>VZTA01025927.1:23543-66646 GCA_013398855.1 Mohoua ochrocephala | reverse complement strand
AAAAAAAGAAAGAAAAGAAAAGAAAAGGAAGAAAATGAAGTTTTTTTGGAGTCAGCAGTAGTCTGAAAGCCTTGAGAAGCTCCAGCTCACAGGGAAGTCTGCCTGCCCTGGACCCTGTGGGACAGGAAGTGGGGTAGTGCGGATCCTCCAGCTACTCCTTCTGGCTCCTGACTCACCCAGGGGAACTTCTGCTGGACTGATGCAAACACAGTTGGACTGGAGCCTGCTCTACCTGGTATCTGACACAATATTTACAGATGGGAATTTTATCTCTATGAATATACTGATATAGATTTCTCTCAATTTCTCTCTCTGCATATATACTTAAAGGTATTTATGCTTGTAAACATTAAGAATTTAATTTTGAAAAACTCCTATTGAAATAAAAATTGCTTCTGAATTTTTGTGACTGACTTGCTGACCAGTTTCCTGCCTAATTCAGCTCTGAGCCTTTGGGAGTGTAAAAGGTGCTAAACAGCCTGCCTGCATGGGTAACTTGTTCAGGAAAGACCCCAAAATATGTATCTAATTACCCTACACTATTCCAGCTGAAGTCTTCACTTATTCTGTCTGCATGTAGGCAGTCGCATGGCTCAAACAAAACATATTTCTCCTCTCCATTTTAGAAATAACAAAATGTTGACATTTGACACATCAGTTGTACAAGTAACAAGGAAGCGGAATGAGTGCGTTTTTGAAAAGCACCAGTTTTTCTTTTCCCTCTCTTTGGGAACCTCCCTGAAAATTTGACTTAGTTCCAATTTCTTCAACAATTGGCCAAGACATAATTCCCAAATTTCCCTTTCCATCTCTCCCCACTGAACAATATTCTACTTCCCCTGACATGCCTGCTAACTTTTCTGGGAATCTTTATACAGACCACAATAAGCTCAATATTTTCAAGATGAAAACCCACAGCAGCTTTTCTTTTGCCAGCCTCTAACCATCAGCCCTTCTCTTTTTTCTTTTCCTGTGTAATGCCAATGTTAATGTCAGCCTTTCTCTTCCTCCATCTGCAGCTGGGCTGTTACATACATCTCACACATCCAGACCCTTGTATATTATTTCCCTCTTCTCAGTCTTCAGCCTGCACCCCTTTCCCTTCATCTTCCATTGCCAGGATTATAGTTCATACAGTGATTATCTCATGTCCTAACTACACTTTTCCAGTTTACCCCTCCCCACTATGCCACGAAACCATCGCATAGAGCTCCTGAGAAATCCTTCCTGTACGTTTTCCCAACCACTCAGCAGGAGGAGAAATCAGATGATGCGAAATTCAAAATAGTCTACATTTCTCCCATTCAGGTGTCTTCTCCTTTGCCATGTCTCAAAGCCTCTTCTGAGCAGTCGTACAGAGGTTTCCCATTTTTCACTCCCATTTTAAAGTATCCTACTTCACAAAATCTCCAGTTATACCACTGTAAAGGATTAGTGATTTTTCTGCTTATCTTTTAGAGCTGGCCCTGTTTAAACACTGCTGCTAACTTATTGCAGAGAGAAATTTTATATTATATTTTGTCACAGCCAATGATGTGTATAGAGACATCTGTATATAAAGAACTCAAGTGTTTGGCTCTTAATTACTAGACTGCAACCATCATTCAGCCAAAGATTCTTTGCAGCAAAGTCTTTTATCGATAGGAACCGCTCATTCTCCCTTCTTTCTTTATGACTGCTCCAAAGGGAATCGTAAAATCGTCACAGAATGCTTTGAGTTGGAAGGGATGTTAAAGATCATCTAGTTCCACTCCCCTGCCATGGGCAGGGACATCTTCCACTAGACCAGGTTGCTCAAAGTTCCATCCAACCCGGCCTTGAACTCTTCCAGGGATGGGGCATCTGCAGCTTCTCTGGGCAACCTGTGCCAATGTCTCACCATCCTCACAGTAAGGAATTTTTTCTTAGTATCTAAACTTACTGTCTTTCAGTTTGAAAACATTACCCCTCATTCTATTAGTGGAGTCTCTTGAAAAAATTCCTTCTCCAGTTCTCCTGTTGGCCTCCTTTAGGTACTGGAATGCTGTTCTAAGTGTCCCCAGAGGCATCTCTTCTCCAGGCTGAACAGCATCAGCTCTCTCAGCCTGTCTTTATGGGAGTGAATTAGCTATATCAAACACACTTTAAAATCTGGAATTACATTGTCCCTTAGCTATTACACCATCTAGTAAAATGACATATGAGACTGTGTAATTTCATCTCCCCAAAGCATTAATGGTTTATGCCTGCTCAACTGCTATGCTTCACGGCCTTAATTTCTAGGTAGAACTTCTGAAATCTGCTTTCTGAGATTAGCAGTGCCCTCTTGCCTGATTTGAAACAAAAATAATTGGAAAGGCACATGTACCAGCTTCCAGTTTATAAGAGTTCATTATTTGAAATCCCCTGAGCTCCTCCAATTAGAAAACAACTTTTTGACTTAATATCCTTCAATTGTTAAAAACTTGCGTCACTGAGAGATCACAGTGAAACGTAAAGGTCCCAGCACATTGGCACTTGATTGTGAGGGGATGTGATTGTTCCACATTTAGACTGGAAAGGGTTAGGAACTCCGCTTCCCAATGTGCTTAATGAATGAAAGGAAAATTAGACCCTTGAGCCAGAGGCAATGACCTAACTGAGTGAAAAATGTTTGCAGGTTAACAAGGGCAACTGTTCCTTGCTATAATTCCCACTGGAGGTGAATGACAAAAAAGGCCAATAAACCTCAGACTCTGGATTATTTATTAACCTGTTTTCTTCCTAGAAGAAAATACCTTGCTGTAGCTCTTAAAAGACAGAACCGAGAAAGTGTCCTTTCACGAAGACTAAATTAATGACCACGTGTACTTCTTAAAAAGATGAAGGTGTAATATTCAATATCATTGTATTCTCTGTGATCAATCAGATTTTTAGGAAGGCAACTTTGCTGGGACTGAAACGCAAGGAGAGCAAAAATAAAACTGTGATTAAATGACACATTAGAGCATAAGCCATATTAGAACAAAATGTAACTGGAAATGACATATAAGCATTGTTGACACTGAATCACAGAAACATATTTTATGTCTTGTCTTTACTGCTGCCTAACTTGCTGACACAGCACATCCATGGCTTCCCTACAAGTACTCAGAAACAAGGGTGTGGTGGGATAGCCAAGTGTCCTGATGGAGAGTGGAGTCTCGCTAGCTGGAAGTCACGCAATTCACTTCTCACCCTGGAGAGCAGACTTGGTTTCCAATCTAAACCGTTTGTAATGAAGTAATGGAAAGATTACTGTTGTCTACACTGAGATCAGGTCTGGAGCCTAACACGGAGGCAATGGAAAAAAATTGCAGAGTAAGTGCAGAACAATGCAGGAAAAGACTAGTAATAACCAGTAGAGCAGCTGTCAAACTACCTTTGCAAAAAATTCTGTGATGCCTTTTCAGGAAACAGTATAGACTAGTCAGGAGAGAATTGAAGGGTATGATCCAAAGTTGAGCTGTTTCAGTGGGCTTTGTATTGTATTAGTCCGTAACAGAATATACAAATAACATATTGCTTCCTGTATTTGAAGTGCCAAAAATGAGACAGTTGCAAGCATTCTGCAAACCATATGTCTGAATCAGTCTGGGACTGAAGCAGAAGGAAGGAATATGAATTTACATAATGCAACTCTCTCTGCAACATAGATATGATAACCATAATGCACAGATGTATTTTCAGTAATGGGAACTGCATTTGATTTTCTTGTTAAAACAACCCTGCATTTTGCAAAATGCTCTTTCCTCACCCTGTTGTGTACCTGCACGTGAAAAGGTGAACACCGTGTTTATGTATTGCTCTCTTCTCTGAATGATAGAACAGCCTTCCTGCTCAGACCTCTTCCTGAAAATGTATGGTTAAATTTGTATGGTCTTTGGCTGTGGGCTTACATGGACTTCAAAATACTTAAACAATTTACATTTGACTATTAATTTTTAGGTAAAGAAAATATCTCAGAGAAGCAGAGCTTTGCTTTCTATCCCAAGGACTTTCGAATAAGGCAGTTTGAGCAGCACCCCAGGCCCTTTTTCACTGGTCACCTTTCCAGCCACTCTGCCCCCAGCCTGTGGCGCTGCCTGGGGTTGTGGTGGCCCAAGTGCAGTACCTGGCCCTTGGCTTTGTTGAACCTCACACAACTGACCTCAGCACGCTGATCAAGCCCATCCAGATCCCTCTGCAGAGCCTTCACACCCTCGAACAGATCAAAATTCCTACCCAACTGGGTGTCATCTTCAGACTGACTGAGTGGGCACTTAATCACCTCATCCAGATCATTGATAAGGATGTCAAACAGTGCTGGCCCAAACACTGAGCCCTGGGGAACACCACTAGTGACCAGTGACCAGCTGGATGTCACTCCATTCACCACCTCTCTCCGGGACCAGCCATCCAGCCAGTTTTCTACCCAGCAAAGTGTACCCATCTAAAACATGAGCAGCCAGTTTCTCCAGGAGAATGCTGTGGGAGATGGTGACAAGAGCTTTATTATGATCCAGGTAGACACATTTACAGCCCATCCCTCACCCACCAGGCGGGTCATGTCACAGAAGGAGGTAAGGTTCCTAAGGTAGGACCTGCCTTTCCTAAACCCATGCTGTCTGGGCAGCTGCCCTCAAGAAAGCACGCATGAGAGCAGCTGCCCAGGAGCAGATGGCAGTGCTTCTCATGGAGATTCCCAGTTCTTATGTTGCCATCAACATTATCTCTAGCACCACTGAATTAGTAGGTGTTACAGCTGTTTCTCACAGCTTGAAGCCTAGTTCAGTTGTAGGGAAGTCTTCTCACCATGAAACTGTAGACAGTACAGAACCTGTCCTTCCTCTATCCTCTGTTTATGAGATCTAGTGCTCCTAAGTTGGGTGCCTGAAATCTTAATCCTGTGTCTTCGTCTAGATGGGCCAGATGTATTTCTGATTTTAAGAAGCAATTAAGTGAAAACATGCCCATTGTTGCTGGATATTGGCTGCAAAGTTTCATATCTTGTCTCTTTATTGCATATTCTAGGGAACTGTGGAAGTCTGCATAGTGAATCTTTTTATTAAAAGAAGAAGAGGGAAAAAGAAATCAAAATAATTAAAATGAGAAAATAGCAAAGAAGAAAAAAGATAAACTGATGAGTAATATCTAGGCTAGTAGAAAAATGCTTCTTTGAGAAAGTTGCCAAATTACTAACTATAAAAAGGTAGAAACAAAAACTTTTGGTAATATGAAATATTTGTGACTGAGTAGGAGGTCAGGACTACAGTGACTTGTAATTCAGCTCAGCTTGTATTAAACCTGGATATGAACTTCTGAACTAGGTTTTCCACAACCTTTCTAGTTTGGGTTATTGGTTAAGAAATTATTAATCATGAAATACATCAGTTTCTTTGTGAGTTATATGTGATATTGATGACTCAGATGTATAGCTCAGAGATTTTAAAAGCTTGCTGCTCTCAGTTATCTTTTATAGTTCTTTATAAATATATACTTCTGTTTGTAATTTATGTTCTTCTATATGTATTGTTTCAAAGTTTAAAAAAAATTATTTTCTTGTTTAGAGTCCTTTAAACATGATTTTTTTCTCTGTTTAATTCTAAATAGGATAAAATTAAATTTCAGTAAAAAGGTAAGGTTTTTGGCACAAAAATATTGTTTCATTCTGCATGAACTCTGTTTTATTCTTTATCTTATTTTTGGTAGGCAAGTACACTAGCACTCGACTATTGCTTTTGGCTGTCCTGGAGGAGAAAAAAAAATCGGGCACATACTGGAGTTTCGAAACATAATCCATGTGTAGTAAATAAAGCTTTTGTATTGTTTCCAACAAAAAATTAAATCTTGCTTTCTTTACTAGGTACTTTTCCCAGGCACACAGAATGTAAACTGAATAGGCCACGAAAGTTCAGTGACACAGATCTCCATGAAGGTGTTATAATGACCCTAAAATCCTACTTGTGCACCAGTTGTTTCATACAATATTTGTAAACCTCACAAATGTTACTATACACACTTGCACTCACATCATCACTGGCTATGATCTTGTCTCATAAATTAAGTAAGGTTGGGTCTTGTCAGTTCTTGGATACAAGGCCTCCAAGGAAAACCCAGATGGTGCAGGCATTGATAGCAATTCAGTGGGAAGACCACCTACTGTGTTAGCACTCATTTTTCTTCTGGATTCAGAGCATTGTGTTTGGAAGGATGTTGCCGGGGTTTTTTTCTGAGGTTAAAAATTAAGAACCTGACTAAAATTAAGTATTTCAAAATGTCATCATAATAATCCTATAGCATCTTGTATGAGAGTAGAGAAGTGCTCCAAATATTGCCAGCTGAAATCAGAAAAATATTAGAGTTAATGGAAAATATCTTTTTCCCTTTTTTTCAGTCTCTTTTCATCTAGCATCTATCCACCCCCTCTGTGAAATATTCACTGATAACTAACAAAACGAAAAGCAATTTTTATCTTCATCAGCATTTCCTGTAAGCTTTTGTAAAACATTCAAAACTCAAAAAAGCATGACTGCAAAAGAAACTGGGAATTTCCTCAGCTGGGAATTTGTGATTTTGTCTTTATCTTATTGTTTCCTTCTGCGGCATAGAACAAATAAAATGTTAAAATGTAATCTGATTTGCATTATTTCATTGAGAGATGTCATCATGTCCCATGTGCCCGTTACCCTCTCTGGGCTAGGATCCCTGGTTGCACCATAGGTTTTTGGTGGAGCAGGAGGGGAAGTGGGCAATAGACAGTGCTGCCTGAAAACCTTGGGCCAGGGGCAGTGTGGCAAGTGGAGCACTCTTTGCTGTGTGTTGTCTCAGCAGTGTCTACACACTCCTTACTGCCTCCCAAAGTGCTGAGTTACTATTGCAATGCATCACAACTAATCTCATTTAAGAGAGATTTTTGTCATGTTCCCCTTAATATGCTTTATAAAAAATAAAATTATTCAGCAAATGCAGACATTTATCATGAAAGAGAGTCTCAAGCACAAAACTGGATGACAAGCAGATATAGCAGAAATAAATTGTAATAATTCCAGACAGGCTGTATAGACATAGCCTTCCTCACAGCTAAAATATGATTAATATTGTTGTGATCTTTGAATGCAGATTGAGAAGATTGTAATTATTTAGCACCTAGAGTTTTAACATGGAAAGAGATTTTTCAAAGCCTAGAAGCTTTCACAGCATTAGAAGAAAAAAAAATCGTTGGAAGTGACTGTTGGGTAAGATATTCACAGCTATAAGTAATGGATCTTTTTTCACAAAGGATGTGAAAGGCTCCTTTGCCTTTTACTCTTGGAGCCCAGCTGCTGTCAGTGTGCCATGTCAGAGAGTGTACAGTGGAGTAAAACTTCACATACGGTCCCAAATACTCAGTCCAAAGTGCGTTCATTGAACTTGATGTTGATTCTTCATAAACACAAAGTAGTTCTCAAGTCAAATAACATTTTAAGGGAAAGTCACGAGGAAATTACATTTTCCGAAGACATCAGCAAGAAATCCCAACCAAGTAGGGAATAACTGTAGACTCTGATAATGTGAAAGTCTCTGCACACCCTAAGGTTTCACATTGACTGGAGTAGATGAAAGAGGAGGAAAAAGAATAATTAATGAATTTTGCTTATAGTTTCTAAGAGACAGAGCTTATGAAAATATAATTTGATCTTTTCTGATGTTATGAAAACTTTGCTGCTTGGAACTTGACTTGTAGGATGGTATAATCCCTAAGTTACAAGAATTCATGTTGGTCAAAACTAACTCGGGCTCCTGGAAAGTAAAATAGAAAACCTCATTTGTTTTGCTAATGTTTCAATTTTAGTAACTGTTGTGACAGGGATGATAAGAATATTCTCAGTGTAAACACTACTAACAACACTAAACTTGAATAATGGAACTCTCTATTTTCGCTATATTCCCCCTGAAAATATATCTGTGTAAATACAGGTCCGGCCTCGACCCAAGGTCTGCTTTTGGCCCAGACAAGAGAGTGGGGTGTGTTTAGGGATAATCCTGTATTTCTGCTCACCAGGAAGAACAGTTGCCACAGCCACTGTGCTCAGGAGTAAGGTACTGTCTATCTTTCACTGTAACTTTGTAGGATACCAGATGTGCTTTAGGGAGATAACTCAGGTGGAGGAACGGACCAGCGTGACAAAGCAGCAAGATGAAGGAATGAAGCATTAAGGGAAAGAAAGCCTTGTGTTAGGGAAGGAAAAGGGGCTTTGATGCTGCTGCAAGATTTTGCTTCCCCATCACCAGAATTCAATACTTTGATATTTCTTGTCGTCTTGTTTCTTATTTTGAATTAAATGCAATATTAAAAACTACATTTTAAAAATCTGAAATCAAGACAAGAAGACCTTTCAGAGACCCTGAATTCTTTGGGCATTTCTAATTATAAAAAGCTTTTCTTATATGTTAGTCTACTATTTTACCAGGAGAAAATTTCAGCATATAAGGTGGGCTCATTAAAGGGTAAATGAGGATTTTGTAGTGATGGGAGTCATTCTTGTTTGTTGCAGAGGCTGGGAGTCCTGAATGAGTCTGGGACTGCAGAGGGTAGAAAGACCATCTTGCATGCACAGCAAACCTGTGGTGTCCTGATGGTCTGGCTTCTCTTCCTACCTCTGCTTCCTGGGAGGTGGTTCCAGGTGACTGTTAAAA
Organism: Mohoua ochrocephala; assembly: GCA_013398855.1. Classification (NCBI taxonomy): domain Eukaryota; kingdom Metazoa; phylum Chordata; class Aves; order Passeriformes; family Acanthizidae; genus Mohoua; species Mohoua ochrocephala. The sequence goes on along the minus strand of VZTA01025927.1, from coordinate 57,991 downwards.
CTCCCTTCTCAAAGGCATTCAGAAACTGGGTGCCATTGCTTTCTGGGTGTCTGATGGCAGAAGCTGTGGAGGACCAAGCTGCAGAACTGCTCAACTCTCACAATTGCAGCTGAACTGAATGGGGAGCTGTGATTTTAAAAGCTATAGAGTACTTGCTGTGATAGATTTAAAAGAAAATCATTCCTATGTGTGTGAAATTGGTCTGTCAGCTCTAGCTATGTCTGTATTTCTGTTTGTTCAGAGTAGGAATGTGGATGGCAATTTCCCCTAAATGTATACGGGTATTATTGTACTTTGTAGCCGATGGAAGCACTATTAAAATTAATGTTGTTGTGAGATCTGGGAGAATCGTTATTTCTTTCTTCAGAGTAAGACGGAGCTGGGTATCACAGTGTGACATCCTTTCACACCTTAAAATGGACAGATAAAATGGAATATTCACTACGTGCTTACTAAGAACATCCCCATTGAAACACCTTGTGCAAGTCAGTAATTTTTATTTTTATATGTATGTAACAGGACTGAATTAACATTGTCCAGGCAGCAATATTAGAAGTTGTAGATTTTGACTGTTTTGTCATGAAACCTCATTGTGCTTTCACTGTAAGTATTTAAGTGCTTGTAAGTAATATGCTGACTAGGATGTTTTAATAAAAAAAAAAAATTGTGTTGGTACCAAGCTGTATTTATATTTCTTAGAAGCTGAATCTAACTGAAATAAAGTTTGTTTCTTCTATGTCGCATCTTTTCCCATTTTCAATGCTGAGTTTTCTTTCATACTTCAGCTTTGTTATTAAATTATGAGGGCATTTAAAGACTGTTGGAGGCAGTGTCCAAATGAGGAGTTCTTCTTCCGTAATACTAGGAAATTGTGAGTAATCCGTTTATAATCACACCTGCAGTCTGCTAAACTGAAATATCCAGCTCAAAACAAAGCTCTTTTAGAACTTTGAATTTTGATTCTAGGTTTGTTAAGGCTTACTACCTCTGGGAAGTTTTAAAAAACAAGACTGTCATTGCAGAGTCAGCAGAGTCACCAGGAGAGTCATCAGCAGAGGGGCTGACTTATTCAAAAAAGCACATTGACAGAACAGGAGCTAGGATGGATTAAACACTCTGAAGGGAGGGTATAAGTAAACAGACTTTACATGGTGCTCTGTTTGGTGCCCTCTTCTTGGTGAGATGCCCTCTCTGTTCTTACTAGATACAGGTCCATATAATGGCAAGACTATTCCAAGTTGATTGAAGACTCTGAATATTATCAAGTTCTGAGTGTTCAACATGAAACCTTGTTAAAATTCCCTAATATTCAAATAGTGATCAACGCCCCTCTTTGGAAAACCTGTTTTCTTTGACCTAGGCCTATAAAATTGTCAGTCACCTCAGAACATACAAATCAGTCTCCTTCCCCACTAGGAAAAAACCCTCATCTGGGCAAAACTAATATTGCTTCTACAGCTTACCATGAATATCAGAGCTTGGCAGGATTTCACTACCTTCTGTTTCCTCCACCAGCAATTCATAACAGTGATTTAATAAGTTCTGTCCTCTGGAATATGGCCACAGCCTAAACTGCTCAGAGGCAAGTGAGTCAGATCAGGCTGAGTGCTACCTCCAAGCTAATCCCCTTTTCTCAAACCAGTGTTCCCTCCTGGCCTCTGTGGTTTCCTCTGCAAAAAGCACCCCTCCATATTGCATTGGTTAACTGCTCCTGAATTTCTATGCAATATGATGTAAGGCAGCAGATTCTCTGGCGCACAGGTTATGCAATTTACGACCTTAAAAGGTAAATTATTGATAAATTTCTGGTGATGCAAAAATAAGTAAGTGGAATTTTAACAAAGTATGATCCGGACATGATCTTTCTTTGAGTTTATTGTTCTGCCTGTTTCTCCCCCAAGTTTCCCATGCCTCTAGACAGACTCAGTTTAATATCCATCCCGGATATACTGCCATCTCCGAGTTTCTGGCAGTCGCTGTTATCTGTCACACTGATGTGCTGCACGGGAAAATTGTTCTGCATTTTTTTGGTGGAAAAATAAAAAAGTTATTGGCATAGGTAGTTTGGAAGCCAGAGCAGCTTTCTTACCCAGCGAGATATTATTGTGTTTCAGAAGCATCTGAAGGGAGTCAAACGTAGTCCACGCATATGTTCAATTTTACATGGTGTGCTGAGGCCAAAATTCAGGGCCAGCTGCTCCCGAGTCTCTGGCATGTGCTTTTCCTTAACCACATAGAGCGTTGCCTGTCTGTATCTGCTCGCACAGTTGTGGCTTCAGCTTCAGAGCCATATATATGTTTCTTAGCCTCTCAGTGTCTNAAAAAAAAAAAAAAGAAAAGACGTCATTTGGAGTTAAGTCTAGAAAAGTGGTTTGCTGTCTTTCGGCTTATTAAACTGCAGTAGTACTAGAAAATATAATGTGACAACTACTGCCTGACTTTTGCATCTATACGGAATAGATTTTAATGTTGTTTTAAAACTTAGACAGTGTAGGAAATGAAGCCTCAAACTTCATGTATTCTGGCTGCATGTAAACTGGTACTTTTTTGTCACACATGAGGACAGAGATTAAAAACAACTTTATAAAGTATTTATGAGGTTTTGATTTACCACAATTATTTTCTCTGGCTTTTAGAGTCTCTGAATAGTATCTTAATGCTAGATCATATTTTCTGACAGCAAAACACCAGATACACTGTAATGATTTGGCATTCAGCCTTTTGGAATGAAGGCCAAAACTGGTTAAATAAATCTTTTTCAATAGCAACGAGCAATGATTGCATTGTAAACTCTGCATAAATCTGTGATATTACAGAAAGCAACTGTTTTGCAATATGTTGAATTGAAAAAAAAAAACTATGGAAAAAATTTCCCATACTGGAAAGATGTCAACATGGCATTTTGCTACCAGAGTCTTCTGTACTGTTGCAAGTGAACTTTTAATAATGTGACAGAAAGTGTTATTCTTGGTTATTGTGCTCAAGATTGTGTGAGAAATCCAGACCGGACTAGTATTTCATAAAAATATTAGCTTTATTAATAACACATAAAACACATTGGGATTCCTAGTAGTCAGTTCTCCACATGATTAAGAAAAGGCAGGTGGTTTGCAAAGCGGCTTGAGCTCATGCTATGCAAGGTTTCTATCAGGAGGGGAAAAGCTCCGAGTTACTTTGTATTCATCAGGAGCCAGTGGTGTAAGCGTATTCACTGAGGTGCGTTTGCTGCTAGCCGTGTGTGACTGTAGGTCTTAGAAGTGATGCAAGACATCAGGGTCGCTGTGCTAAACACTCTGCAAGGGTGTAGACAGGCATCATCCTCACCCAGAAGAGCTTAGGGTTTAAAATGCAGATGTCTCAGACCTGATGGAAGGGGAAGCAGACATTTAAGAGAAGCAATTTATGCAAGCCACAAACTGCCAGTGGCAGCAGTGAAAGGAGGAGTGTTCCCAGAGGCTGAGCCCCATGGTGCCAGCTGTGACTTTCAGTCCACAGGAGGGTAGGTTTGTTTATTTTCCCTTCGAACTTTCGCGCGTGGAACGACTGCATGGGAGCGCAGAGCCACGCACTGATGTGACCGCGCAGCCACACGGTCCCTCCGGCAGCTCCGTGCGTGTGTCAGGCGGGAGAAACGAGGGGCCCCATGGTGCTCCTCAGGTCAGGGCCTGGGAGCGGAGGGGCGGGTGCCCTCTGTGACCCCCTGCTCTATCTCTTCTTGAGAAACTACCTCGGCTTGGCTTTAAAAAGGGCCAGAGCCAGCTGAACAAATGTATGGCTATTTGGTGTAACATTTCCGTGCAGTTCAGGTTAATAGTTCACCTACAGTGCAAAGACTGAACCTGTGTTCTCCAGATCGTATAGGCTCTACCTCAAAAGAGATAACGATAACGATAACCATAACAATAACACTTCTGTAACTTTTACATTATTAAAAAAAAAAACAAGGTCCAGGAAAAGACTGTCAGCAGAAATGGTGGGGGAAGGATGAACGAGGATGCAGAAGAGTGTACTGATGTGCAGCTCATGGCTCCTAAAGCCCTGCGAGGACAGGTTTTAGCTCCTTGGGCTTCACGACGACCCTTTGTTTCACCGTGAGAAGCTGCAAGTGAAACGAGTGAAGCGACGCCGTGCCCGGACTCCCCGGGCCGCCGCTGCCAAGGGGCTGTGCCAACACGGGGCGCTGCTGCGGCCGGCGGGAGGCGGCCGAGCTCGAATCCGGCCCCGGNGGCCCCGGCCCCGGCCCCGGCCCCGGCCCCGGCCCCGGCCCGTCCGGACCCCGCGCTGCAAGGGACGAGGCACCATCCCCGGGAGCAGGCGGCAGCTGGGAGTCCCGCACAGGGTGGTGTTTAGGGAGGGCTGCGGTGCGTACATGCGTGTAGGAGAGGAGAACTGGAATATATCCAGAGCCCAAATCCTTGAGTCTTAGCAGCTCAAAGACGTCAAATGCTCTCCTTAGGCTGGAAGGCGTTTGGCACGCTCCCGGAGTGTGTCAGTACAAGACTGGCACCGTGGTGCTCCAGGGACCACGAGGAAAACCTTAGGATTACAGCTGTAACTTGGCCACTTCCTCAGTTACTGCCTTCAGTTTCAAACCTCTCAACCCATATGAAACGAGCGATGTCCCAGCATGATGCACTTAGCACATCTGATTGCTTAATTATTATCTGCCTTTCCACACAGCCAGAATCACAGCTTCACCTGCTCATGTGGCACCCACATGTGCTGTCCTGAACATCAGTGTGTGAGCGGCCTGGGATCACTGCCACTCTGGTATCTTCTTCTCCTGCCTTCGCTAAAACTCCTCATTCCAACTGCAGCTTCTGCACGCTCCCCTAGGTATGGAAATGTAAATGCATTCACAAAATAACTGTGCAACTAGCAGAACCTTTGTTAACTGCTTTGAAAGTGAAAAGTGCCTTCTAAACAGAACAGTTAAAAAGAATCTCTGTGCAATAGCTAAACACTTGCCAAAGAAACTAAACACAGTTTTTAAATTTTAGAGTTTTTTATAAGCTTCCCATCATTTAAAGCCACATGGATTTTAATTGTTACAATGATGGCTAGTAAATGAATGTATGTCAAATACTGCTCAATAAACACAACAACATAGGTACTCTCTCAGAACTGTGTCAGAAAATACATTTTTATTCTGAAAAAAATCCACTCCAAGTGTTTTTGTTTTCATTATGCAAAGAATACATCCCCTGTCCTCATACTATGGAATTTTAAAAAAGTTATTAGGTGTTTATCTGCATTTCCAGTGTAAAAAATATTGATCTGAAAGGGGCCTCAAAACAGAGTTGGAGACAGGAAGATATAGGCAGAAAAAAGTTTTGAGAAAAGCTGCCAGTAAAGTTACATCCAGCAAAAGAATGCAGGTAAGAAGAAAAGGGGAGTGGGAAACACAGGCTTTTGGGAATCAGGTACTTGCTTAATTACATCAGTTTGCTCCTGGTCCAAAGCAAAGTGCACTGAACAATACAGCGAGAGGAATCAGCGATGGGGTTTGGGTTCCTGTGATGGTCTATTTGTATTGTTCTGGGACTTTATGAAGTGTTTCTGCCACTGGGGCTGGTTTCCTCTGCCAGCCTTATCCTCTGGCAGGTTGGCAACACAGTGACACACGGATAGCAGCATTGCTCATGTCCTTGTAGCAAAGAACATAAGCAAAGTTCCTGGGATGCAGCCCCTGTGGCTGATGCTGTGGCTCTGGGCTCATGCTTTAATTCAGTCATTCAAGGCTGAGGGCAGATAAACTTTTTTCCAAGCAGCTGTTAGCAGAGTTTGCAATGTGTGCTTAAGATGCTACCTGAGCAGAGGCAGAGTGATTTAATAAACCGAGAGCTGTCTTGGGACTTTGCATCCTTTCCCATCTCTGCCACTGCTTTCCTGCTGAATCACGTTTTTAGCCTAATGTCTGTTTCTTATTCTGTAAAATGGACACAGTAAGCATTGCAGAAGCAATCAGTAATGTATTTTTCTTTCTAGACAGAAAATGTGGTGTGTAATAACTGGAAATTACTTTTATCTGGGATGTTTTAGAAGAGAGGGCAGGTTTTATGTGGTCCCATTGTCTCCTCTCATCCTTGCAATACTATAAGGATGGTGTTAGTATAGTTTTCTTTATAATTTCTGCTTGGTTGTTTCAATCAATTCAGAATAAATGTGCATCTATGTCCTTTTGGGCCAATTTAGAATGCTTCTTTCTTAACATTCTCTCGAAGGACTTGAAAATATATATGAAGTGAAGCCCCTGTCATGGCAGAGGAATCTGGCAGTCAGGCAGCAATTGGTCATAGAACACCAAAATTAGAGGTAGGGAGTAGAAAAGAAATCTTAAGAGTCACTGTTTGGGAGAGGTTTAGATATGCAGAAGAAGGTGTTTAGAAAGCATTCCAAATCTTCAGGGAGCAGTTTACACAGATACTTATTTCAGAAAAATACATTTTAAAATTAGTAGATTGTTCTCTATTTTCCTATCATAAGTGTGTTTGACATTTTCGAGTGTGATAGCGTGTTAAGAACATCCCAAGTCAAGCCCACTGTCTAATTGTGCTGAGTAGTAATTCCTAATCTGACAATAAGCAGTGAATTGGTTAACAGAGTTGGTACTTAAGTGTGCATGTTTTGCTTCAAGGCTGACACCCTGGCAAGATGAATGGGGGAAGTTAACTTGCTTGATGCTATTGTTTTAGCTGGTGAGGATGAGGACTCAACAAGATGAAAGTATGTTGGTTTACATTGTCAAGGCTATCTTCACAACCAGAAGCTAGAAACTTCCTTTATTATGAGAAAACAAACACATAAATTCTGGGAAATAGAATAAAACACTCCATTAATCTGCATGAAAGACTTAAATCATTCAGATTCATAGATTTGCTACCTGTGGTAATTTTTTTTTCTGCATTTGGAATAAGACTTTGTTGGGATCAGACAGCATCATTGCTTGCATCCACTGATGGTCTAAGAAACGACTAATGAAAACAGATACAGCTGACATCTTTTCTTAGGAACATAGCTTTTTGGAAATGGTGCGGAAACAGAAAAAAAGTCTAATAGAATGCTACCCTGTTCTATTGAAATCTGTTCAGAAAAATAAATGAGGTTCTATTTTTGGCTCCCTTTGCCTTGTCGAAGAGTGTAGGACAACTCATTTGATCTAGCTCTGCACCAGCTTCTCAACTGTGGAACAAGAATGAGTGAGTTGTGCATATTTTCTAAAATGTTGAGAAAACACAGATGAAAAATTATTGTGTAATCCCTGAGCACCAGATTGGGTGACCTTTATTCATATTGAAATAATGAGAACTATTTACAGAGTAGCCTACTGTTCACCGTGAGTAAGGGTGAGAGAATCCAGGCTGGTTTTGTCTTGGCCCAGAGAACACTTCTGAACCACTGTTTTCGTTTGGTTTTACAGTTCCATTTCCATTAGATTAAAGGGACCTGAAAATGAATGAAATTGCAGGTTAGTGAATGATACTGTGTGTTTGAAGGTATCCACACTCTAACAATCTCTGACTATATCTTCAATTACCAGTATCTCAGTTGTAATATCACTGCTGGGATTTTCAGAAAAATAGCATGTAATGTCAACTCTGTACTTAAACTGTAACCAACAAACCCTGGGGAGCTATCAAGTTATCAGTCTTTAGTACTGAAAGCATAACACCGGTTTTAAGTATAGCTACTCAAAATGGGTCAAGTTACAGCTGGGTTGTGTTTTAGTGAACTAAAATTAATAAGGTGTTTTTAGCCAAGCAGAAAAATTCATAAGTGTAGATATTTGTAATCATGTTCCTGATTCTATAAGTTAATTTTTATTGAACCTTCTGAAAATTAGGTGTACACACACATACATACATGCAAACCACCTGTGAACTGAAGTTCTCAGTACTTTGTTGCCCATAACCTCAAGCTGGAACAGAAACACTAGCACTTCAGCATTCAAAAGCTGGATCAAATGCTAAGGTCAAAGATGTTTGAGTTTGAACTTTGTGCACTTTAGATGTAGATTATACATATTCTGATCTGAATTTAAATAAATGGTAATTGGTAGGAAATAAGACAAAATCTTTCCTTTCAAAACTGAAATGTTTGTATATCAGATGTATTCATAAATGTTGTCTCTTTATAAAGGAAAAAATATTTCGAGATCATGATGCAAGATCTAAATGTGAGCAAGTCACTTCTGAAGCAGCAGTGGAGGAAACATCTTTGGTAGCCTGAGCAAAACAATTAATCATTGTCTTACGTGCTCTTTAATTAAACATGTAAAGACAATTTGCTTGTCAGATTAGTTACAAAATCGAGAATTTGAAGGCTCGTAGCAGCCCTCACATTTCACATTTGCATTAACTATTTTTCTGTGATTCTGTAAAGATCATGTCTCATTTATTTCCTCTCCAGTTCCCTTGGTAAATCTCCAAGAGACGATATCAGTATGGCCCCAAGTGATCAGTCTTTTTTGTCAAGTACCTAAAATATAACTGGGCTGTTAATTCTGAATGAATCTAATCCCAGCTCACTATTGCTTTTGAAAGAACTCAGTTCTGTTCTTCAGCCTGTTCAGCAAGGTTGTCACATGCTTCCTATTCGAACTCTTTGACACATGCTTCAGTTAAAGACTAAGACAACAAACACTAAACTTGCTTTTTGTGCCATTCACTGAAAAGTCAAAAAATCCACAGATGCCTAGAGGAATTACCATGCTACTAATGCAACCTTTAAAAAAACCAAAGAAGATATTAATCAATTTTTTCCTAATTTGAGATTTTTCCTACAGAAGGAAAGGAAATAAAAAAAATCCTTCGTACTATTGGCTTTATGTATGTGTATGCAATATTTAATTTCAAAATTAAGAAGCTCAAAACTTCTGAAGTGGAACAGAGACACAATTGCCCTTTCCAAATTGTACTTTCCAAAATGTGAGTAGCAAAGGAACACTAGATACAGTTTTAGGCATTCTGCACTTAGTCTTATGAGGGATGCATTAAGTGGGTTTTTTTTCAATCAGAGAAACTTATATGCTTTTCTCAGCATACTTTTCTGGACATCACATAATTCTGTGCATATGTACATAATGTCTGTCTATATTAGAAAACTGTTATTTCAGTTTTCCTGATGGGAAATTGAGGCACAGAGAGACTGAGGGACTTTTCGCAGATCTTAGAGTTAACATGAGTTAGAGCAGGCTAAAAGATTTAGAATTTATGGTTAACTTGTAAAGCACTCTATAGCTTTCCTTCGCATAAATCAGTGCCAGAAATGAATTAAACTGCTAAATATTTATTTGAAAAATCAAAACAAACATTATTAATTTAATTTGGCGAGTAAAAGAAACCCCAACAGCCCAGAGTATTTGTGGAATTAACTTTATTTTGATGTGTATTTGTGGAAAGGAAGAGCAAGATTGTTATTTTTTTCCCATCAGAAACATCTGTGTACTTTGCCAATATCTGCCTTGGCAGTACTTTACTAGTAATGTATATATTTTGCCTTTTAGAAAACTGTTTTCCCAAGGCTGTGAAAAACTGTGAGCAAAATTATGTGTCAGGAAACATTTAAACATGAAAATATGAAATGTAATTCAGATTTGATAAATTCAGTGTGAAAAGACACACTACTTAGCAATTCTTAACAGATATCTTTAGCCTAAAAATATTCTATTGGTTAAGGGGAAAATGAAGGCAGAAATAAAAATTCACACAACTGAAAACAAGAGTAATAGCAATGAATTTAAGAGTGACTCTAGGGAAATATGGACAATTGATACAGGAAGCTGAAAATATCTTTGAAAAACTCTGTAGAGGGTGGAGGGAAATAAGAAACAATACATTAAGTATATAAAGAAAAAGTGAGATCTTAGTAATGGTTTAAATCCTGTTCTCAGCAAGGATAGTAAAAACATGGATCACAATGTGCAAAAGGCAGATGTACTCATTCGTATCTGTTTTGTCAGGAAAGGCAGGAAGATCTATTTCAACCCTAAAGTTAATGAAAAGTATTTTATATCCCATCAGTAGCTAGAAGTAATGCTGAACAATTTTTTTTTTTTTTTCAAATGGGCAGGATCAGACAATAGATTTGATGCAAGCTAAGGTAGTTTATTTCAGTGTACGAATATTTTTTTAATCACAGAATGCTGAGGAAACTGCAGAAAACTTAATTAATGCTAAGATTTTAAATTAAAAATCTGTTAAAAATCATACAAAAGACTGACTAAAGTGGAGGTAGCAAAGAAATAAGTATAGATGAGGTATAGTCATGGAGGGAAAAAATATTTCTAGTGTGGTCCTGTGAAGATCTGTTCTTTCTCCAATGCCATGCTGTATCTCTAGCAAACTCTGGAAAATGTGAGATTATCAATAGAAAAATTTACAAGTGAAAAAATCCTTTGATGAACAATTAATGATGATGAAAGAAGAATGAACTAATCTGGAATGATCATTACAATACATTCATTAAAACACAATATTTTTGTGTGGTCAAAACTGAGGCCAAAGAAAAAAGAATTTACATAGCAACTATTACTGGGAAATGGAGTCCTCTAGAACAGACTCAAATAATAATTTGAAGGTAAACTACAAGAATAAAGCTATGATTAAAATGTAAGATGCAATCCTTTCATGTCTAACCAACGGAATATGGACGGAGATGGTGATACTCCATCTGTGTATGTCATTAGTGGGAACATTCCTGGAATACTCTGTCCAGTTCTAGCATTTATACCTTGTCGAGGACCTTTACAAACTGGAAGGGGCTCAGAATAAAAATGCAAAAAAGGTATGAGGTCTGGGAAATGAGCTTCGTCCTGAGGTGCTAAAGAAGCCCAGTTTACTCTAGGCTAGAAGGAGACTTAGCCACAGTCTGTAAAGCCATTGATGGAAATGATGTTCTTGACCAGTTCTGTTACAAATAGTCTAATAAGGTATTTCAAATTAATTTTTTATTTTTTTACTTATTGTTGTAACTTGATCATAATCCAATTAACGATACAGATGGAACTACTGGAAATTTAATTTTGACAATTCTGAGCTGGAAACAGAACACAAATATCAAGTGATAGTAACTAAAGTTTGGAACAAATTCTTACATGGCAATGTGCTGAATTTTCCATCTGTTGCAGTTCTTTAACTGAGCTGTAACATATCTCCAGAAAGACAGGCAGTGTAGAACAGATAGGATGGCTGATGCAGAAATTGCTGTGTCTTGGTCTAGAGTTTGTACAGCAGATTGAGTTAGAAGAGCAAAATGTATCTCACAGGTATGAAATCAGCCAGGAAAAAGTAACTAGAGTGTACATGGTGGCGAAAAAGAAAATGCTCACGTACTATAAATACCAGTATCACAATAAAAAATACAATGGAATGGGAAAATTATGTTAAATAACAGAAGAAAGTGTCACTGTTTTTAATGCATTGCTAACAGTTAAAAAACCTTATTTCTGGTACTAAGCCTGCCTTTAACTTCCTTTCTCTGTACAATTCAAGTGATTTTTGCTAAGTACAGTACTGTCTAATTTGCTTTGTAATTTCTACTGATGAGTTTGAATTAAGTTTAAAGTAAGTAAATCAAGCACAGTGACCACTGCAAAAATTACTGAATTTTGTATATGGTTGTACGCACCACAGAGGCACAGAGAGTTTTTCTTCAACTATTCTAAAAGAGCTGGAGTGCAGATGAGTCTGACAGAAAAAAACTCATACAAATGTATCACATATGTGTTTATGGTCTTCTGTCCTTCTTAATACAGGTTCTCCACAGGCACATGAGTCTATCCCATTGTCAAATGGGTATATTAACAGCTACAATATAGCAAGGAAAGACTACAGGTATTAAGACTTTGAGGTTTGTTTTTCTTATTTGGGTTGGTTGAGGGGTTTTAGGTTTTGTTGGTTTGGTTTGGTTTTCTCCAAAGAGAAAGCATTTAGGTCTGTGATGAGAAAATGCCTTATAGTAGCAATGGCACATGCATTCACTTAAGAAACATAAATCCTCTAGTGTCATCCAGCAATCTTCAGGAAGGCCCATAGGTTCAAATATGCATTATATTTTTGGCTCCATACATAGGGGCCAAAATGCAACTCTGTTGGCTCAAATCTTTTTTGTAATGTTATCTAATGTATTGTCTTCATCTCTACTGAAACAGGCAGGCTTCTCTCTAGTGACCAAAACCATGTATGGTTTTATGCTCTGCTTCATTTTGAGGAAACGCCCCTGTTTATATTTCAAGCCCACTTACTAAAACACATATGTGCTTCTTGGACTGAATACAAAAATGACTGCTTGACAAACTTCGTTACAGACACTTTATGACTTCAACAATAACATGGTGTTAAAATTGAAGGCTTCTTCAAGTAGGCAGCCATTTCACTATTCTTTACCTGAGAACTTTTACCATTTATACTGCTTGGTCTTTTCTCTGTTTCCTCTTGTGCTGCTTCTGCCAGTGTTTGGTATTTGTTAAACTTTCTCTTCTAGTTAGAATATTCTTTTGAGCGTGGAAACTTTCCAGGTGGAAAAAAAGGCTTTTTTTGCGAGCTTTGATAAATGATTTTACCAAGAGTGAAAATTTGCTAATTTCAGTTCTAAATACAGGGACTATGTGATTTTGTTCATTTGTTTACTTGCTCTGTTTTTACAGCCTTATAAATTATTCTGCACAGGTTTAGCTCATTTTTACACGGTTTTAGCCTCATACAGGAAATCTTTATGGATTTCATCTATATCATTAGAAAATACTGAGGGTGAGAACGTCTGGAAATAAACTGTATGACCCACTTTAGCATACTTTGCACTGTGAAAGCTTGTATATTATTTCAGTGGTCCCTGGAGCTGCTGTTCCGGACAGTTTTGCTCAGCCTGCACCTCAAAATGATTCACCTCTTCTATCCCTTGCTCCCTCAAAATAAACTCAAAACGTTGACGACGTGAGGGAGGATTGTGAGCGTATTAATGTATAGATTACATTTGGTTAAAGATTACTTTTCCCAGTATAGCCTGTATTCTTCCATTTCAAGGCTCCTAGTGCAACCACGAAGAAATTGCTTCCTTGTCTCACCAGGAGAGGCACGATGGCAAGTATCTCGCTTGTTCCTGCTGCGTGGTGCATTAAAGGCATCTGTACTGAATCACTCACTGGTGCCGCAGTTTGCACATGGCTTAGTGAATGAAGCAGGGAGCTAATGAATGAACATTCCTACTTAAAACAGACATATATATCTTTCAAGTTGTATTCCTTCATCCTGGTGGCATACCTCAGCCCATTGGTTCAGTCCAAAGTAAATCCATAACATGTCATAGCTGGACAGACCTCTGATGAGATTCTTTTCAGCAAGTTAGCATACTGTTAAGCCATTATTTTCAAGGTCTCTAACACAGAAGTCCCTTGTTGAACAACTTTGCTTTATTTGGCCAACTGTGTGAAGGCACGTTTGAGCAGTATTTTAAATTCCCAATTCATGAATATTATTCCAACAAGTCTTTGTAAGCATTGAACTACTGCTGTGCATTCTAATAACGTGTGGAAGATAATATCGTACCCATTCTTAATCACTTAATTAAAGTAATTTCTATAACAGTTTTATATAGCAATATATAGTTGTTTGGGGTTTTTTTTTTTTAATAAAATTGTGCTTTTAGAATAAGTCACAGGAAAGGATTTTTACTGACTTGTCAATAGTGGTGAGTCTTAAAGCAATAACTTTAGTAACAAGACACTATATTCATTCCCAGCTGGACAGAGTCTTGAAGAGGACAGTGAGGCAGTGGTGTGAGCTGCTGGCGGGACATGTCTGGGGATCTCCTGGCTCTGCTCTGGAGAGGAAACCAAGGAGAGTGTTGGTTGGCTCCCTGAGCCTCCTGGCTGAATCTAACCTGTCATATTTTTAAAACACCCAAGCAACTGCGGGTGTCTTTTAGAGGAAGTAATTGCTGTTAGCATTCTTTTCCTATTGCTTTCTGACCATCTCAATAGTTTCTTAAGGTGTTGCCTTAACAGGAATGTGAACTGTATGTAGGCCTGAAGAAAATTAACAGTGACTCAGAAAATGAAATTTATCTGGAAAAACCACATTCCTCAGGAATACAGTATCATGGAGACTTGATTATTTCTTCTTGTGGAAGGGGCCAAGGTGTTTTATGATACCCTACAGTTGTAGCTGAGATTGGCCTGTAGCCCAATCAACTAGTCATTCCTTTCTGGTATGTTTCTGTATTGGACTTGTGCTGAAATGCCCACAAGAGATTTGGGTAACTCTCTACAAATGCTTTTGCAGGTAGTGAGTGTTAATATAATTTAAAAAATCTGTTGTTTTCCCACCTCTCTCCTTCTCTTCACCTCTCTTTGTGAAAAAAGTAAATCATTCAGGGGTTGCTTTCAGCATATACCAGTTTGTTGAATTTACAGGAAGGGCTGCAGTTCCTCTTTGCACATGATGCTTTCTAACACATCACAGACTTCTAAAATAAAACTATAAAAAACATATATGAAACAAACAAACAAAAAATACTTTCCTCTCAAAATGTCCACACAGGAAAATGCTATGTAGCTAAGCATGCTAATACAACTCTACCAGTAACTTGTGGACCAGATTATGCTCACTGAATTGTGGATATTCTTTTAAAAAATGAGGGCATAAGACTCCTTCTTTCTTCTACCATCACAAGCTGAAAAACCTAGACATATTTAGCCGTCAGCTGCTGAAGGAAATGTCACTTACCAATGTTTAGGATGATAGATTGCATCCTTTAGATGTGCCATTCTCTCTCCTTCCTCTCTAAGGAGATCCATTCTCAATTTTTTACCCTTAAAACCTAAAAGAATCATAACAAAAGCTTCTCACTTAATTCATCACTTCCACTTCCTCCATTTTGGGAGCATTCACATAGCATAAAATATGGTGCTTGTGGCACTGCTATTTGCCCACAATTGAGCTTAGAATCAGCTATGCCGGTCAGACAAGCAGAACTGCTTTTCAAAAGTTTTTTTAAAATAAAACCCTGTCACAACTGCTCTTAGAAATACCTATGTGGAAAGAGCTTGTCCCTTTCTCCCACATACAAAATTACTTCTAAAGTGTTGTGACAACTTTTGGATTATCAGCATTCAAAGGTAAATGAGACCAGGAAAAATGAGAAGTCTAAATCATCAACTTCTTATAATCTCATATCAAGAGGTCTGAAATATTCAAAATTATTCACAAATACATAAATAAATGTTGGGAATCGTGACCAAGATTGACAGGATAGCTGTGAAAACAGCCCAAACCCATCCTGACCAGCTCTGAGTCATGGAAATAAAGCCTGAGACTGAGGTTCCTCCTGGGAAGCTGGTGCTTTTCCCAGAGTCCTGTCCTGCTGGGGGCAGTCCCTGCCCTGGGTTACAGCACCAGCCCTGGGGTATTTCTTGCTGTGTGCAGTGTCAGTATATGGAAGTTGTGCTTTTCAAGGCCTTCAGTCTCACAGCACTGCTCTCTCCACTGCAATGGCAGCTATACTCAGTGCAGACTAGACTCAGTACCTATGTACATCTTCTTTATAGTTTATGAGCATCATCCAGAACAAGAAATATGCCTTTGAGCCAGGTCAGAGTAGCTCTGGGGGTGCAGCATTATGGAAATGAGCTCACATTCCTTCTGGATTTAAAGCAGCTATGCAAATGATACAGATCACAGAATATTCTGAGTTGAAAGGGACCCACAAGGATCATCAAGCCCAACTCTTCAGTGAATGGCCCATACAGGGATCGAATTTACAACCTTGGATTTATAAGCACCATGCTCTAACGAATTGAGCTAATCCTTACTCTACCATAGCAGTGTTCACCCGTGATGTACCTGGACTAATTACTTAACTCTGCCTGAGAGATATCCAGTACCATTTCTGCCCTGAGAGAAATAGTACTGGATCCTAGCAGAAATTCTGCAGGTCAATAACGCACCACTGCAAATGGACAGCAAGGGACAGAAGTTCAAGAAGAGGGGAAGAAAAAGCCACCAAATTAACCCATTAGGTATTTCAAAAAACCTGCTCAGACTCTAATGGTGTGGCTCAGGAACTCTTTCATTCACCGTGTTGTCTCATGTTTAACAGTCACTGGTTGTAGACATGAGTTTAGCTGGTGGCCTTGGCAAGCTTCTAGCATCCAACAGCTTCTGTTGTTTCATTTGCATGAAGAGCTACCGCTCTCAGATCATTTGGAAGCTGGTGCCTATTCCCTTCATTTGATTCACCCTAGTTCCTAAACTGGAGGAGAAAATGTCATTCCTTATTTACTGTTATCACACCACTCGTCATTCCATAGGCATTTATTATACTATTCTGTTCTGGGACCTCCTTTTAGTTCTAGAATTAACCATTTAATTCTGTCTTGTCTCTTCCACTAATTAAGATCTGAAGACCTTGTTTCTTATCACAAACTGTTTAGGTTTTTTAAGAGGTCTAGTGAAAGATGCTTATATTTAAGGAATCCCCTCTGTCATTTCAGTTTATTTAGCCACTAATTTTGCTGTTTATTTTAGCTTTTACTTATTTTCTACAGAACCAGTGTATTGACTTGCACTTCTATAGATCTCTTATTTCTAGGTATTTGGTATCAGTTTATCTGCCTTGTTGTTCATCAGTACAAAAGAATTTTTAAGAGGAGGCATTGAAATGGGCTAATACAGGTTTATGTCCTATTAACATGAAGAAATGGGAACTGAACACACTTCTCACCTGGCATGAATTGCAGCCCTGATTCTGTGTAAAAGCAAGAGTGTGGGTCAACTTTCAGTTTCGTGAATCATACCCCTTGTTTCTTTAGCTTTCTTTAGCATATCCATGAAAACATGCTATTTTGCTTCAAGGCTATGTACATTGCTTTGCATTTTAAAAAAAGTATTTTGATTCAAATAGAACAAACTGTGTTTTTCAGGTGTGGGGGATTTTTTTTGCTTCATCTTGGAAAAACAAAACCTCTATTTGCATAGAGTAGATACTTTCCAGGAAACAGATTATGATACTTTATTTTGCTCTGAATATATATTAGGTTTTGACTTTTTTTCCTGTAAACTCAATACAATGTCTCAGTTCATACATCTGTGAGATCAAAAATGCACTGTTCCAAAGCACTGAGTAGGAAATGTATAAAAAAATGCAGGTGTCTGAGCAACAGTTTGACAAGCAGAGAGACAAAAGGAACACAGGGAAAGGAACAGTGTCAGAGAAGTGTGAAGACAAAGGGTCTGGAGGCAAGGTTCGTGCTCAGTGTCATAGGGGAAATGGAAACTCCACCGGTGTCAGCTTTCTCTCTATAATGCATCTCTGTCTCAATTCATGCTAAATAGATTGGCATGTACTGCTGACAGCCTATTATTTTACAAGCCATGTGTTTTTTAAATATATTTATATAGATAATAGCACACTTTAGTCCCTTAGCCAGATTATCAATAGGGCGTAATGACAATCCACATATTTATAGATTTGGTTTATTTTTGTGTAACAGTGAGAGAAGCGTTTTCTTTTCTGGGGACTCTGGTGACTCCTCTAATGGAGCGGAGGGAACTGGTGTCTTAGTTGGCCTCTCCTTCAGCTACCAAGAGCTGTTTGGAGATTGAGTCACAGGAGCCTAGGGAATGGCTCAATCCTATACAAAGCAGGCATCTGCAATAAGGCAGATGAATTGTGCTTGGAAGTACCTGCTTCTTCCAACTGTAAGTTTTCATTTTGTCTTTAGGCTACAAATGGTTTAAGTTACACAGGTGAATCTCAGTTCAGGATGCCGAATCTTTTTACCACTAATTCTGCTCTATTACTTAGCCAGCACAACAATATCCAGTTCTGCTTCTGGAAACAGAAATATTTCAAGGTAAAATTAATAAAACCTTATTTACAGTTTGTCTAGCTTCTGTAATACTGTTTTAATTAGTTTTAAGACAGAGAAAGTTGGCAAGCTTTGTACCTAGCCCCTGTAACAGCAGCTATCAGGAGAGGACAACAGCAAAACTGGTCCATCCAACTTGTCATTTGCAGTGTCACTTTCAAACACCATTGTACACCACTCCCCCAGCATATCAGGAATGGCACATCAGGAATACCCGTGTACGAGGGCACGTGTAGATAACAGGTGTCATCTGAGGCTCGGTTGTGCCGGGTCGTATATTTCACTATACGAAGGAGGTACTACTGATGGCTTGTGCATGTGTGCATTTTCCGCCATAAAGGGCGGTTTGCCAATCTCTAGGCCTTGTTTAATACATTATCCTTCTGTCCCACAATGCATTTTCCCCACTGTAAATTCTTTGTACTGCTCCAGGAGTGCCTCCCAATCTACAGCCAGGCAAGCGGGCAGAGAGGCAGGTGGCAGCTGCAGGCGTCACCTGTCGGACAGTGATCGCTGTATCAGTGGTCCCTTTGGACAGAGCCATGCAGGAGCAGGGTTCCCACAGGGCTGAGGTTCAGTCCAGCTGGGGTGACAGGACCTTGCCCTACCAGTCTGAATGCCCTTGACTTTTAAATAGATTTCTATCAAACGAATATAAATCCTGGTCTGTGGAGCCTGAGTACGGTTTCTGTGAGTTGTTTTGCTTAAACAAATCAATGAGGGCTGTACTGAAATAAATGTGGTTTTAGCAAAACTCAAAATGTATCCAAAAAACTGTTTTCTGTTTGTTTGGTTTAAAATTGGCTTAATTAAATAAACTCACATTTACACCTGATAAAGGCAAGCTATAAGTTCTATGTTTTATAAAAATAAAGTAAATTCATGTCTTAAGGTTATGGCAATAATATTAAAAATACAATTTATGGTTAAAGTTTACCAATGTGTCTATATCCAGATGTCGAGAAATGCTGAAAACTTTTTATGCCAAAGCTTTAAGGATCCCTTCATTCCATGTCTGCTCTTTTTGACCATACTTTTTTTTCCAAGATGCAGTATAATTCCACATTTTAGCCAAAGACTCCAGCCTTATGCTATATAGGCTGTCAGTTGATTCTTTGTCTTCCTACTTTTCTGCAGCATGCCAACACTATTTTTTGCTCTCCAGCTTTTTTTTGGAGAGCAATTTAATTGCATTTGAATGCCTGGTCCCTGGACTGCTCTGTGGAGCCAGGTAGCTGATGATCAGGAAGCCAGTCTTTGGAGTCCAAGATTGCAGCTGGAAGCTGCTGGAACAGACTAAACGAAGAGAAGCTGTTAAAAAATAGAGCAGAGGCTGATACACATGAGCTGTAAAAGACTGTCTTCAGATTCTCCCTCCTGTAGAAGGAAGTGCGTGCAACCCTTGCTTTCTGGAAAATCTCATGAGACCCCTGATCTACAGGGATTTTTTTTTTTTTAATTAAAAATAAAATATAGTTGCTTGTGGTGTCTGAGTGCTCCCCCATAGAAGACAGCATGTGGGGCTCCTTTGCAGTTTTTCTTTTGCTCCTACTGAAATCAGCAGGAAATCACAGTTGATTTGGGTGGAAACAGAATCTACACAAAGTTCAACTGGCTTTTCAGCTGAAAGCTCACAAGGATTTTATCACTGGTCAAAGCCTCCTTCCTGTCTTATGCAGAATTTTCTATTAACCATAAAAGCTGTATTTTTCCACACTATCATATGTTCACAGAAGTATTAGAACTGCCATACCTAATCAAACCAGTGGTCCATCTAGGCTAGTATCCTTGGCTCCAGATGCCCCAGAGGAAGGTGCAGGAAAATTCATAATATAATTTCCCAGGGGAAGTATCTTCCTAATCTTTGGCAGTTTTTGGCTAGCTATTTCCCTGACCATGAGTGTTTATAATCGTTATACACTTTTATCCTATCTAAGAGTTATCTATCATGTATGTTCCATTGTTTGAACTATTCCCTGCAGGTTTAGGCACAAAGGTCACAATAGGACAGAGGTCATGAGTCACAGTAGATCAAAAGCCATAGCGTGTCAAATGCTGTAATATAATTCATACTCATGTACACAGCACATATATAAAGCGATAGTTCATTCTGAGGCATTGCCTCACATTGCTCTCCAGCTATAGCTCCCCTAAGAGTGTTATGATATGCTATTGACTTTCTTGTGGATTCATCGTGCTGTGAATTATTTCTGGCCAGTGGAATGCATGGAGTTACCTTTTGGGTATTACTTAAGCAGGCGTCTTGTGATTGTGCC
Source organism: Mohoua ochrocephala (assembly GCA_013398855.1). Taxonomy (NCBI): domain Eukaryota; kingdom Metazoa; phylum Chordata; class Aves; order Passeriformes; family Acanthizidae; genus Mohoua; species Mohoua ochrocephala. The sequence goes on along the minus strand of VZTA01025927.1, from coordinate 37,849 downwards.
AGAGATCTTTTTTGCAGGAGTCAAGGTGTGTATTGTTTCCCTAGATTTTTTATTTTTTTTTTAAGGAAAAAAATGTAGGAAGGGGAAGAAACTGAAGATTTACACTTTAGCTTAAAGATATACTGGGTATATGAAAACAGCTCTTTTTTTTTCACTCCCATAAAAGAACTGATCCCATGGTCTCAGCAGGAATATGTATGTGAAGCCATATTCAGTAAACCTTAGGTGTCACAATTTTTATGTTTTCTTTTAAACTGAAGAATAGGCAACTGCCACCTATAGTTTTGTCCCCATCGTTCAATCTTTTTAATTTCCTACATGTAGTTATTCACTTTTTTCCCCCCACATTCTTTGTTCTGGTCCTCTTGGAATAAAAAGAGATAAGAAATAGAACAAAAAACACAGTAAATGATCCTCTTCCTAAGGACGCTTTACTCCTTCTAACAGTTTGACTTTTCACCTTTTGGGTGCTTAGTGGAAAAGCCATTACTTGCTTGCTGAGGAAAAAGCATTTAATGAATCACAAAATCATTCAATTATTCTTAAAAACACTTCACATCACACATCTTTTTCCAAGTAAAGTGTGCATTTTTCACATTTAAATGGTGCATAACTGCCTCGTAGAATGTGTCCCTAGAGTTAGAGACATTTTAACAGAAAGGTTCCAGGAGTGTACGGAGCAGTTTGATATATATAAGCATTAAAAACCTTGCATTAAAGATGCAGAATTTCCTCTTCTCTCTTCACTGTCTTTCAACAACATTTATGCAAAGTTGCCTTTCTGCTGTTGTGAATTGTCTAGCTTTGTGCTGAGCTGAGATCCACATGCTTTGCTTACTTCGGCTTGCTGCAGTACCACACAATAAAAATGAAGCAATAGCAAAGCTAATATGGGGCAGCAAAGCATTTAGAATGTTTGGGGGGGTTGTAAATAAAATGAATTTTTCTCTGGGAAGGACAGTAAGATATTTTTTCCGAAAAGTATATTATTTGCAATCGTCGAATCTGATGCTGATCTCTCACCACTTTTTCTCTGCTTTTAGAAGAGAAGTGCTTTCTGCAGACTGCAGTAGCTGCCATTTCCTACACGTTTTCTTTTCAGTTTTTTTCCCTTTGAGGGTTTTTGTTTTTTTAATGGACTTACATTGTAAAACTTTTTTTCTGTATTTTATGAAATCGTATGTTCTTTGCCCAACAGAATCAGGTGGCCGACTTGGTTCGCAAAACCAGCTTGAAGGTTGCGCTTTTGCCAGGGCAAATGGGAGTCAGCCTGTTTATTTGAATGCTGGTATATGAGTCGTACCAGCTAAGGAGCTGGCCTTGAATCTGTAAACTTTCCTGCACTTTTATATCCCTGTACTTTAAACAAGTAATTTTTTCCATAGCAATAATTTTTTCCTTTTCTTTTTTTCTTTCTAAATTTAATAGGAAAGAGTGGTATTTATACAACAGCTTTAGGCTAACTTAGATATCTAACTTAGGCAGAGTTTTAAGAACTAAACCTAGGTGTTTGTACTTCCCTGCGTAGCTGGCAGGGAGACAGAGGTGCCGGGGGGCTGTAGGCGAGGGGGGAACCGCTTCAATTCAAAGGACCTAAATCAGATGCCTGAAGTAGACAGTGTGAATAACCCTCTAGATGACTGGAATTATTGGACCACATTAGAGAGAGAGGAAAAAAGTGAGGCTGGCATATGGTGAGTGTCCTACATATGGTATGTTGTTTATATGTGTTTTTTCCGTTAGCATTTCTCTTTCCTTTGTTGCTCCACCTCCTCCTGCAGTCTCTCCTAACAACAAAGTTAATTCAAAAACTTCTGCGGTCGAAGGAAAGTTTTCAGACCTGCGCTGCTCTCAAAAGCAGAAAAACCAGGCAAAACGAGTTAGCTCTCTTTCCCCTACTCTGCCGCGCTTAAACAGTGCGCTGTGTGTAATTTTCTATTTCCTTTTATTTGTTTGGAGCCGATAAGGTGTGGGTATGTGTTAAAATCACTTGTCATAAAATTTACCTTAATTTGCCTCCCAAAACTGTGTTTTATACTCACTCAAAAATCAATGTTTTTTGCAATAACTAGAAAGGAGAGGTGTCAATATGATAGACACACACTCTTCATACTGTATTAATTCCTTTGGTCCAGTCAAATCCTGGTCTTATCCAATGTAGCTTCAGGGGGAAGCTCCCTTGTGCTGCAAAAAGCAGGCTCCACCTGGTTCCGATTAAGTTTGCACTGGTTGGATCTGCCCAGTGATGGCGTAAGAAAATACGAAGCAGAGAAGCCTGCAATTGAAGCTGTAGATTCATGGCCTATAAAACTAAAAGGCTATTATGGTCATCTATTCAGTCTGCCCCCCCTGTTGAAAGGGCACCAGAACTTTTCCGAATTACTCTTTTTTCGTGTGTGCATGTGTGTGATTTTAACAGGAAAAAAAATATCATACATCTTGATTTAAGCCTTCCAGTGTGTGTCTCCAACTACATCTTCTTACCACTGGCTTCTGTTGCACCTTTTTCACCAGACTGAAAATTCTAGTGTTATCAAATTTCTGTTTCTCACATAGTTATTTATAAGCTGTGATCAAGTAGCCTTTTAAACGTCTCTCTGATAACCTAAATAGTTTGAGCTCCTTGCGTCTTTCATTACAAGGAATGTTTTCCACTCCTTTCATCATTCTTGTTGCTTTCCTCTGAACCTTTTCCAATTTTTCAACAACCTCTCTTGAATTGTGGACACAGTGTTTCCAGAACAGGTTGCATCTGTGCCAAGGACAGAGGTAACACAACGATGTTGTATGTTTCTCTGGTGATGGGCTCTTCGGTTGTTTCAGATTCGTGTCTGCCCTCTTGTACTCACAGCTCTTTGCGCTGATTATCTGCTCTCCAGGCTTTCTCAGGCTGCCTTCAGTCTGTGGGCAGGGTCCTTACCTTGTAGCAGTGGCAAAGTCTTTGTTACTAGAGCAGTGTCCTATGTTTCTCTGGATCGAGATTTACCATTTGTTTAAATGTGGCCAGTTTCCTGAGCAACCTGAGTTCACAGTGACTTGGCTCACCCTCTATTTACTAATCATCCAATAATTTCAAATGCAAACTTTCTAAATATATTTTTTTTAAAACTGATAGAAGAATCACCAATAGAAAAAAAAATGATAGGGTCATGCATTTGTGGATCATCGTTAAAATAACAACCACTGGTTACTTTTCCCCATTTGCTACATGCTTGAGACTGAGATTTGATTCTATTTAGTAAGTACAATATTGATTTTAATAATTTTTTAATAAAAATATCATGATTAAAACCTAAAAAACTTTCCAATATTCCTCTACATATTTAATAGTACTAAAATTACCTTTATCCTACCAAATTTATACTCCTATTACATGATATCGAGTTAGCTTTGGCAAGATGATTTTCCAGAAAATTCTGTTCTCACTACTTCGATTAAAATGAACTAATATTCCCAGAAACTATTCCTTATTTTGCTTGAGATCAATGTGTGGTTGAAATGCTTAAAGACATTTAGGTCATCACATTTATTCTTTTTAACTATTCACAAAAATTTTTGCATAGTTCTCTTGAACCTCCCTAGTTCTCCAAGACGTACTAAAAATCCTCACTAACCATGCAGACTTCTCTGCCAAATGTATTAAAATACCTCCATGAAAATTATTCAGGTCTACTGATTTTAAAAATGTCTAGTTTTATTAGCTGCTATTTAACATTCTCCTGTGCAACTACTGAAACAGAGCTTCATCATACTCATCTGATATGAATACATCATTTGACTTTACCCCAAAACACAGAGGAAAAGTATTTGAGAATGCTTTCTTTTTAATATGTTCTAACAAAAAGTCCTAGTAATTTCCACTTAGTAATAGAGCAAGACAATTTTTAAGGGTTTTTGTTCGTAATAAAATTTCAAAATCTCTTCATATTGTCCTTATCTCTGTTTTCTCTTCGTAATTTTTGGCTTTAAAAATGCTCTATAATTCCCAGCTTCTAATTTACATTAATTGCTACATTTCCCCTGCACCTCCCTTTTATTTTTTGGCATTTTTTAGTAGCTGCCTTCACATACAATGTAATTTTATTGTTTTCAACAAATGAGTGGAAGGTTTTTCCCTCACTGTGACTCTTTGTGACATGTCCTTTACAATGCGTTTAGCAGGCTGAAGTTGTCAGTCAAGTATTTCCTTTAATACTTTCTTCAAATAACTGGTTCACACTCACTGTCAAATTTGTAAAAGCTGATTGTCTTGTATCAACAAATACAAATATTGGATTTTAATTAATTTTCCCATAACAAATATAATCAAGTTTTAGATATGTGCACATAAGCAATTAAATTTTTATTGTCGGATTCCTCTGTCACTAGACTGAGGTCTAGTAGAGAATTCCTCTGGATGCAGTTAGAGAAATTGTCATTTTTGATTTGTTTAATGTAGCTAGTATTTTGTTACGGACATTCTGAGGTTTCCAGTTTATGTTAATACTATTCCATACCTCATAAGCATTTTTCCTTGTTAAGATATTTCATGACCGGTATGAAAGAAATGCAGACTTTTAAAATTATTATTTAATTTTGACAGCAATGAGAACCTTTAAAATGAGGCATGTAAAGTGAGATATAAAATGTCAGCCTGATTCAACTACAATTTAGATCATTGCTTCAAAATAAAGTGTGGTTTTAAAAATATTGACACAGTTACTGAGAGGCGTGAAAGATTTAACGCACAGAAGCCATTTGGGCTTTTTTGTTAGGAGTAAAGTGTTAACTTAGACTCACAGGGCTCTCTCATAGCCTCTGTTTATTTACAGTAACATATGCAGATTGCTCATTTCAATGCTTTAAGCAGAAATACAAAACACACTGAAAATGCAGCTACAATTATAACAAATTATAAAATCCTGGAGATCGGGTCTGAGCTTCCAGGCTCTTTGAAGTCGGTAGCGCTCAACTGTTAGACTTCCAGTAGTTTTCTTCATAAAACGCTGCTCCATATTATAATGATTTAACTTGCCACTAGCCTTATGCTAAACTTCGCTAACTGGACCATAACACCCAATTACCTCGCCCTGATTTAATCCCATCCTTAGAGAGGGTGAAAGCTACTAAAAATGGTATTAAATAAGAATGCTTTCAGGGAATGCATCTCCTAATTCTTTCTACGTGATTCCGCAGAAACATTTTTAAAAATAAATGCTGCATTTCTGTTTGTGTCCCGAGCACACTATTCCTAATGACAGACCTGAACTGAATGTTTACAGTATACATTTCTAATCTTAGGTAGAGCTGCCTTATAATTATCTGATTTAATTTCTTTGGCCCTGTTGAGTGCACAGCACCTGACACAAAAGAGCAAAGGTCTCTGTAGAAATCCTGTTAAAATATTATTGATAATTCAACCAGTCACCATCTAAATTTCATTGGTGAGGTTTTACATATTTTATCAGCAAGAAAACAATATATTACCTGTTCTCAGCAATTTTTTTGCCAGTACCTTATGAATGTACAATGCTGAGTTTTTCAGTCACAATATGTCAGTTCGGAAAGGAAACACCAAACATATTTGGAGTATAAAATCAGTATTAACTGGATTAACAATAGATTTGGCTTCAATGCAATAAATCCAGAGAGACTCTACGAATACAGGAACTAGCTACATTTTCTACACAGATTTATTTCCTACTATTTAATGTACATAAAACACATGAATTTAATTTGTTATTGGTATTCTTTACTACAAGGAGAGTCAAGAAAAAATCCATACAACCATGCATGAGGGTAATGTTAAATATAAGAAAATAGCGTGTTGTACCGATCAGGCGAATTCACACCAAAAGTGTTATGAGGGGACGTTCGCGTTGATTTGGGGGAGGCCAAGGCTGACTGGGCCTGGGGGCTAACACACCCTACCACCAGTACGGAATGGTCCTTGAGGCTACGTATCTGGGAAACTGGGCTTTCTCTGCTCATGCTCTTTCTGATCAGACTTGTCTTTTTCTGGCAGCTTTTGCCAGCAATCAGATTCACTGGAAACATAAAAGAGAAAATGATTGCTGGAGTTGTGCTGAACAAGCTCAGCGTTATCTTTCTTCTAGCTCTGTTTGCCCATATGCACAATGAAAGGAAGCTGGCGGAGGTCCTGGTCCAGGAAAAGAATTAGGGGCTTTATCATCAGACAATAAGTTGAGCAAATTGCAGACCACAAACTACTTCTCTTCAGAGTACCCCTGAAGGACTCGTGGCTGAACTCGGTGCCTTAGAGCTAAAAGGAGGAAGTACAGGGAGGTTGTAAAGATGAGTAGCCAGACAATAAGAATGATTGTGCAATGTCTACTGTTGGGCACTGGGCAAAGAACACATCAAAAAGTCTAAAAGTCTAGTGCCCTGAAGTCCTGGTAATTTTAATTAGTTTCAAAAGCTGCAAAAAACCCATCATACTTTTTATTCCAAAATTTTTGGTCGTTCACATAATAATGCTCCAAAGGAGTTCACATGGATTATCAAAGACATATAATGAAGCTGTTAAACAAGAAGAGGACTATTCGTTTAATAGCGGTTCCATTCAATAGGAATCAATGAAAGAGGATTTTAAAACTAGGGAGTTAAAAACCAAAAAGACTTGTATGTACAGTGAAATAAAATCTTTCTGCCCTTTGTCATCGTATCATCCTTCCTTAGATTCTGGTTCGAGGTGTACAGGGGAGAGATTTTAACACTACGTCCCGTAAAATTAAAAATCACGAAGCAGGATTTCGACAGAGTGACTGAACTCCTTTGAGCTTTTGAGATGATTTTGGAAACTTGGAAGGAGTCCAGATTTTTGCTAAGTCTTTGTTTTCAATCCAAAATAATCTGGAAATAATACCTGTGACACGAATGATATTAATGTATACCTGTAAAAAGTACATAAACTGGTGGAAATATGTCTGCTTAGTCTATTCAAATAACGATACGAACCTCGTCTTAACATGATCACCTCACACAAATCCTTTCAAAAGCCAAACCATTTGAGTGTTATTTAAAGGTATTTTTTTTCCCATTATAAGTTGACGTGCACACAGAAGGAGATCTGAAAAATATTGAGCAGAAATCTAATCCACCAAAAATCTTTATGGATAAACTGTTCCCCTAGTAATCCCTCAATCTATAAACACCTCAATAAGACATCTAGAGAAAATTGTTTGAAATTCTTATAGACTCTGTTCCTCTGAAGATGCTGCAAAGCTGGTCTACTAACACTGGTTAACTAGTTACATAAGGAACCCGGGAGTCATAAGCACCGCTCAATTTGCTGAAATGAGAGGCTTTCTTCTTTTCCCTGCCTCTAGCTTGAGGATCAAATTTTCCATACAAATTGGCATGGTGTGGTAGATTTTCCCTCTGCTATTCCATATCCTTGATATTCTCTGCGTGGGGAGCTGCCACTAATGCCAAAGGGATGCTTGGCTCGTTGTGCTCTCCCGATAGCTACTTCAGAAATGCTGTTAGATTAAATAGCGAGGGACAGCAGTGTTTGAGCCGTGATCCATCAGGCGGATCTGAGAGGAGCCGTTTGCCCTGAGAGAGGATAGACTTTCGAGACATATGGTGCTATAATGGGGGGGTGGGGATTTTTCAATTCCAATCCACCCATTCCGGATGAGAGAGACTGAGCTAATACCCTCGTGTATGGTGCACTGCATCTAGCTACGGAAGTAGCGTTAGGGTGGAATTTATGGACTCTCTAAATTGTTTGCCAGGAAATGTTTACTAGCTATGCACAATAAACGACTGTGAAAGCGTATTCCTGTGTTTAATACGATACGGTTTTTTCCTTATATTTGGGTCATACTATTATGATACCAATAAAGGAAACTTGGGAAAAAAAAAAAGCAGAAAAGAAAACAAACAAGCAATGTATGTTCATATTTATGGAACTTCATTTGGGAAAGTCTGATTGACTACAAATTGTACAGCGTAAACTTACTGCCAGGACCCCTGGATACACGCCATGCCTTCCATATTAGAAATGAAATATATGACTTATTTTTAGATCAAAATATTCTCATCCTCAGCTCAAGGTATGTTTTTAAAAAAGCCTCATTACCACAGCTGCAGGGGGTCATACGTAATGAAATTAGCGTACAAGTATAAGAGAAGACTACATACCAACTTACCAAAATGTTTACATAGCTTCACAATTTAGAAATTAAACAGGCAGTTTTGGATCACAGGAATCTTGGAATTTTGCTCTGGGATGTGACTCTGTCTTCCATGTAGCTCACCGTTGTACCAGGGACTACTGTACAGTTTTATAGGGTGTGTTAGATTAGGTACATTCCCAAACATTTTTCTCTGCTAGGAAGCAAAGTCAGAACTTTCTCAGGTAACCTGTGCAAAGAGCATTTTCTGCTCCTTCATTTGATTTAATGTGAGGCTTCTATTTTAATATAATGCATCTAAGAACTCTCCCTGTTATTAAAAGACGGTGGGCACTAACCTAATTTGTTTTAATCGCACAGTACGGGTTTGAGCCTGGAGGTAAGCTTGTACTTCTGCATGGCTGAACACCCTCTTTCAGCATACACATAAGTGTATTTATACATCCAGCATACTGCTCATGATGGGATTTTCAAGTTTAGTACCTTTGTAACAATACAGTTTTGTGGTTTCTACTTGCATTTTCTGCAAACAAGAGTAACTACAATAGACAGACATCCCTTACTCCTTGCTTGCTATGAATATAACAGAGGAGATTAGCTGATAAAAATAAGAAGGAAAGAACACTTAGACATCTCAACTTCTATAGCAGATCATTTAACAGTTTTAGTGCAATAAAAAATTGAAAATTAGTTATTATAATATTTCATCCACCGGGCTTGTTTCAAAATACAATTTTCAATAATGTTGGTTGCTTAATTTTATTTTTTTTTTGTAATCACAAGGATAGTATCTAAGTTTCCCTGCACTTTTAAAAATTGCTATTACAGTCCAACAATTAAGTTGATCCCGTGAGCTCGTTGGGGAAAATAAAAGACTCAGCACTACCTCAAAGTCAAAAATGAAGACAGTTCTTGTTGTAAAACAGTTAAAGGGTGAATTGTTTCTTTTAGATGTTTTCAGAGTCTCTACCAAGCTGATCACAGTAGTAAAAATATATATGAAGAATAAATTATTACTAATACTACTGGGGGTAAAATGCAGTAATAATAAAGAGGCACTTCAAGTCATCTTAGTAACAGCAAAAAATTGCTTCTACAAATGAGAATGTGTAGACTTGGATGCACTAAGAACACATGATTCATAGCGTGGGATATTAGTTTTGATTCAAACGTCCTTGTTTCAAGCAAAAGAGGTTTATGTAAGAAGCTTTTTTTTCTTTTATATAATAAATATCTATCTCAGCTTAAACCTGTTGCCTACAATTACTGAGACAAAAAAAGCAAAATGCTCCAAAGGCAGTTTACCTGGACAGTGTCTGTTTTATTAGTTTTAATCGGAGTTGCATTGGGTATCGAGAAGGAAAAGGCACGACTTACAGCGTAGCACAGCCAAGAAGCTGACATGTCTCGTGCCTTTCTCTTCCATTAGAGACATGCTATGCCTCCAGATGCTGCAGTCTGGATTTAGGGGCATACACTGCTCTTGCACAAGTAAGAGTTGCATATGTTATGAGTTAATTTCGTTTTGTTGTGTTCTTTTGCACATGGCGTTTTTGAGACAGTTAAATGGAAAATATTTTTAGTTTACCATCTTGTATTGAAATACACTTGGATTATTAAATAAAGTCTAAATCCCTAAGTGATACGTTCTACAGCTCAAATGCACAAATGCTTAAAGTTCATGGACAAATTACCTATGAGGGAATTACACAAATCCAGACTGTCCCCACGTGCTGTACTTTGCATTTGTGTCTCAGTCAGCTGAAAAGTATGCCAAATAATACACCTCTTCTTACAGCTGACCTTCACTAAGCCCACAGTGCTCGATATTTTTCATTTGAAAAAAAAAGACATACGAATAAATGGACTTCACACTTTTATTGTGGGCATCTAATTTAAAAGAGATCTATGCAAATGCATCAATGAAGAAAGGAAGGTGGCTACTTAAAGTGTTTCACTGCACCAGAGTCCAATATGTAAACTTAGATGATGTGAAAGTGCCTCAGATAGTCCCTTACTGGAATACTTTATTGAACCCAACCTGAGACCTATCCCATTGTATCATAGGACATGCAAGTGGGATGCTTAATAAAGCATGGCAAGTACAAATATCTTGGAAAGGTTTATTTCAAGAAGTAGTATAATATATTCACAGCTCATCAGTAGAGCTTCCTTCTGTTTTGGGGAAATAAAATAAAAAATTACTTTGTGCAAACATGGCTTTGGAAGGTGTCAGTCTCAAGGTATGTCACTCGGAGGTTTCTTCACGACAGTTAAGAACTTACCTATGTCTTTTTAGTGTCACTGATGTCTTACAATAGTTTCCCGAATCTTTGGGACTTTATCTGCAAGTTAAGCACTTCTTGGCATATATTTTTTAGGGAAGTCTAACTTGCTTTTTTTTTTTTTTTAATTTTTCTCATTCTTTCACAAGACAAAATATCTGCATCTAAAAACGCCCTCAGTTTAGTCTAAAATAATAATTCCAAACAATTGTTACTTTGTGTCTAATTTCTCCTATTAAGTATCTGCTGTTAGCATTATTTGATATTAGATTTTGAGGTGCCATGCATAAGCATTTTTTAGGTCTTTGTTTCCTACAACTATTATTAATTAATGTTGCGATCCTGAAAATGTTTTTAGTCAAGCAAATCACCAGGAACACAAATAGGACTCTGTAAAAACACAGGATTACTCCCACGTGAAACTGGCGAAATGAATAGACCCTGAGCTCTGCAGGGCAGTGAATATCTTTCTGTTCTGAACGCTAGCTCGTTAGGGGTTTCTGCTCCAAGTCTAGAGCTCATCACACTATAAATCATAGCAAACACACCTGCAAAGTAAATAACATAATCCCAGCAGCTATTAAAACCTAGAGATTTTGTAATTATTTATTCTTGCTGCATAGATACATGCCTACGTGTCTTTTTCTCCCCCCAGAACAAAGAAAATTAGGAACTACTACAAGCACACCCTGTGAGAGTAGTATTATGCTCATTAACTTGTAAAAGAGATGACAAAAATTATTGACTTATCACTCTCCCAATGATGGAGGCAGAATTATGAAATATGCCCCCTGCTGCTGGTCCTGCAAGGGCTTGGAAATGTCAGCCAGGAGACAATAAATATTTCACATAGTGGTGTGTTTTTGTCTCTATTTCAGTCTTTTTGTTGTAAGTACACTGTGCACTTACCCGGTTAATGGGCGTCAGCCTCAGCGTAAATCTTTTGATGCACTAAGTTTTCAATCATCTGTATTTTTTATTCTGGGTGAGCGAGACTTGAAGTATAATCAGCAAAATAATAATTTTGCAGCACAGTTAGAAGCAAACATTGTTAAAAATACAGAATGATGAAAATGCCCTTCACCTTTCTTCCATGCACAACAGTGTCTATATTTTCAATGGGGACTCAAGTAAAATGTCTTTTAAATACATATACAGATCAAAATCCACAATGTGAATTGTATCAAACAATAAAATGATTAAAGTGTAAAATACAAGCCTTTTTTTCCCTCTGTGATTAGTAATTTTGTGAGGAAAATGGACTGAGTGTAGCGTGTAATTGTCAAGATCTGGAGACAACAAAATGGAAAACATATTTTTCAGGCATTATAGATTTGCCTGCATATGCATTTCTAAATACAAATGAAAGATATGTATTATTAAAGTGCCCTACAAAGCTGGTCATAGCTGTTTTCTAGTTCAAGTATTCTTAAGTGGAGATAATACTAGAAAGAATAAAAAAAAAGTTAAATTGCAATGCAACATGCAGATTGGGAAACAAATAGTATTGTGCAAGATGGTTCAGTTTGCAAATAAATTATCTATTTAAAAGTTTTGAATATGACTTCTGGGACTTTTGAGCATCTAATGTGAAATGCAAGTTTCCCGTAGCCCAAATTCTAAGAGCATTCCTGAAACATCATAGTTCAGGTGTGAAGCCTCAAGTACATTTACAATTTTAATACTTCATCAGTTTATTTAAATTAAATAGGAAGCATAAGATATTTTACTAGTTACAGTGGGCTGGCAATTCAAATAACTTTTAATGATGTAATGCAAACTTGTAAATCATTTTCTGCGAGGCCCTCATGGCTCAGCACAACTTTTCTGTAATATACTAAATTGCTGGCATAACTTTAAAATTTGTAATACTTGGAGATCGTGAAAATAAGAACAGAAGCCATATGTATGTGGGAGAAGTAGCTGAAAATATGGATTCAGGCTGAAAAGTTTTTACAGATCTCTAGTATTTAGATACTACAGTCTTTAAAGCAAAAATTGTGTCTGATAAGTGTTAAACCATGGCACATGTAAGCGCTATAGAGAGTGAAATGGAAGTACACCACAGAAATGCAATGTTAAAATTATGTGGTACACATTGTGGTAGTACAATTTCTCAGAAAAAAAAAGTTCTTATGATGAAGTATTATAAAGATACTGGTATACCATAGGTTTATGGATGGTAAATGTGATTATCATCAACTTTAACTAGTCAGGGATTCAGTATTTTTGACTAGGCAGTGACCAATGACTCATTTTCTGTGCTAGGACTTCCAGTTAAGGCATTCAGGCATCTCTGAAATGATGCATAATCCCCAGGCTGTATTACTGCTTATATCTGTGGGTTTACATTGCAGCACAGGTACCAAGAGAAACGAATTATATTGCTTCAGTGGGAGTTAAACTGGCAAAAATTAGGGAAAAAAGAAAAGGCTGAAAATAAATATACATCTGTTGTGAATCTGGATTGACTCTAAGGTTAAATGATGCCTGCATTCACCAAATTGCCATGGAAAAATACGAACTGATCATAATTACAGTAGAATAAAACTTTGTCCCCTTGCTTTGGTAGGCTCTTGAGCACAATAAAAACTTTGGCTAAAAGAAACTGAATTCGTATTTGTAAGCTTTCCCTTTGACAGTAAGGAAAATATTCTTAAATAGTGCAAATTGCCATCCTTTCGCTGACCTCACCAAAGTTATGACAATTTATATCACTCAAATGGTGGTCCCCAAGTATGACTTATCTATCTGATTCTACTGTAATACGTATATTGCAAATATGCAAACAACACACCAGAAAGAACTGACAAGAATCCTACTTACATTCTGATAAATATTCAGGAAGGTGGTTCTTTCAGTCTCCAACGTAAAAAATCAGAAAGACTACAAAAGTCCTGAAGAGGAGGAATTGTGCACTGGTTCGTTCAGGTCAATTTTACATGATCTCTTTCCCCATAAATGGTAAGTTAAAAAACCAAAAACGACCCACCAGCAAAACCAAGAAACACAAAATGAATGCAAATAGTAGCCCATACATGAAAATATAAATGATGTTCCAAACTGTGTTGGCTCCAGATGTTTTTATGAGTTAAACGGTTTACTGTTTTCACATATTTAAAACATTCTATTTTTTTCACTTGATGTTTATAAGCTTTGGGCAAACTTGCTGGCATTGATTTAAGTTATGCTTTTGTACCACATGTAGGTTAAACACACATTCTGAAAAGATACAATGCGAACAAGAATTCAATCGCTAATATTGAGGGTTAATAACTGCTTACAATTTTTCCAGTAATTATTCTCAGTTATTGCTGAGAAGCTTTGCACTGAAGCTATAACTAAAAAGTTATATTTTTTTTTTACAGAGGATGCTGTCACATAGGCATAAGTATTTGATAACTGCACAGAAACTTTCTGAATCATTTCGGAAAGTGTTTGAAGCTGTTTATTTGCCTTAACACTAGTTGCCTATATTTGCATTCTCCTTATATAGTTTAAAATGAAAGCATAAAGCTCTGCAGAGAATTGCATTTCCCGTTCATGCGTGCTTAAAGCTGATTTTTAAAGAAGTAATAAGAACACTTGATGTAGGACTTGTGAACTTATTTGGGACCTCAGAAGCCCAGAGAAGCACATTCCTGATTAGTCAGATTTGGTAATGAAGCTATTGACAAACACGGAGCTGTGCCATTATGGCTTCGCTATTGCATTCTTTTTCTTCTTCTTCTTCACCTTTAGGAACTTCTCCTATCTCTTCCTAAAAAGTCCTATTTGGCTTGTCTCTTATTTCTCTTGGAAACCTTATCTTTCTCCCTCCCCCTCGCACCCTCTCACTTTCTTCATTGTGCTTCACTTATTTCACTTTTTTTGGTTTGGT
>VZTA01025927.1:255-12216 GCA_013398855.1 Mohoua ochrocephala | reverse complement strand
CTCTCCTCTCCTCTCCTCTCCTCTCCTTCTCTTTTCCTCTCTTTTGCTGCTTTTTGGACTAAAGAAAAACTGGTTGATTGAACATTATTTTATAGCAAATAGGATATGAACAACTAAAACTGAAACAGATTACTGCAAGCTTTTAAAAGCCCTTCTTCCTTCTGCATTCTCTCAGATCTCTAATAGCTATTTCTTATTTTTTTGCAAGTAAGTCTGAACAAATGCTGCCTTACATAAACTGTGTTAGATGCACTTCAGTATCCTCTGCCACTATTGTGAGTTTTAATTCTTAGACTGTGATCTTATGGTGATTGTAGTATGCATTTAATTTTGTGTGTTGGGAGATGAATGAAATCTCGGGAAGCTGAAGTCAAAACTAGCTATTGAGTGGAGCCAGGACTTCACAGCTGAAGTAGTCATAGTACTTTGATATGAACACCGCTGAAGTTAAGTGTATGTTTACACATTTTGCTGAATTGAGGGCATTAGTCACTTAAATTTACCAAGCGGAAAAAACTGTTTCCCACTTTGGTGCTTCTAAAAATAGATACAAAAAAAATCTGTTGGACATATGTGGACTGACAATATAGCTCTGAAGAGAGTTGATGAACTGTGGGGTTTTCTACCTGCCAAGCAAAAAATGGCATATTCTAGACGCATGCAATATATCCTGAGTGTGCATGGGGGCTTCTTTGGAAGGGGGTGTTTTGACATGGTGAGGCTCCTCGGGCACATTGGTCTCAATAGCTTTTCAAGCCTTTAATTTTCTTTCATTTAATGAAGAACACCACAGCGCTGTAGGCTTCATAGAATATGTGGACAAGTAAAAGCTACTTATTAAAATGTGCTTATTACCGTAAAAAGAATGGTAGGAATGGTGACTAGATGTCTCCTAAATTTGTGAAAATATCGGTTTGGTTTAGTGAAGAAAAACGAATTTAAGTCAGATGTGTTAATAAACTATACAGCAACGTATTTTGCCAGGCTTCGGTACACTGAATTGCTAAAAATGGTGTGAATGGGAGCCCGGGCAGCTACGGCGATGTTGACCACTCAAAGATTTCTTGTAAAACTGTGCTTAGAATGCCAAATAGTGTTTTCTGCCAGAAGAGAGCGGCAGTCTAAGAAGCGCTTAAGCACATTCACGCCTTTCAAATTTATATTTTCAGAACTAGACATTAAAACCTAGTAAAAGTCTGCAATTCATACCCGCCTTACGTAAGGCTTAGGAAGAGCTGAGAATGTTACAAGTTCTTTGCAGTTTGGTTTGATTGACTCAGAACTGACATAGTAATGTTAAGCTCTTTTTTCTCCTGCTCCTATATTCTTGTTTTGGGAGTACCACAATGACCTCAAGTTGCAGCTGTGTATTAAGTCTTTGCGTTCCTGAGGACATTAGAACAATACACACTAATGGTCTCACTCCTGGCTCCCTCTCCCTGTCTCCCTCCCTCCCTCCCTCTCTCCCTCCCTATTTCTTTTTTTACACAAGTCTATTTCTGAAGGAGTGCGTGCCTATATATCCTTTCAATTTCCATTCGTCCACGCAAAATGAGCACTCTCTTAATTTCAAAACAAAAAGTACGACCCTTTACCTTAATCAGATTTCCATTAGATGCAACCTTCAATAACTTAAGAACCGCAGTGATCTGCTAAATAAGGTAATGTTAGTCTATTAAGCAATGCAAGATGAAACAGTTATGAGTCAGATAAAAACAGAAGGCTTCATTAGCAGTTGTTCATGGGGTATCTTGAATCTGCAGAATTATCTTTTTTTTTTTGTATTATTACCACTTTAATTTACATGATTTTTTAGTAGCTTATTGGGTCAATAAAGAGAGTGACAATTCTGTCTGTATTATTTGTTTTTATGAAATAATACATTGCTATTAAAAGTCGTAAACGCAACATCTTAAATTCTAAATTAAAAAAAATGATGTGAACCTGCACAGGAGAAAAAGCTGGAGACAAGAGTGCAAATAATTTTGATTGTTCTATACTATGAAGAAATATTCTGCCAAGCTTTCCTGTCCTTTGGCTTAGCTTTGCATTTTAATTTTTCCTCCACTCATTCTGACTCCTTTGCTTTTACACTTCAGTACATCGCTACAACTTTACGAGGCAAATGTCTTTATTACTTTAATATGAGGGTATATACAGAAATCTAACAGTATTAAAACCCTATAAAGCTATATTTATTTCACTGTTCCAAACTGAAATGTAGACAAAAACGGAAGGTGCCGATTGAGTTTGCAGTCTGCTGGCACGAAAAATAACAGAGATTTCATATTTTTGTATTTGCAAACATATTGGGAATGCTTTGCCAGACATGACACCCAAACAAACACTTTTTTTGGATAGAGGTTGTGTGTTTCAAGTACAATGGCTAAACGTGTCCAGCCATTTTTAAGTATGTTTGGTGAAATACAACTTAGAGAATGACCCAGTCCGTCAAAGTTCTTGTGAAAGCCATTTCCTTTCCTCCTGGAATAGTCACTCAGCTTTGCCAGTCTATGTACTGATGCTCTAATTCTGTCACAGTTTAGGTTACTGTGTATAATTCTTCTGGAATTAACAATATAATGTTGGCAAAGTTAAGCACAAGCATGTCAGTTACTACTCGGTTGTTGATTCCTTCAGCTCGATGTTGTGCAGCTAAGAAATGTCAGTAGTTCCACCACATATGGGTAGATACCATGAAAATATTATTTGTGGAGGCTCGGGCTTATCTTATGTATTTCAAGCATGTTTCCACAGCCAATTGATAGTCTTAATTCACTGAATGAAAGATGCATCCGTGTTAACCAGGAAACATTTGGTTGGCTTTCTTATGCTGATAACTGGAAAGCTTGGTGCTACCCATACAGTGGAGTCAGACTACATCTTATTGCTGGCCTGTTAATTAAAAGGACTTTGTTAACCTAACAGCAGAGTCTTGTTATGAAAGACAGAGCTGAAATCTAGAGTGAGCTGGAAATGCAAGAAGTGCTGCTCCTAACCGAGGTGTTGATACAAACCTACATGGAGCCTTTCCAGTTCCGAAGATATTTGGAGGGGAGTACATATTCCCTGAATACCTCAGAAAAAGTATTTCTGTGAATTTTGGAACTGAAACAAGTCCAGGGAATATGTGTATCTTGTTGCACAACAAGCACAAAGAAGAAGGTCTCACTAGTCAGCCTTTGCACCTTTCCCGCCTTGTCACTTAATGGCTCGTATATCTCTGCTCTCCGTAAAGCCGAACTTTATGCAGTAAAGGTCGGTTTCTTTATAAAAGCAGACAGCATTTCCTTTCCTTCCAGGGCAAGAATGCACAGATGTAGGAAAAAAATGCTCACAAAAGAGACCTAGGGTGAGCACAAAGCATCTTTTACAGGCATAAAACAGCTTTGTCCTTGGTTTCCCCAGTGCAAGGCCACGGGCTGCTGCTTGTTCTGCGCAGGTTGAGAGCTATGGTTTAGAAGATCTTATTTTGTTGTGAGACTTTGCAAGTTGATTTTTTGTCTTCTCTCTCGCCAACATGTTTTCAGACTGTTTTGCAAATGACTTTTACACTACTCAGCAGAAATTGAATCCTGTTTTTCTGCCTTGACCCTCTCTTGGCTCCTATTTTAACCCTGCCAAAACCAAAGCTGATGAAATGATCATACCTTTCAATCACATCCTTCTGAAATTTCCTTCCTAGAATCATACTTCTGATTCCACATTATATTCTCAGAGTTACACTAATTTCACTGCAAAGCGTTGCCCAATGCCTCAGCCAATGTTTTGGATCCTGTTTCTCAACATTTCCTCCATGCTGTCTTAAGCATGCTCTTCCTTTTTCCATTCACACTTTTCTCTGTCTTCAGTATGGTTCACATACCTGCAAGAAACATCTAAAACCAATATTCTGTCATTACCCATTGTCCTCAAGCTATCTTCTCTTTTACTATGAACTTCTTTTTTGGTAACTATAGGTCACACATGGCTCTTCTGTGGACTTATGGTCTGTAAGAAAAGTGTGCAAGACAGGAAGTGAACAGAGAAAAATAAAAAAGACAAGAAAAAAGGTCCTTCATATGCCGTCTCTTCTCTAGAGGTTTTAACTCCATAAGGGTGTGCACCACAGAGCAGATTCTGTAAACAGCTACAGTAAAAATCAAGCATGACCCAGAGTGACAATACTGATATTTAGCATCTAATAACAGTGATGTACTCAGTGTTCAGCAGAGCTGTGTGTAAAAAAGGAAGTACTTGAAGCTAAGCCAAATGTGTGAAAAAAAAAATTAATCTAACTTTCTTAAAATGCACTCTTTTAACTCCAGGAATTTAGGTAATTACTTGTGGCAGAAGGAATGTGGTTCAAAGACAGTAAAGTCTCATTTGAAGGGGCCTGTAAACTCTTTAAATAGCACTGGCAAATTGTTCTTTTACTCCAGTTTTCCGTAAGAAGAGAATTTTGAAAACACTAAAATATTTTTATGCGATCCCATTTCACTAATATAATAGACATGAACATATATTTGGGGTATGTGTATGTATGCATGTATATATCAAACCTAAAATAACAGTAGATAGGGACCTGGATAGTCCATGTGATTTGACTGGACCAGCACTTGGTTATAATGCATTACTTTATTCCTAAATGTGTTTTGAAACCAGTTTGGGAAGGATGAGGAAGCTTCAAGAAGGGAGAGAAAAGCAAAGTTCCGATGATAGCTTTTGAATGCTTGGGCTTGGCAGCTTTGCAGTTATTTTCGACGTCTAGAGTTTTTCAGCGTAATATCAGCAAATACAGTGCATAGTAAAATTACAGAATATATAAAATCTGAACTCTGGAGGCATAAATTCATGTGAGGATCAGCTCACAAGATTGGCTGTTTTGTGCTTAGTCTCCAGTGGGCTTTTTTCCATATCAAAACAATCACCATACAGTTTGGCACAACCTTCAGGCTCAGTGAAGATGGTTTTATTCCAGGACCGAAATAGACAAAAGCAGTAGATGCCAGAAATGAGGTGCATTTGCAGAGTAGGATGGAGAGAGTTCTACATCTTTTGTCTCAACTCTTCTCTCCCCAAGCTAGGAGTAAATATCTTTGGGTTTTTGGTAAGAGCTCTATCAACTTTATAGAGGAGGAAGGGAGGAGATGCTAACAAAACCCTATAAGTGCATTGTGTCAGTAACTCACATTTCTGCAGTACACATTAGAATCTAACTATTTGAGAAGAATTTTTTTTTAAAAAGGTAAACAGATACTTTTCCGATCAAAATTTAGAAAAAAAATAGGAAAGTTATAGACTTCTGACAGTGATGGAGTCCTTCTCCCTTCCCCCACCTCTCATCAGCAGGCTGATGTTTCCAGCAACTTCAAAAACAGAAGACTTCTCTGTAATCCTAAATGTGCATAAGGAACAGATTAAAGTCCTGATTTGTGAAAAAAATTGAGCATATGCTTAAGAGCCATTGACTTCAATGAGAGTTAAATATGTCCTCACACACGCTTCTTGAACTAGAGACTAATAAGGATATTAAAAAAGGATCACGAGGCTGTCCCTCTTCAGGAAATGCTGCAAAACTGTCATAGCTGAAAAGTATTTTGGTCATAAGCATACTGACTCTCACCACCCCTCACCTCACTTCCAATCTTCACAGAGGAGGAAAAAACCCTTCTCTCCATCTCTTCCACTCTCTTTTCCTTTTTTCTCCATGCTATTCTATGCCAGGCTAAGCTTACTCTGGTTCCAAAGAAGAATTACAGACTCTGCAGTGTCCATTAGGGATGACATTATTTCCAATGTAATGAATGTGGGTGATGGACAGATAGTACAGTGAATGGTGGTTGAACAACCCCCCCGAGAGAATTAATTATAAGATAATTAATTACATTGCTGTATAGCTGATTTATCTGGAGGAATCCTATGTACAGGGAAAAAGGTACCCCCTGCCAAACAGCAATCCATATTAATATTCTTTTATAAGTGACAGATGGAGTGAAATAGTGATGACTAAAAAGCTTGAGTGTGGGTTGATTCCTTTCAATTCAGTATGACAAAACGGGTTATATATATGAGTTTTGAGTGTGGTACTCATTTATTAAATGCTCATTTGGATTTTAAAAAATAGCTTGCCTTCATTACCCATCTCGGGAATCAGACTTCGTGGTGTAATAAATCTCAGTCGCAGGAATTTTGGCCTGCTACTCATCTTTGAAAACTCTAAATTTTCTTTTTCTGAGCCTTGTCTCATACTCTACTACAATCCTAAGTGACTTAGCCCTTTTCTTTGTTTTCTGGATTTAAAAGGCAGTTCTCACCCTTATAGACAGGAGTAGCCAGTTTGGGGAGGAGTATTCGTTCTCTTCTTCAAGTCACTCATTCCAATTTTTTTGTTTATTTTCTTAATAAAAACTCTTTCTACAACCGAAGCTCGGAGTTAACTTTGGCTTAAAGGCCTTTTAGCATTGTATCACTTAGATAATATAATTTTGGTAAGAATTATAGAGCAGTAGAAACTTTAAACCTGCATATAGTTTGGAAAAGAAAAACTGATGAGAAGGTTCCTTATTCAGTGTAGGAAAAGCTGAAAACGGTCTGTATGTTTCTTTCATATTTTATTAAATTAGCTCACGTAAATTAGTAAAGATGTTTCCTACTAACTCTGTTTACGTTCTTTTTGAAGCAGCTTTCTTTCATTCAAGGCAGAAAAAACCCCACATTTCCATTCATACTTTTGTGTGTTCACTGGTTGCTCTGTCCTTTGCTGCTGTGTGTGCTGTAAAAACAAAGTGAGATATTCAGGTGTTATTTCCTTTTGTCCAGTCATGAACTTGCTTGAAAGTGTGGAATATTTCAGTATTCTCTGTAACAATCCTGCAAAATTTCTGTTTTTTTAATCAGAGATATTCTTGATATGTTTGAATTCACACTTTTCTGAAGACCAGGTTTCCCCCAGTGGGAAGAGGACTGGAAATGGACTATTGCTCTCCCAGGGTTAGTATCAGGTAATGCTGTGCATTTCCTATGTGATCTGTTTGAGTTGCAGAGGTGCGGTACTACCATAATTCCTGTCTGTCTCAATAGTTGCCCTCTAAAATTTAAATACATGGTCTTATGATTATTTAGTACAGATTTCAAACATCCTAGGATGCATCAGGGTCCAGGCACAATGATATATCCTGGACTCATTGCAGATCCTATATCAGGATCCATGCCACTGCAGGCTGGATGTAGCTGCCCTGAGCAGCAGGAATTCTGTACGTTTAAAACTTCCCTTAGCAAGGTGTGCCAAAGCACACATTGACTTATATTCTACTTCCACGTTATGATGTGATCTCCTTTTTGTTTTCTTGTATAATTTACTTGGTAATTTTCTGACTGTTTCTGCTGCTGTGTTTTGCTTTATGCTGATTTTCAGTCTGTTGCACCTTCAAATCCGTGAGTTAATCTTTGACCACTTTTGGATAGCCAAGTAAGATGGATTCATATTTTTAAAAATGTATTAAACAAAAAAAAAATTGTTCCAAAAGATATTGCTTTGAAAGATACAGTTTTACAATGACTTTATACAAAATTTATATCCACTACTAATAAAAATAAAATATGGCAAATAGTCCTTAACTGGGTATTTTGCAAAGTTAGTGTTTTATTCATCTTCCTATATTAAGGAATTTAAAAGCTAGAAAAGCTGGCATTAAACTTAAAGGGCAATGGAAAGTTGGTAGCCTAAACATTTGTTTTGATTCATATGGAGGGAAAGAATTTGGACCAGATGCTTGAAAGAGCTCAGAACCCAGAAGCCCCCATTGTTCTTCATTTAGGTGCCTAAATGGTAACAGTTGGGTGTGCAGCTTTCTTGAAAGCTGATCCTTTTGTGTTAGGCAGCTTTTAGGTTTTAGCCTATCTCTTCCTGGCTATAGAACTTAACTGTAAACATTTTGTTCCAGAATTGTCCCTCATCTATGTCCTTCAAGCATTTGCTTATTGTTAGGAGATCAGCTGTTAATATTGCAAGGCTGCAACCCCTTCATTGTGTCCTGAGTTTTAAAAATATGTGTCCCTCACATTGCCTTCATCCTGAGGACATTCATTCTCTACATCTAATGCTTTGATAATACATTTGCAAGGAGTTCAAGCAAAGTGTGGAGTCTTAAAACGCTGTACATTCATATGCTTTTGTTTGCTTTAGGCTGGCAATCCTGTAAAATACAAAATATTTTAGAGGAAGCGGGGCTGTGCACTTTCTTCCATGAAGGAAGCTTCCAGTCCTACAAAACTTCTCAACTGAGCCTAGTGTATGGATGGTTGCATTTCAGCGTGCTTATATTTTAGGGTTGATAATATACAGAGGATCACGAAATACGCAGTTGCAGGATTGGGTTAAACCAAGATCAAACAAAGCATCTACTGTGCCTTCTTATAGTTAAGAAAAGGATAGTAAAGATTAGCTCTTATTTTCACCTAAGTTCTGTATGCACGCACACACACAGACACAGAGGACACAAACACAATACAAGGTACTTTCTGAAATTTTTCTGTGCTGCAGGGTGTTTAAGATGCTGTATATGATTCAAAAGCACCTTTGGGCTTCATCCTTGGGTTATAAATTTTAAAAATTTAGATATAATTACTGAAAGGGTGAGGCTATTAGTAGGCTTAAAAGATTAAGACTAAATTTTAATAAAAGAGCCCTCATGATACCCTGCAACCCAAAAGTAGAGAAGATGGGTTTCTTTGAACTAAGACAGTGTCAAGAAATCAAGGCAAAAAAGTTTGGTTTCCCAAAAGTTAGCATTAGGATTTTGCCAGGCAAACTGCCCCCACAGAGAAGCAAGTACATTACTTTGGGCAAATCTCCATGACTGTGCTCCCTACAGGAATCCCTGCGTAGATCTTCTAGTTTCATTTCCTTCGATAATCTTGACACAGTGCTGTAGTTACTCCATACTTCAGATCTTCCGTCTGTAGAGAAGACAAAACCAGCTTACAGTTCCTTATGCATAAAGGGAGATAAAACCTTCAGGATGTCAAACTAGACTGGGGAATAGGAGGACTCAAAATGCAATGACAATTCCAGTTGCTAAATGCTGGGTGGATTACCTATCAAGGTATTTTTGAGCAGGTATGTGTCTCCAAAGAATAAATAGCACTCTTTACCATCTTAAAGAGAGGCATTTTTAGCATTTTGATGATTTTTTGAGCCAATTATTGGCAGATGTGCTTTAGCCAACCATATGTCTCGAGGTGATGCACAGATATATTTCTCTGCCTCAACAAATATTCCAGCTTCTTTCCAAATGGTATGTTTGTTTGGCTGATGCACGACCTCAGCCAGCTATTTTTCTGAAATTGAATCCAGATCAAATGGAATGCCCTGCTGGTTGTATCTCAGTGCTTGCCTTGACCAGTGTTCTTCACCCTCACAGAGAACGAGCAGTTGTCTGGTTACCTGGGATTTTCAAAACAGGTTCCTGTTTGTTATTTATAAATCTATTTTACCTTCTTTGATAGATGCAATTATCTAGACTGTAACAACATAAGTCTGGTAGTGTCTCTCTCTGCTATGTTTTCATTTATTTATTTTTATTGAAATTATGCAATCCTCAGAATCATCCTTCATGCATTGCAAACCTACCAACTGCTGAAATCCCTTTTCCTCTTGTTGTACTGAGTTTGATCAACTATACTGTACAATGTATATTGAGTCTCAATAACTTTCATATCAATTTCCATATTTAATTGCTCCAAGGTAAATTTCTCATCCACTAGGAGCAATTATGAATTGCCATATTGTGAATTGTCTCTCCAGAACTAAGAAATTCTCTTCTATCCTGAGATTTAATTGGAAGAGATTGGGCACCCATTTTTTTCTTGCCTGTCACTGTCTGACTCGTTGCCAGGAGACATTCAACAGTCTGGTTCCTTTTGCTACATTTTCAAGTCTAAATGTGGGCCATCAATATACCTGGATATGTTTCAATACAGTGGTTATTACATTTCTGTACAGACCTCTCGGAAATTGTGTGAAAGGTGTTATATAAATGTACAGATTAGAGTGGAGTGGATTAAATAGGACTGGACTTCTGGAATGCACATCACCCCTTACTATGAGTTCTCGTAGTGTGGTTAGAGCCAGCCTGTGCTTCATGAAATTTTTTTTGTGATGTCCATTTAACCAATAAATCTGTCATCACTGACTGGTCTCCATTTCCTCTGAAATAAACAAATCACTATAAGGTTCTTTGAAGCAGCAGACTGCCAGGAAACACAAAAGTCACTTTTGCTTCATCCACGGAGATAAAGTAGTTAGAAAGTGGAAATGAGCTGCAACTGAAGGAGCCTCAGTGTTCTCACACCTGCTAGAAAGTACAGTAGATTTCCACAGAGCAGGAATTCAAACAAACCTCAGATCACTGTATTCAGTGAAAGTGAGCTTGCCTAGCCAAGAAATGAATTGCAGGCCCTTGGAAACTACTTAAAGTAAGCCAGTTTCACTGGGACAGAGGAAATTTGAAAGAGTCCAGGAAACTCTTCTAGATCTGTGATATCCATTGCATTAGCTGTTGTTTTCCTGCTCCATATTCCTTGACCTCCACACTTCTCGGGCTCCATTTTTCAGCTAGATGGTCCTCTGCTTGCTGCATTTTGTGTTTCATTCCACAGGTCACCCCTCTGGGCCTTGACTGCCTTTAGCGCCAAGTGTTCTCATGCGTAAGTTTGCATTTGCTTTTTCTTTGCTCTTGAGCTGGGATTTATTTCATTGNTATTTCATTGCAGTCTCTGTTCCAAACAACCTATGGCTTAAGTGTTATCTTCTACCTCTTTTCAATGTGAAAAATTAGTCTCAGAAAGCTAGTAAAGACTTTAATTCATTCTGGTTGTTCTCTGATGGTCTATTTCTGCTGCTGAAAAAGGCTGAGGAAGTTAAGCTTCTGACAGGCGAGCATGGTTGTTGTGAAAGAAAAAAAAGTATTGATTTTTGCTTCTGTAACTCATTTTTAGGCTAACTTAACTAGCAGTTTACTTCTTTATAAAATTGAAGGAAAATGCTCTTGTTAAAAGTTTGCAGTTACTTTCAGCAAAGTAGATTTAAGCTTTCTTCCCAATAAAAAACCTGACTCTTTACTTGTACAAATGTCTGTGAATATAAACACTACAAGTAGCTTGTAATTGAAGGTGAAATCATGGAAAGAAAAATCAGCAACAGAAGACAGCCAATATTTTTTAGGAACATCTAATGAATCTCTGTTAGGACTGGACCCCTGGCATAGCAGAAGCTGAGAATTTTTAAATGGGACAGTTTTACAATGTAGTTTACAAATAGTGTTGAAAAACCTTTCACATTTCTTTATCCATTCCATTTTCATGCCTGTTTCTAAATAACTTAATTCTTGTTAAGAGTTTTGACATCAGTATTTCCAATGACTTATTTTCTATTTTCTTTGTTGGAATACTGTTATTGTTGGAAAACAGTGTTATTATATGCTCAGTGAAAGTTCTGTCTTGGATTTGGATTCACAGCCAGTAATTTTATTTTTTTTAAAATTAATGTTAGTCCCATAAATAAAATACTAAGTTTGTTCTTACACATATCCTTTTAAAAAACTTATTTTCAGACTTGTGCTGACATTCCACTCTATTTTTTATTGCTAG
The DNA here is from genome assembly GCA_013398855.1 of Mohoua ochrocephala. Lineage (NCBI taxonomy): Eukaryota > Metazoa > Chordata > Aves > Passeriformes > Acanthizidae > Mohoua > Mohoua ochrocephala. The sequence continues at coordinate 585 of VZTA01025927.1, read as the reverse complement.
CAAACTTAATACTTCACATTTTGAACTCACGGTACAGTAGAAACTATTCTTGTAATTACTGCAAGTGTAACCACAGGCTTCAGTTGTATCCTGTCCAAAGCTTATTCTGACCCGTGTATTCAGATTGCCTTCTGATGCTCTGAGTATATAGTGATTTCTGTAAGTTAATATGGACTTTAAAAAAAAGTTACAAAAAAGCGACTTAAAGGAGCATTCCGGTATCTGTCCTTTTCCTGTCGTGGACCAAGTGTTTCCATGCTCCCAGCACAGTGTCGAAGTGTCTCTATCTTCCTTCCTGGTAATATACTGAAGTACTGAAAGGAATTGAAG
>VZTA01025926.1:0-115653 GCA_013398855.1 Mohoua ochrocephala | reverse complement strand
TTTTTTTCCCCCTCTCTCTCTTTACAGCTTATAAAACACTCCAGTAATGGAGAAGTATAAAACGTATTCTTAAGTCCTTACTAAAACCAGCCCTTATTTCCAGAGAACCAGAGCCCCAAGTTCACAGTCACACTGCCCCAGGGGCAGCCATTCACTTCAGTGTCAAATATACACCAAAGTACTGTTATCAGTAGTTATTTCCTTTGTGCAGCATGTGAGGTCTCCAGGTATGGATGAGACCTCACTGCAGTGGGACACGTATACCTACAGAGAACACAACCTGCAGCTTGTTCTGCTTATGTTAGACTCCCTTCGTGCTCAGGCAGGACGTGTGGCACACAACACTGAGAATTCAGGGAATCTCTTTTTCTACCTTTGCTTCATTTATTTGGTTTTGGTGCTGATTTCTTTTCTTGATTTTGAGGTGGAAATCTTTTAAAAAATTGGTTTGCAGGATGGCAGAAGTGTTATTAATTTACATATATCTTTAATATAACTTGCAATTAATAAACCAACTAGAATAAAGCTTTTTATCAGCTGAATTGTTTAGCATTAAAGGGAATATGACTTAGCTGGAGAGGTGTATTTTGACCACCGGAGGGCTCCGGCATTTTTTTCTATTCCTAAATAAAAGCACTTAACAGTTGCTGGCCTCATTTAAAATTACTGAAAGAATAATCTGCAGTTAGCAATATATTTGATTAGCTTCGCCTGCATTTCTACTTGGACAACTGTGGGCAGAATGGCAAAGTACGTAACTTATAAATCATTCAAATATAATCACAAATGCTTCCACCAAATATTTTCAGATTTCAAAGTTGTTCATATGTTGATATTACAGTTGAATATCTGGTTTGTGATTTGCATGGTTACTTCAGATATTAGTGCACCAAAACCAATCTAAACTTTAATTATGTTCATTTGTATGACTCATTTAATTTATTTATCATTTGCCGAAAAGCACAAATGGCCAGATAAAAAACCACTGAGGTCAAGGGAAAAACTGCTGATTTGCATTGCTTCTGGATGAGACCAAGCCTGCACATTGCACATTCCTCCTGCAATTCCATCAGTGAGAAACAGAAAAGATATCACTACACTGTCCTTACCCAAAAAAACCCAGCCAGAATTTGCAACTTTTATATCTCAACATACAGTGGAATCACTCTTTTAAGGGACTGCTTCAGCTTTAAAAATTGATTTGCAAGCCTGCTCAGGATAGGAAGGTAGCACACTCAGATATTTCTGGAAAAGGAGCAAGTCGTTATTTTCAGAGTCCTGATGAAACATGTTGCTCTCGTGTCACTGACCCTCACCGGATATGGACATGACAGACTAAGTCACAAACCCTCCTGTTTAATGATAACAGGTCGCTTGACATGTTCCATGGAGCTCTGCTGATTTAGATGTTCTGGTCTTATTTATATTTTAACCCAGTTTCTCCTTGTTCCAGACACCCAGTGCCTTCCAGCCTGATGGGGCCTGTTGACACTACCTGAAATGTCTCATAGGGTTTTCTCTTGGGCTACATTTGGACCTTTGTGTGGAAGATAGCATAGCCCTAAATCCAATTATTTTCCTTTTCCAGTGTGTAAAGGCTGTCAGTCCTTTGACAACTGCCCACATTCCTCCTGCCCCTGGGTTGGTGCTGCTCATACTACAGGGAGAGAAGCTTTGCTGGGATCTCAGGAGGGGGCCACAGCATTTTTCCTCTTTCCCTTGCAAGTGTAAAGTCCTTTGTAAAAACATTTTGGCTTTGCCCAATACTTAGAATCATAGAACATCCTGAATTGAAGGGACCCACAAGGATCCTTGAGTCCAACTCCTGGCCTTGCACAGGACACACCAAGAGTCACACCGTGTGCCTGAGAGCATTGTCCAAAACATTTTTTGGATTCTGTCAGACTTGGTGCTGTGACCACCACCCTGGGAAGCCTGTTCCAGTTCCCAACCACCTTCCAGGTGAAAACCCTTTTCCTAATATCTAACCTAAATCTTTCCTGACATAACTCCACGCCATACTCGCAAGCTCCGCTCACAAAACAGACCTTTGGCAGGCATTTTGCAATTGAATGCTGTATGGTTGGCATCATTCATACAACAGTGCCAAGTTAAATATGTAAGTTTGACAAAAATCTCCTACTACAAATTAACAAACCACTTTATGTACTCCTGATGAAAGGTGAATGTTCCATACACGCTAAAATGAGAGGTTGCTGGGAGCCTGAGGAACTAAACCCCTTAAGTTCTCTGATTTCTGATAAAACACTGGTTCACTAAATATTTATCAAAATTATAGGTCCAGCTCATAAAGTAATTGAAGCAACAGAATATCTTCTCCAGGAGAAGACCAGTAGGATAGGGACAAATTCTCATACGTATTTTTAAAAAATTTATTATGGATCTTTAACATTTTTCAGTGTTATGAAGAAACACATCACAAGGCTTTTGTCCTCCTTAGGCTTTAATTCAGGAGGCTGAAACACTTTCTAAAAACAATGCAAAATATAGCAACAAATTCTCTGCATTCTCCCATTTTCACTCGAAATCTGTAATATTTATCTAAACTTTCACTTTGATCTGCAATGACTTAAGGAAGGACACTTACCTTAGGAGCATTTACCACTGTGAGTGGACACACCTGTGGTCCTGGCCACATGACACAGCTGCTGCTTTGAAGCTCTGGCCATTGCCCACCAACGCAGTGAAAGATGCAAATCTGTAGGGTAAAACAGATTGACAGTAGGCAAGTCCTTAGGAAGCTTTGAGAACCTTGCAGCTCTTTTCCTTTTGGACTACAGGAAGTTCTTCTCACCATCTGTGTTAGTCTGGTCCAGGTCTAAGCACAGAGGAAAAGACTGGATGCTGTTACAGTGGGGAGCTTTTACAGTGGGAATGGGCAGCCATAACTTCCTAGTGGTAGTTTGACTCCCTGGTACCCATTCTTTGGGTTTGCCTATTCTCCTCTGGAAAATGATGTTCAAGTTGCTTCCTCTGCTCTCGCCATGCTATCTCACCTTAATTCCCACAGATTATTGAAGCACAGATTGGGCTAGCACTGACTTAAACCAGGGTGAGTTTTCCTCACAGAAACTCAAGTGTAAAAAGCTGCACTTTATGCTTAAAAAACTCCATCCCAAAAGAAAGACCCTTCCTGACTCATCTTATGGGGTCTTTTCTTTCTCCTCAGATAAATAAAAACTTCCTGCCCTAAAATTGCCCAAATAATTGAAAGTTACTTTTTCCAAGTTTGGATAAATTTGGGGGAAAAAAACACCAACAAAATAATTTTTCAAGTGCTTATTGCCAGGTTCTATTTCAGTCTTTCGGTTTCAGTGCATTGCACAGATTGCATCTGCTTATGGGCCATGCAGGCCCACAGGTTGTGTGCAACTTCACTGAAAAACAGGAGTGCTCCAAGGGGTCCGAGACTGCCTGCAGCATTATCACACTCTTCCCAGAGGCTCTCACCTTGGTGACAATTAAGTGTAAGAGCTGAACACAGCACAAATATCTGCAGTGAGGGCAGGCAGAGAACAATGTTGCTAGCAGTCAAAAAGTTCCCACAACTACGGCTCAGGTGTCAGGATAATTGTTGGAAGACCCGAGCCTATAACCCCTCCACGGGCTGTTCTGATCCCATCTCATCGGTGTTAGCAATGCTGTTGCATGTAACACGCTCTCTTATTTCATTCCTCTTTTTAATTATGGCAGTAAAGGTTTACTCCTGAATAAAATGTGGTTAAGAAAGCTTCTCCTCGTTGTGAAAAAGGACCCCTCCATGTTTAGTATCTTTAATACGGTTAATTTGCAGGGTTCTTTAAGAGCAGCTGCCAGTTTCATGTGTCAAACGACTGCCACACAAAAGAGAATGTGGCAGCGAGCTGTGGGTTTTGCTGACACAGCACACTGTTTCAATTGAAAACAAGAAATAGAAGAAAGCAGTTTGAGAAACCTGACACTAGCTGTTACCTTCAGAAAGCAAAACTTAACAAAATAAAGGCGAGCACACGCATCACCTTTTTTTTTTTTAATGAAATATTGTTAGATGCTGCTGGAGATACAGGTGATCAGCAAGTCCTTCTGAGGAAACATCTGTTACAAAGGAGAAGAGAGGGAGATGAGGAAGGTGCCATTTTTCTATCACTATAGTAAACACCTAATGCACCGTAAACAGAGCAAGTCATGCGGTAAAACATGAAGAAGCTCTTTTTTAATCATCTGAATAGAAATTTAATATCTTTGCATTTGCTAAGTAAGGCAACTTGGCCAAGCAACCAGATACACAAAGCCTCATGCATTTATTCTGCCTTTGTGGCTACTGAACAAAGCTTCTAAGTCGCAAGCATTAAGGTCGGTATTTACTAAGCAGTTGCACACGAGGACTCATTAGGAATATTAGGGTATCCAAACACATAAGGAAACTTGAGAAATCAAATATCCATATATACAGTACGTCAGGGGAAAAAAAGTCCATGTGCATTTCCAGCAGATTTTTCTCCTCAATTCTGAGGTCCAATAGCCAGAATCAACTCCCCAGACCAGCCCCAGCTGCGAAGTGCTGAGCAAGAGCAGCACAGTCCTAGGTCACTCTGTGAGGAGCGAAGTACTCTGATGTGTGTGAGGATGATTTGCCACAGAAAGCCTTTGCTACCAAACCTGCCCAGAGTTACTGAGCTGCACCAGCGCTACGGCAAGAACAGGAGAACATTAAAAAACCCCAACCATTACAACCCAGGAGACCTTTGAAATCCGGTGGTTCTGTGTAAGTATTCTGTTGGTGCTGTCTGCCAGCTCCCAGGAGTCCACAGCACTTGGCCCTGGCTCCTTTTAAAGCATGGTTTCAGAAGTTAAGAGCACTGTTGCTGTGATCAGCATGCTTTGGTTTTCTCCTCCTTTTCTGCTCCCTTGGGGGGAAGAGTGGCCTCTGTCAAACATCAAGGTCATATAAATGTAGCGAAATTCTGGCCTGAAAGAAGGAAAACCAATTTGCTAGACAGAACGGAGTAGCCCTAAAAAGGCTTGTATTCAACACACCAGCAGAGTTCTCATACTGCAACAGCAAGACAGCCCTCCACCAGCTTTTTGGCACTGCTGTTTGCACCACTGCAAGCACTACGACAGGAAAAAATCTTCCAAGAAGCCTACCAAATATGCAGGCACCCTCTCACAACCCTACGGATAAAGGCAGAACCGGATCTGCGGATCTTCAGGAGGCAGCAAATATTTCTAATGCTCAGCACTCTACGACAAATTAGAAACTCATTTATGTGACAGCTATACAATTAGTTCTGCAGACAACTAGAAAACATTTCTTTTGGGCAGAAAAATCAAACAAGACCTCAGCTGCAGACCAGGCTATGAAAAAAAAAAAGGAATTCCTAATCAGAATGTCAATAGGGAGAATTCTTTCTAAAACAGAGATCAGATTTAGCCTCTAGATCAAACGGCTCTTGCAGATGGCATTTCAGTAGCCAAGTGTGATGCTCTGTGCTAAAATCCTTCACAACATGAGCTTTAAATAAACTGCTTACCTTAAAGTACTTTGTTGTCACCATTGTAGTCCTTCTCTGTTGCCACATTCAAAAATTTTATGTCTGACTGCAGCAGCTCTGAGAAGAAATTTCTAAATGGGCCATTTCCCAACCCCAGGGCATTTGCCTGGCACAGGGATTCCTAAATTCAAGTTCCTGCCCTGAGATGGGTACCTGGAAGAAGCATTTTGTCTTTCAATGATTTGAGCAGCTCTGCCTGGTACATCTTCACTGTACAATGTACTTCTATAGGGTCCCTCTTCACCTGCACCACTTGTGTATGTACATATCTTCATCCTCTTGCCACTTTTCTTTAATTGCTCCGTTTTCACTGAGTGTTCCTACCCCCTCTTTGTTTTTCCCATTAAATGGAGAGCTCTCAAGAAAGAATTATCCTTAGTTACAGCTCCTAACAGAGTGGGTTGTTGATATGGATTCCTAACAATCATGGGTAATAAAGTATTCCTTAATGGAACGTGAGCTGGCTTTATCAATCACCATGCTGCCATATGCAGCTGCATTGTTCTAAGATTTTAAATGCTCTGGGCCAAATACAAGGAGCTGTATGTGTGTAACTGGTGCCTGTGTGTGTCTTTGATAACTACCCGTACAGACAATGCAGAGGAAAGGGCTTCATTTCACTATTTTACAGATGGGAAGTGAGGCTCAGAGAAGACAGAAGACAGTCCCAGGGGATCAGTGGCACCACAGAGAACTGGTTTCCACACCTCAGGCTAATTAATGCTTTAAGCAAAGGACCCCCTTCCATGCCAGCAGGAACATGACATCCTGCATTCTAGCAGTTATGCATTTTGTTTACGGTGAGGCTTGTAAAATGCAAATTCCTGGTAAAACACAGGACCTTTCCTTTCATATTTGTGAATAAGATTTTATGTATCCTTTTTATGAATAGTTCCTGCCATTCTCTTCACATTCTGACTCGCAGACACAGCTTTCCTTTGATATCTTCTTTATTTGTGCTTTAAGGCCATAATCTATTCTTCAGAAGGTTTGTGTATATACACACCCACATTTATATGTGTAGGTGCAAATACACATATAAATATACACACTCACATATCTCTGCAACAGATGCATGTATCACATGGAGCAAATGCAAATGAACATATAGTTTTGATTCGTCTCCCACTTTGTTTGCCAATAGGGAATTACTGAGACATAGCAGTTTCACGATTTGAAAGATGAGATCATGATGCTGCTATTTCTGCACTTCCAAGGAGAGTGCAGGTGTTTCAAAGCATTTATGAAATTGCATGATTGACTCATATAGAAATCTATTGACAATAAGTTGAACCTTTGCAGCTAGGCTGTAAAAGATTTGATTATAGTAACAATAGTAACCGTCATGAATGTCATAAATCTTAAGAGAAAGGACACATATGTCACATATAATGCATGAAAAAGTTGTCCTTTTATCATGGATAACTTACCATTGTGTAGATACTCTGCTGATCAGCTACTGCATTATTTGAATAAGTATCTGATGTCTTGTTTTCTTTCAAGGAGGCAGGTGCAGGATGAAGCAGGAAGCCTGCCAAGATAGATGATAAATTGCCACTTGGTGCTGGGGACCAGTGCTTAACATTAATGCAATGCTGCCAGGAATTAAGCAGTAGAGTAATAAGAAACTAGGAAGAAAATAACTTCTCATCCCCTTTAAACAGATCAGCTCCATTTTCTTTCTCCATTATAATTTCTAGTACATCTAAACCAAAACATTGTCACTGTCTCATTACAAGCAAAACATAACAGGATTGGAAAACATCCTATGATTGACAAGCCATGGAACTACATAATAATGATACCAGTTGCTTTTCTGCTGGGAGAGTAGTCTTGAAGCTAAAACGTTCAAATAAAATTATAAAGAAAAATAATTGCAAATAAATACAGCCTAGATTTTGAAATCCCTACCCACTTTGGCAAGTGTTACTCCCTGGCTGAACTGGCTCATTCACTTAGTGGATCATGGTGTAGTCAGAAGTGACAGAGGGTCCAGAATGTCCCAAGTTTCCTTGTCTGCTGTTTATCCCTTAGTGCACTGAATTTGGACTGATATGAGATAAACTTTAAAATAATTTTGTGTGATTAGTTATGTGAGAAACAAAGAGAAGCCTTGCAGCAAAATTGAAATTGGGTACCTACAGGTGAGTAAAATATTGCACAAAATGCAGATTGAGTGAGACGCTTTTCATTCATGCTGACCAAAAATAAAGAGAATGTTTCATGAAAAACGGGTTCTTAGACACATTCGACTCTCCACTTTCCTAAGCCAGCAAATAAAAGCAAAACAAATACATGTTTTATTTCTCCTTTGTATGTACAATAGAATACTGGGGAAAATATAAGTTTATACAGTCTATGTCCTAAAAACTTTGACTTCTGAGGCAGCTAAGGGCAAGTTACAGTCAAAGAGAGGCAGTGATGTTCTGCTGGTATTTTGCTTCCCAGGAACAAAACCCTGGTAGGAACAAGGATGTTCCTTGCAGGTTGAAGCAACTCTTCTGTTTTGGTGTGTTCTTTCCTAGGTAGCCAGGTCACAGGTACTCTGAAAGATAACTGGGAGACTTGGCCTTGGAAAGATGCCTGGTTTATTCAGTCTGGGCAGTGGTGCAGGATCAGGCATACTTGTATAACCAGAGACCCTTTTCAAGTAGTAAAATAGGATTAAACACACTGCAAACATGCTATGATGCATTGTCCCCCCTGATTTGGGAACAAAATTAGTCCTGCTCATATAGAGCCAGGTCAAGAATAAACCCTGTTCAAACCAGGTGTTTTAAAAATAATCTGTGCTTTGCCAGCTATGGAAAATACAGACCTTGGATTCTCTTTTTCCCCTGCATACAATTAAAAAAATAGGTATAGATATCACTTTGGGACATCCAACCCCAACCTTATCCAAGTCAGTAGGTACTAGAGAAACCCACATCAGCATTTTACTGGAATGCTGACACATAAAAATTAACTAAGGCTTTTTTCAACATTCATCCATCAGAAAAATTAAAGCTAAACTGAACAACAGATGATCAATGTCATTCCTCTTCCTGCACCATAATAACTTGCAGTAATCTCTATATTTTGAAATTGGGCCATAAGTCAAATATTTCATCCTCAGAAATCTTCATCTCGATATAGGAAATCTACCTTAAAGCTATCAAGATGAAAACCATTTAAGAAACATTTCTTTTAAAGACTGCACAAGATCTATATCCTCATCTGTATTATGCCCAGAAAAGTGCATGACGTTCAGAACGCAGGCTGAAAAGCTGTGTGCTATTTAATCTCATCTGCATTTCCTCCAGCAATATGCATCATACCACCAAAGCAGCGCTGGGACAGAGAAAGATAGCTCACACCACTTAGGTGTTCATTTTTCAGGTTGTACACCCCTATGAGGCAATTCATTAGCAACTGTAGATCATGTCCTAGTTTTACTTGTTACATGTGCCGTGAGTCTGTGTCTCAGTTTATTTTACCAAAGTAAATTTCCTCTTTGCAGATTTGACTGTGTCATGATTAGTTCAAGTTTCTCCCACAGTGTACATAATAGGAAATCAAAGACAGCAAAAACTCTCAAATTACATGTCAAGACAATATGATAAAATTTAGAGAAGGGAGAGAGTAAGGCTGTAGCAAATCTATGGAAAATTGTGTCTGTGCCTGAAATTAATGTAGTGAACTGATGCTGGGAACTGTGATAGTACCACAAAAGAGGTAACTCATTACCACAGGAGAAGCACAAGTGCTGAGTTAAGAACCAAATTCCTTTCTCATCTATACTCAAACACCTTCATGATACCATGAGCATACACACAACCAAGGAAAGCACGGGTCCTTGAGAACACGAATTGCAGGTTGGCATTTCAATGCTTCTGGAGGAAGGAGGAGTTCCCAGGCTCAGAATTTCCAATTTATGAGCCTTGCCAATAGGCTCATAATATCTAGAATGAATACAAATATGTATTCCTAAATAGCATTACTGATTTTGCATCCTGATGTGCCACCGAGGTGTTACCCCTGACCACAAGGACTATAGAAGAGAATAACAGGGTGCCCTTCAGGACTGGCTTTATAAGAGCTTCACTAAAAGGAAGGTTCATCTGAGCTCAGTGAAAACATTCTTGGCCTCTGTAGATTGGTACAGTTGACACAGATACCCTCATAGGCATGGGCTCGGGCTCCACCGTACTTGGTAACCAGTATAGCCTGTTTATGACATACAGGGGCCAGTTTCAAACCCAGAGCACAGTCACTGGTGCCAGTCTGGGATTCTCTCTCCATCTCTTTCCCCTCATCGCTTTTTCCTTTGGCTGAAGGAAAATTCTCAACAAGAATTCCCTGCCAGATACTTGGACTTAGCACATTTACAGGCAAATATATATTAATTGTTGTCCAAGTGAAGATTAGATTTACTTCAAAGTCTCATTGATGTGTCTTCCTACCATTTCTGCTCAACAGTAGATTGCAGGTAGTATGCTCAATAATATTTTGCCTCTTATATCCTGCGAGATCTTTGGAAATTTTTCTTTCTTCCTAAATCTTAATTATACTTTTGTGGTGTATCTTTTCCTATTTCTCCATGAGAGAAAGTTGATACTATCCATTCATGTATTCATTGTTGCACACATAACCAATACTCAAAACTCAGTTCAGACAAGGAAAACAATGCTATTAATTATGCTGACATTTTCTGAAGGGCTAAAGTGACTTGCTGATTTTTTTGTGAATAGTTAAGAGAATTCCTTAAGAGTATCCCTTCTGTTCTGACTTCTTAAGAGAGAAAGAAAGAAAAAACGCCACAATAATAAATTACAGCAAACCAGGATTAAAGAATGAATATCCAGATTTGGATAGCCAGATTTTCCAGCGCCTTTCAGCATGTGTATTCCTCTTTTTTTTGCAGTAATTGCAATATTCCTCCAAAATGCCTTTTGCAACATAGTACTAAAATGCCTTCTGTGATCCTTTTCTCTGCAGTCAACATCAGCAAATGCATTTCAGTTGAAGTCTGAAATGCTTTTATACTGCTGTGTTACTATAGATAATAATAACCAAAGCTGCCAAATACCTCATTCCCATTGCAACCAAATAAACCCTACATATATGTATATAAACACCAGTGATTTAGTGTCACTTCACTCTAATCTGCCCCAAGGGAATCTGTTGGTAAGAATTTCAGTCCCTTCGCCTTCAGGGCCAGGCCATAACAGTCATGTTTCCAAGATCAGGGGATCCAGACTAGCATTCATTGAAATTAATGACATTATTCATATAAATCTCAGTTAAATAATAAAGAACTTTATTCCTTCAATTTACCTATCAGTTACCCTACTAATGCTAGTGCTCACCCTCAAGACTTCAAACAAGCAGATTAAAGCTGAGCCAAGCGATTGATTTCAATTCTCAGTCAAGCAAGAAGACCAAAAAATCCTGAAACAGCAATCTGAACATAAACTAAACTCAGTGGAAAGAGAAAGCAGAAACTGTTTGTGTACTGGTTTTCTCTATATCATATTTAAGTCTGAGAAACCTAAAGAGAAAAACATAAGGGAAAAGTGATGGGCAGCACCTATTATGCATCTAACTTAAAATACATGTTGGTATTTCCCATGGAAATAGAAAAAATTTTATTGCAGAGATCCATGCAATGATGGACCTTGTTTTGACATGATCAAGTATTTCATGGTGATAGTTCATATTTCCTTTTTTTTTTAATCTTGGACCATAACATAAATTATAAAATAAAGATAAGTAAGAAAAGGTGGAACAAATTTGAACTTGAAAAGAAAAAAATCACTTTGGAATTTTTTTTTAAAAATTGTGATAAAATCTGTATGATTTTGGGGAACATACTCTTTTTCTAAAATCAATATTTTCTGAAAGGGAAATGCATCAAAATAGGACATATTCAGCCCAAGTAAAAAGAGCAAGGTCATTCAAAAACATTTTAGAAACCATCTAAATCCTACATAAAACGTTTCAGTGGGAATCAAAGTAACTTTGCGTAGCCTCTGTGCATCATCTCTTTCAATTCATCTTTAAATTCCTATGCAAGAGAAATCCCTCATAAAAGAAAAATCCCAGTGGTTAAACATCATCATGATGATGGAATGGAATGGAATGGAATGGAATGGAATGGAATGGAATGGAATGGAATGGAATGGAATGGAATGAGTTTCAGCTGAAAGGGATTTACAGCTGTCATCAACTGCCTGAATCAGTAGCAGTTTCTTTCTCATCCCATGATCCTGGAATGGTTCCAGAACATCAAACAGGAACACAGTGCTATTTCTCACGTTCTGTCACTCTAAGGAAGCTGCATCAATCCATTGTTGTTTTGCCAGACAGGTGAAATGATTGCTGTGATGAAGGTAAGCCCAACATGGCCTTCTTGTTAACCGTGCGATCCAAATTCTAGCAAATTGTTGGAAAGATTCAGAGTTGATGTTAAATGTCTTTTCATCAGTGGATTCCTCACAGATGACTCCAACACTTCCAGGACAATGGAAAATGCTATCAGGTGGCAGGTGCACCTTTTAGTGAGGACTCGGGAGTCCAGCTGATTACCTGGAGAGCAGCCACAGCTTGTCTCAGTGGTGGGAACACATGGCTTGGACTGAGCCCGCCTTGGGGTGAGCGTCTTGTTCATATTGCACTCGCTCCCAGGATTAACGTGGGAATTAGCCCAGTCAGCTCCCATATGAGCAGCATTATGTTATCCAATTTGCATAGTCTCCCCGTGCTCGCAACACGATACTGGCCCTGACAGTAGGAGCCGATGTGTTTGGAGCAGAAGGTACAGCGCTCTATCTCCAGTGACAACCATGACGTCTATATGGCAAGGGCAAGCAGAACACTTGACAACCATGAAGTTTGTATAGCCTGTGAATTGTTACAGTGGACATATTTTGAGACATCAGCAGCCTGTGAGAACTCTTTGCATATTTTCCTACTAGACCTGATCAAAAGAGCAACCACCTTTATTTTGTTTATGAGAACTCTATAGAAATTTCAGATACTGATCGAGTAATAAATACCCATCTCACTGATGACCATAACAAGGACTCTGCCATGCTTACACCAGACTCCTGTGAAAAAGGCGTGGGTTCCCCTTCAATCTATTCAGCTATGCAATGCCCTCAAACAGTGAAAGGGAAACCATAAAACTGAATGTGATGCACATCATCCCAAGAAATTCATGCCCTGTGAGTCCCTTGGCAAAATTCTCCCAGCTTCAGAAATGCTCTACTTTGCAAAAGAGCCTGAAGCAATTTAACATCGGATCTGCTTGGTTCTTCCCGGAACAATGTCAGATCTCCTGAGACGAGAGCTTCCCATGACACACTCCAATTAGAGCTGGTGTCAGTAAACAGGCCTCTTGTAAAGACCATCCAACAATCTTCATGAGAACCTGTTCTTAGCTGCCTACGGAAAACTACAATAGATAACTACAAAAATCTGTTTAGAAATTTCTGGTGTTGCAAATATATTTTCTACTGTTTAGAGATAAGGAGTTTCAACCAGTTATCAGTCTGATAACTAAATAAATGATAACCAGGGACTATGGTAACAGGTGAGCAGAGAACAGAGATGGCAAAAATACTGTGTTTTCAGCTGAGAAGAATGGCTAATAAAACAGATGTTGTATCTTGTTTGCACGACTGATTTACAAAACTAAGAGTTGCAATGTAAACAGGAATGACTTGAAGAAAAGGTAACTGTAGAGACTGAAAATTTCCGTGCTCTCAAAGAAGCACTTTTATAGTCAAGTGTAACAATTACTAACAGCTTTCTATGGCAGCAGCCTGAATTTCAAACAATGTTTTAGCCATCTGTTTTGAGATCTGTCCTCTCAAATGCTTAAATACTGCTGTAGAACTCTTTGCAGCGCTAGTAGAGGCATCTACTAGTAGAGAGACAAATATAGCTATTCACTGTTTGGCCTATCATAAGCACCATTCAAAAGCTTCCAATAAATGTTATATTTAGAAAAAGTAATTATATTTTTTTTCAGTTCGAGATTACCCACTATATACCATAATAACACACACAATTTTAAAATTGCCTTGTAGGCTAAAATGCTAGGGTGAGATACTCTCACTCTGACTGTGAAAAACACAGTTTGATGGGTTCCTGCCATTTTCAGAAATCAGGCCACCAGGTCAGTCAACTATGGTTTACAGAAATTTAGCTGCTAGTCCCTGATTTTAAAAAAACTCGGCATAACTATTTTAAACACATATTCCATGAGCTATTAAACTGAGTTCTCAGATGTTCTGCAAGGATTCATAAAGCAGCACTTTCTAAGTCACCTCTCCCTGTTACAGTAAATTATGTTGTCCATTCCTCTGTGTGATTGGCAGCCTTTAAATCTCTCTTCCCCATTGAGTTTGTGCCATGTGAAGCAACTGCAAAAGAAGATCTTGTTTTCAATTTTTCAGGGTCAGATTGTCTTTCAGTAACACGGATGTCATTCATGACACAATGAATGAGAGTCATACCCAGGCCACCAAAAGAAGGGATGTTAACTCCGAAAATAAAAAGAAAACATCAAAGGTAATAGTAAAAAACTCTGTTTAAGTCAAAAACAGGCAGGAAGGCAGGCAGGCAGAAGCAGGGACTGATGCAGAAAGATAGCATCAGGCACAAATCCCAATATGTTCTCTGCATGACCAGTTTATCAGTGCTGCTATTTACAACACAATAATTCATAGCAGGACTAAAAACCCCCAGATCTGATACTTCAAAAATATTCACCACAAACATAAAACATGCTCTACATACTCCAAATAAATTAATCTACCTGCTTGAGAAATATTTTCTGCAGTAACTGTAAGAGTATTAAGAAAGAAATAAAACATCCTTACTAGACGCAAGACAAAACATAAGTATTAAAACTTTAACTTGGAGTTCTTCTTTTCCTCTCAAACCAATTTTGATTGTGTGATGGGACTACAGTTTGTTTTCACCTAGGCCAGTGCTCAGATGAACAAAGTGAAATATTTCCTTCTCTGAAGTAAGAGCCCTGAAACCATAGGTTTCACCCAAGCATAGTTCATTGCAGTCAGACATGAGATTTTAGCATGATTTTATTTGAGGTGGTGCTTCTTTGTGTCTTTTCCATCACTTTCTCTATTACCATTATAATTTCCTGAGTTTTAAGTGTCAGTTATCATGATCAAAAGTTTGGAGAGAGAGGTTTAAGTCATGGTCACTCCGCCTTCCCATCTGGGTCAGCTACATATATGCAAAGAGCCATTAAAAAAGTTAGAGAAGGAGAGAGAAAAGGAGGATGGAAGGCTTCACCACACTAAATGAAAAGCAAACAATATGCATATCAGCATCCTAAGGAGATGTACCACTCTGCTGGGAAAAACCAAGACAAAAGAATTATCTGACACAACAGTTCAAAGCATATTGCACCTGTCAAAACGTCTGTCATCTTCTATAGAAATGCACCATTCTAAAAGAAAAAAGGGAAACTCTAGCAAAGTCACTCAGAAACAACAGACCACTTTGTCTCCTTCCTTCCAGCCAACTCCTCCATCTGAAAGCCATTTAACTCAATGCTAAAGATTGCCTGGAAGGACCAGACAATAGGAAGGTCTCTTTCATTGTCAAGGACAGTTACACTTTGAAGATGATGCTCAAAAGGGGTTAAAATGGGTCAACAAGCAATTGTTGGGTCTATCCAAGGAAATGTGAACAGAACATTGTTAAAGTCACACACACAAAAAAATCTAAAAGAGCACATCTTTAGGCTGGGGAAGTATGGGGGGGCACACACAAAATGCTGATGTAATGTCATAGTGAAATGGAGATAAAAAAACCCTATCAGTACAAATGGTAAAACTGAATTTCAGAAGACATGTCAGTTCTTAGCAACATGCATCCAAAGCACAGTAAAGGCGAGAGACAAACAAACTGACTAACAAGGGGAAAAACAACAGCAACGCTCACAGAATTAGATGTCATTTTTCCATAACTTTTCATTTGTCTCCTTCCAGTTTTTGCAACATGCCCTTGGGAATCACTGCGAGTTGTACAGCCAGATGCAATGGGTACATCTTAGCTACTGAAATGGACTTACTCATTTGTATATAACAGCGGTTTGAAAGGAAAAAAAGTGGAAAATATTTTTTCCTTTCCTGCAGATTATCTAAATCAATACTTATACAGCTTACTGAAACCTCTTTGAATGTGCATGTTCTCTTCATGCTTATATGAAGCACAGAAGTTGCCATTTTATGAAAGCTTCTAGACTTAATTTACACAAATCTAATTCCTAAGGGAAATCTTTCATGAAATAAAGGATTCCTCTAAAGCCATTTATTTATCCAAATCCAATCCTTATTTTTATTATTAAAAGTCTAATTTCTCTTTTAATCAAATTTTGGCTTGTTTTTGATTCTTAAATGCAGCATTATATAGGAATATAGGCACCAAGTCTGAAAAAGCCTCAGTTCAGCAGAACTAGCCATGAAGTGTATTCATTTGCATCTGCATTTGTAGCAAAGGGACATTCCATAATGAGCAGCTTCAGAGAGGAAAAATGCCTGAAAGTTCAGTTCTGTTGAAGGTAGTGGCAAAACTTTCAACAACCCCACAGCAGGCAAGGAGTCAATTCTGTTTTCGCAAACTTGTGCCTCTGAAGTAGGTCAGTTATCACAGAATCACAGAATAGCAAGAGTCCCAAGGGACCCACAAGGATTGAGTCCAGCTCCTGGTCCTGTACAGAACCAGAAATCCCACCACGTGCCTGGAAGTATTTTCCAAGTGTTCCTTGACCTCTGTCAGGCTTGGTCCTGTGCCCACTTCTCTGGAGAACCTGTTCTGGTGCCCAACCACCCACTGGATGAAGAACCTTTTCCCAATATCTAAACCTCCCCTGGCACAAATTCATGGAGTCTCCTCAGGTCCTGCCACTGGTCGCCAGAGAGCAGAGATCAGTGTCTGCCCCTCCTCTTCCCCTCATGAGGAAGTTGCAGACCACAATGAGGTCTCCCCTCTGCCTCCTCTTCTCCAGGCTGAACAGACCAAAGGACCTCAGCCACTCTTCATATGGTTTCCCCTCTAGACACTTCACCATCTCCATGGCCCCACTTTGGACACTCTCTAAGAGCTTTAGATCTCCATTATATTGTGGCACCCAAAACTGCCCCCAGGACACGAGGTGAGGCCACCCCAGTGCAGAGCAGAAAGGGACAATCCCCACCCTCGATCGGCTGGTGATGCCGTACCTGACGCACTCAAGGACCGTTTCTTCAAGACTGAGAAATAATGGACATAACACTATTTACCATTATTATCCCTCCCATTAAAAAAGCAACTTCAATCACCTATAACTTCTATAAGGTTTTTTCCCTTGTAAAGCCAGATATTCCTAAGATGCTAATCGAAGGTCAACATTTTCAAGAGTTTGCAAAGTCATTTTTTGGTATAAAATCTATTTCAGCTCTCTTTTTGACAAAGAATTTAATCTCAAATAACACTGGAAACTTGTCTTGTAACTAGCCCTGATCAGTTTTTAGCGATATGATGAAATCCTTTTTTTATCTGCTTGTTTTCTATACTTCACATCCATGCAATGGCTTCCAAGAGAAAAATATTAAATATTTTCAAAAATATTGACGTCTCAGAGTTCACCCAGCACCAAACATGTCTATGAATATAAGCTGAGTTGAAAGCCTTGTGGATTTATCCTTGGTACTTCATGCCCTTTGCCTCTGAATTCCGAACTTGTTTTTTCAGGAGCCTTGTGGAAGTGATTATCCAGTACTAAAATGTAATGGGAGTCACAGTCGTGTTACCAGTGCCACTTTCAAAATTAACTATTTTCAAGATTTTTAGACTTGCTGCAAAATCTGTCTCAAACTAGACCACTCAAAACAGTAATGAAAATGATTGTTACACAATCAGTTGCACTCACTGTGCAATTTAGACACATATGGCTAAACCAGCTTCACAAGAAGTGCCTCATGGGGGTCAAAGTACAAAACTTCCCCTACCAGCAGTGTGGGGCAACTCAGGTTATGGTATTATTCTGGTTTTCCTCCTCCTTCCTGCATTTCCTCTCATATTCTACCACTATCCTCCACAACACCGTGTTCCTCACTCGCTGTAATTCCTTCAGGTGACATCTCCCCCTCCACAGCTCATGAGTCACAGAAGACCATGTACCAGAGAATAAGGAAACCTTTGTCCCCTTGGTAGGTTTTGATGTTGGGGATGAGAGCAGGCTGCTGCAGCAGGGGCAAAAGAAAAGGAAAGCAATGTTTGAGATCACGAAATGGGGATGCCACACACACAGTTGTCCTCTTGGGATATGTGAAACCTCTGTGTGCTCAGGGTCAGTGACAGCTCAGGAGAATGAAATGCTAAACTCTTAACTATGGTTAAGAGCTACAGTACACATGGGAAAATCCTGCAGGCATGATCTAAGACTGAATCTAAACTCATATTCTGTATAAGATTCCAACTATAAATACAGACACAATTTTTTCCCCCTTTTTCTATTTACTATTGTGATTGTGTACATTTTTCTCACTGAAAAAAACCCAACAATATCCTGCCCATATCTATTTCTATTGGACAGCACTGGCAAATAATACCTGCTAAAGTTTTCCAAAATGCTTTATCCTAACATTGACACCTGGCAAAAGAAAAATTAGCTTTAATATTAGCTTGGCTAAGTGGTGCAAATGAAAAAATTTGCGATGATGAATGTGGGCAGATATCACTAATAGCACCATAAATTGAATAAACTGAAAATTCAGTATCAAGTACAAAGACTTTTCATGACAAATGTGGGTTTGAGTTAATGTTTTTTCATAATTAGAATATAATTAGGATTTATATTTCCCTGTGATTGATAGCACTCGGTAGATAACACAAAAATGCTGGGTCAATTTTTCTGCTGGTGTGTCTCTGTGAAAGGCAGCTGACAAGCAGCAAATTTGTCTGTTTTTCTTGGCTACAATCATGTGTTTATCATGTGTGTCTGTACAGTGTTAAGGCAGACATATCCTCCAATACTGACCATTCTCCTGCATTCATGCACGAACATGTGACCAAGAACAAGCTTTAATCACAGATCATCACCCTTCTTTAGAGAAAGACCAATCCTTACGTCAGGGGAAGGAGAAAATCATGTGTGACTTTAGAAAAGCAATTACAATCCATGAATAATGACTAGCTGTGGATCAGAAGGAACCGTTCACAAAAAACACAGGTATAAGTGTTCTGAAACAAAATTTTTGCAGGTAGTAAATATATTCAAAAATCCAAAGTTTTTTAATTAATGACTAAAGAGCAAAACTGCCAAGTCCACTTGATAATGTAATTGCAATGAATCATTTAGCCAACTAGGGCATTTCAGATACACTTCTGAAGATGACAAATTAAAAAAAAAAAAAGTCCCCATTTGGATAGTTTTTTCAGTGTTTTCATAAGGTATCAGGGGTTTTCCTCACTAAAAAAGCCTGTTTCATCTGATCTCAGGAGTGTATCCCTGACCGGCACAATGCAATTCAACTCTGTCACTAGAAGAACAAATACAACTTTGTTCTCCTTTCACGTGTCACTGTAAATTTGATTAGATAAATTAATATTTCAGGATTTTTTAGGATTTTTTTGCTTCTGTCTACCAAAAAAGAACAAGGAATCACACACAGGCTCCTCCTCGTCTTTCCAAATAATTCCCCCCAAATCTAGGTCCAAAAGGCAGCAGGGCCAGGTGCACACATGGAAGTCCTGCCAGCCGAGCCCCAGCAGCAGGGGCATGAAAAGCACGCAGCCAAGAGCAGATGCAGAACACCAGCCAAGCTCCTGGCTGAGTTTCACGTAGCTCCTGTTCTGCTGCCAGAGGAGAGCTCTGGCCACCTGCCTGGCCAGCTCAGGACCAGCCAGCCCCACACCACTGGAGCCCTGGCAGCATCAGCAGCACCTCCTTGGGGCTCTGCTGGCGGGCAGTGCATTCAGACTGACAGCAAATAAATGTGAACCCAGAAAAGAATAGCTGTTAGCCATGTAACTGAGCAAGGAGGCAGCAGAGGCTTGAGATACCTTGGGGATTAATGACTGTGCACAGAGACCCACACGCTCGAGTCAGGAGACCCACCTCAAGTACCAATGAAACCCAACTTCAGCGTGGGCTACCTGCCCAAACACTTACTGGGATCCATTTTACAGCGCGTTTCTGAAGCTGACTACATTAAAGCAAGCTCACACTCACCCATCCTCTGGGCCTCCAGGTGAATCGTGGTTAAATGTCTTCTTCCTCTTGAGAGCAGAGATCTCAGCAGGCCACAGCTCCTGCTTTTATGTGGGAAAGGCAGAGACACAGCAGATCAACACTCCCACCCAACACGGTGTCGCCTGCAAACTAAGGGTGCATTTGATCCCCTCATTCAGATCATTGATAAGGATGTTAAACAGAACTGGCCCTAGTCCTCAGCCCTCGGGAACACCACTACTCACCGGCCACCAGCTGGATGTAACTCAGGTCACCACTTCTCTCTGGGCCTGGCCATACAGACAGTTTTCTACACATTAAACAGTGCACTCATCCGAGCCATGAGCACCCAGTTTCTTCAGGATAATGCAATGGCAAACAGTATCAAGGTGGACTAAAGTCCCGGCCAACAACATCCACAGCCTTTCCCTATCCTGACTAAGCAGGTCACCTGTCATAGAAGGAGATGAGGTTGGTCAAGCAGGACCTGCCTTTCACAAATCCATGCTGGCTGGACTGACCCTCTGGCTGTCCTGTACATGCTGTTTGATGGCACTCAAGATTATGTGCTCCAGGACATTCCCTGGCACCGAGCTCAGACTGACAGGCCTGTTGTTCCCCAGATTTTCCTTCCAGCTTTTCTTGTAGATTGGCATCACATCAGCTAGTCCAGTAAACTGGGACCTCCCCAGTTAGTCAGAACTGCTGGTAAATGATGGAAAGTGGCTTGGCAATCTCTTCTGCGAGCAATACTCTAGGGTGGATTCCGTCTGGCCCTATAGGTTTGTGTGTGACCAAGTGGTTTAGCAGGTCACTGACCATTTCCCCTTCCTAGAATCACAGACTATGCTGAATTGGAAGGGACCCACAATCATTGAGTCCAACTCCTGGCCCTGCACAGGACACCCCAAAAGTTACACCATGTGCCTGAGAGCGTTGTCCAAACGCTTCTTGAACTCTGTGAGGCTTGGTGCTGTGACCACTTACCTGGGGATCCTGCTCCAATGCCCAACCAGCCTCTGTGTGTAGAATCTTTTCCTAATATTCAACCTAAATCTCTCCTGACACAACTTCAGGCCATTTTCTTGAGTCCTGTCACTGGTCACAAGAGTGAAGAAATTGGTAGCTGCCCCTCCTCTTCCCCTCACAAGGAAGTTGTAGACCATCATGAGGCCTCCCCTCAGTCTCTGCTTCAGGCTGAACAGACCAAATGTCCTCAGCCACTGCTCACACAGCCTCCCCTCTAGACCCTTCATCATCCTCATGGCCTCCCTTTGGGCACTCCCTAATAGGTTAATGCCTTTTTTATATCGTGGTGCCCAAAACTACACCCAGTGCTCGAGGTGGGACCACACCAGTGCAAGCAGAGCGGGGCAATCACCTCCTCTGACCGACTGGTGATGGATTATGCGGGTTTCATTCTGCTCCCTGTCCCTGTCTTTCAGTTCAGGGGGCTTGGTGTCTAGAGAACAACTCATTTTACTATCAAAGACTGAGGCAAAGAAAGCACTGAGTACCTCCAGTTTCCCCATCCTTTGTCACTCTATCTTCTTCATCACCTGCTTGTCTTCCACCACGTGGGGACAGACTGCTCCTATGCCTGTAAGGTCTCCTTCTTGGAGAGTGTCCATCCTTCCTGGACTCCTTTGCTCTTCAGGACTGCCTTCCAATGGACTCTGCCAAAGATGCTCCTAAACAGGCCACAGTCTGCCCTCTGGAAGTCCAAGGTAGCTACGCTGTTAATGTCAGCTGTAAAGAAATGAACACAGATCTAAGTCCACTGAACTGCCACTGGGAGTATTAGAAGCTTGATTTATCAAGCTCCAACTGAGTTTCATTCTCTACTACAATTGTGGAAATAAAATTTGTTTTAGTCCCTCCATGTAACACCACGAATAAGCAGTTCCAGCTGTAGATCTGACATTTATTTCTACCATAGTGAAAAAACAAGCTAAAGTGTCTCTTTTATCTCTAAGCTGAAATGAGATAACTAAATAAAACCCCACAATATAAATAGTTATTTAAATACAGATAGCACCCAACCGCTTTGGTGCCACAGAGAAAATGAAAGCAGAGAAATGTGGGTTTTGACTTTTTTCCCCAGAGCCCAATTAAAATAAGCAAAGCAAAATGCACAGAAATAAAATATGTCTAGCAAATATGTTTCTCCTAGCTTGATTTGCTACACACTACTGCACCACTGAAATGGGAATATTATCCACAAATTATACTTCGTATTAAGGACAGATGAAATGTATTGTTAATAAGTGCTATATAAGGCATAATGAATCACAGACAGTCTCCAATTAGGGTTTTTTCCAGAATAAATAGCCATTATGGTCTAGATTAATAGATATTACAGCCAGAGGGAACTACTGTGATCATCTTTGACCATTGTTATCATTGCTTTTCAGTGCATAAATCAATTGTTAAAACCTTACTTTAGACATAATTTAATTATGAGTTATGCAACAAAACACAAAGGAGGTTCACTGAAATAGCCTATAATTAAGTTCAATGATTTGCTCGCCTCCCCTTCATTCCATCATTATTAAGATTTGTTCTTCCTGTACATCGTGAAATTTAGTAGCACTTACAGCACTGAAGTTCCAAGTGGTACGGTTATTCAAGAAAAAGCAACATTTATGTAAAGAATTAGGAATGCCTGCTCAGGAAAGAAGGGTTCACATGTTAAAATAAATTTAAAAAAAAAAAAAAAAAAAAAAAAAGCAAAGCGGCACGCGATATACCAGATTCCTATTGTGAGGCACAAATTCTTCACAACACTGGGAGACATTGCAGAACAAAAATACTATTAGAACTGTTTCAAAGGGAACATTTTTGGCTAGGATAGAGACTTTTGACATTATTTATTAGGTTCAAAAATGCTTAACAAAGGCCTAACAATAGTCCTGTGGAAACCACTACATCTGAGGCACTTTCTGTTGTTATGTGCAGGCATTGATTTGAAGATGGCCAGCATTAGTAGAACAATTCCCTCACAGCAGTCAATGCAAGTGAGCATTCATACACACACAAGCAAAAGCCTGTGAACAAACCATATGGAAACAAGAAAAAAAGTAAACATTTATTAACCTCTTTGTGGGAAGATGGGTGGAAGAACAGGCAAGCAGCGAAGGAGACGGTCATGCCAAATTTCTGCCAAAGAAGGTGTTTGCCCTGAGCATTTTTTTTTTGTGGAATATGAAAAAGGCTGGAGAATGTCTTCAGTGCCATGGAAACTGGGGCTTCTGGGGCTGCCAGCAGTGCCACCACCCTCGGCCACCCAGACACACAGACTGTGTGACGCTCAGGTTGGCAGGTTGGGATGCTGCTCCTGCCCCCTTCCTCACCCGTGGCTGAGAGGACCCTGGCAAACGTGGGAAAAGCAAATTTATGGGAAAAGAAACATAACTGAGGATTTAGCTCAGCTACTATAACATATAGACACACACGAAGAAACAAAGACTTACTATTCTCACCGCAGGGATACAGAAATACATGAAGCCTGTACAACTGGTGCAGGCAGAAGGTTTGTGAGTGGTGGAGGCCAATGAAATGGTGCCTGTAGACCACCTGACACAAAGGAAGACCGTCTTCCTACCATAGTGGGGCCAGAAAGTCACCTCCATCCTCACCTGAAGGTGGATACACTGAGACAGTGACCAAAATCTCATTTGACTCGTAAGGTCACCGGGACCTGAACATCTTATACCATTGAACAGCCAGAGTAACACCTCACAATTAAATTGTTGAAGGTTACAGCTCAGTTCCTCTTCTTTTGCATTAACCTCAATATAAGCTTCCTTATGATAGAAATTTTCATTTTCCAGTGTAATCAGTATTTAAATTGATGTTGGAGGAAAGGGAGAAGAGCTCCGAGCTTTGGAAAATGTACTCTAAAGATAGGTCTTTCATTTGCATTTAAAATGTGGCGAATGGGGTTACTGGTTTCTGAAATATGCTACAAAATATTAGCTGATGTAAAGAAATCTCAAACAGGCTTGGTTTGGTGCTGCTGAAGATGAGATTGAAAGAGCAAATGACTCCATTCAGGGAAGGAGGAGGGGGCTAACACAGAACCAATATGTCCCTGGCCCAGCAGATGCTCTCTCACAGCTGATTAACCTGGGCAATGCCCTGCCACGGCCCCAGGAGCAGCTCACCTCCGCTGTCACCAAGCCACAGCCTCCTGAAGCTTTGCTGTTGCACCAAGTGCAGCAGAAATTTCATCCAGTGCCTGTGTTGGTCCACGAGGTATAAGGAGATTTGGGTCCTTCCTTGTCTCAACCTGGTAGGGAAGCCCCCCTGGATTGGGATGACTTGGAAATGCCACGATGTCACAACCCGTTTGTCTTCTCCTCTAAAACAGACAGAGGAAAAAACCCAAACATTATACAACAGAGCAACAACCACCAAGCTAAAGTTAGTAACCCACCACCTATCTGTCCTTTTACATGAAAACACTGCCTTTCCAATATTTGTAAAGATCCTGAACTTCTAAACACCAAGAGATGATGGGAGACAGAAATGCTGCCTGCTTCTATCCAGCAGCTCAGGATGTTTAAGATTAGCCCGTGTATCCAACACAGCTATCCTTGCTTAATAATCAGGTTGTATGCAGAAACCCTGAAGATCCAGACAGAATCATAGATCACATATGCTCTTCATTTAATTTGCCTTCTACTCATTTAGACCATTTTCTGCCAACAGTTTAACTCCCCACCCAGTCTGTCTCTTTTTCTATTTGCTTTTAATTTTGGATGAGTTCAGTGTTTCAAGCCTGATCAAAACAGAGGGTTTGTGTGGCTTACTTCAACTCATTTCTGAAAATGTGAAGATTTCTAGCAGCGAACCCTCCTGTCTCCTGTGCACTAGACCTTGACAAGCAACGGCTGAATATTTTCCCACACCACCTCAAGCCTGACTGGGAGGGACGTGCTTTTGTATGGACAGTTTATTATGTTAAACATACATACATTATATTACTAGGGGGGTAGGCTACAAACAGGGCTTTCAAAAAAGGGCATAGCAAACATGCAATTTATATTAATCACTATGTGCCCTTAGAATTGCAGAAAAGGTCCTGAATGTGTCCAACAGTTCTGTATTTTCTGGGCATATCTCACTGCATTGCCTTCAAATACAATGAAGAATGTGCTTAAGGATTCCCATTCCTGCAGTAAGTAATCTCTCAATTAGGAAAGTATTGCCTCCAAAGGCAGTTCGAACACATGCTTTTAACCCTGACTTCATTTAAAGTCAAGGCCAAGATTAGATTTAAAATATCTTTTCTTTTGAATGATAGCTTATTTGAGCAGACCACCTGAACATATTCGTGTGATTATTATGTTACAAGGCATGTAAGAATAGTGATTTGTATCAAAATTACAATATTATAATTACAGAATCATAAAATACCTTGAGTTGGAAGGAACTCACAAGGATCACTGAAGTCCACCTCCTGGCACAGGACAACCCCAGGAATCACTCCATGTGGGGCGTGATATAACATGCTATTACATTATATTACAATACAATAAAATATACTGCTATATATTACATTAAAATATGTATAAAATAATAATTTGTATTAAATTTGTTTAAATAATTGGAATTAAACTATTAAAATGCTGTTTCGGTGATTTTAATTATAACAAGAGGCAATATTTTATGGCTCTTGCTGTATGTTTAAGCTTAAGGTAAATTTTAAGGTTTTTAACATTTTCATAAATTGTTTACTGCCTGTACAAATGAGTTTCTAGCCTTACTGAAGATAATGATAACTTTAAAAAATAATTTTAAAAGAGGTGTTATTTATTTTAAGTACTCTAGGTGGCTTTGGCCACATGGTATATGAAAAAAAATTGAAACCAGTAAGTATTTATTATAAAAACAATAATCTAAATGTAGAGATACCAGAATTTAGAAATCAGTAGGATGGTGGGTCCAAAGAATCAGAGTTTTGGTCAGAGATTGAAGTCCTCACCTTACGTGCAATTCAAGAGGAATTCATGGTTAAGAGCTTTTCCCAAGAGCTTCCACAAGATTGTAGTAGAAGCTTTAAGGAAAAAACCAGTAATAACAGGTCTTATATGGAACTTCTTATCTACGCATCTCCTGAGAGGAACATATACAATTGATTTGACATTAAAATTACCCCATTAGCTGCTCCATCACTCATAGATTTCAGTCAGATTTAAAATCCTGTTCTGGTGATGTCAAACCAAAAAGAAAATGAAATGTCATAGCCCAAGACGTGCACAAACAGAAAAATGGAAACACTCAGGAAGTTTTGAGGCATATTAAGGGTTAGGAGAAGGCCAGGAGCTCTCTTAAGTCCGTTATTTGAGGATTGCTGTGGAAATGTATGTTCAAACCCTGGTTTTGCCAGCAAGCACCTGGGAAGTGGTCAGCAAAATAAATGTGACAGCCCTATTCTTGTCCCAAAATGAAGCAGTATGTAAAGAGTGAAAATAACCATCTATGCTTGATTAATTAGGTTTGTAAGTATTCTTCAGGAACTAAACAATATTTCTAAAGATTTCAATAGTTCAAAGATTGCCCTATGGCCGCCTGGCCAATACATCTTCCAGCACACACAGTTTACAAGCATTTTTCTTCCCAATATGTTGTCTTCGTTTGGTGTGACATTGTTTGAGCACAGGTCTGTTTGGGTCAGCGTGGTTTTCTTCGCATCACAGCGGTGGTGCTGAGGACAGCACTCAGACCATACATCTTCCATGTCATTTCAGTCAAAGGCACATGATGCTTCCCGGTGCCCAATCAGGAAGGGCCCGGCGCTGGAACAGGGGGGCATATTGGCAAACTCAGCTTTCTTAATGACAGCCATTGTTGCAGACAAACAAAAGGGCGGTTCTGAATATTAGCGTGCGGCCGTGTGTTAAGGTCATCTGTATGGCACATCCATCATCTCCCAAAACGGGGGGCAAAATACTTTAAAAATATCTGTCAAAACGTGGTATTTTCAGAATATGCCTCAAAGCTGGCAACCGATACAAGTGCAGCGACCACTTTGAACAGTCCTCCTCCTCCTCGGCAATTCTGCACAGGGGCAGTGGAAAAAGAACACAAGATAATAGATATAGTCTTCCTAACTGCTAGTAGGGGGGCTACTTTAATTAGGCTACTCAATTAAAAAAATTAATCTAATAATCTGTAATAATTAGGCTGAACAGCAGTTCTTCCTGCAAGTCAGAGCTCCACAATAGCTCTCGTATTGACTAACTACTAATGTCAGCAGTCAGCAGCGCTCTGGTTTTGAGGCTCCCTGTTACACTGTTCACTTGTGAAAGCACCTGAAAATTGAAATAAAAAGGATATAATGCAGCAGGCTAAAATCTTTGACTGATCCTTCAGTAGTCATGAAAATAATGCCAGTGAGGTTACAACGATTAAATGTCAGTCATATTACTTATATCAGCAACTGTTCCTCAGTATATGACATTCACAGTCTGACCCTTAGATGGCATGGAAGGGACAAAACTGTTACAATCATTTTTAGAGGTCTCTTTAGTAAATTTAATAGATGACAGGAAAATTCCTTTATCAGCGTTCATTCATTTAGTAAAATTAAATAGTCGGCTCCTTTGTTCACTGAACAAATACGGAGTTCCCAATCATTTTCTGCCCCACTAAACAGTTAGAAGCCAGAAATATTGTTTATTGGTCACCTTGGTTTTAATAGCTGCTCAATGTACAACAGAATTGTACAGATACATATTCAAAAGGAAAATCTGAATATTAGATTTCTGTAAAATTTCCTTTTTTTTTTTTAAATTTGGGAATATTATTTATTTAACAGTGGAACAGTGAAGAGGAACAACACTGGAATACTCACAAGCATTTTGTGTGAGCAAGGCTGAACCTGGCAGACGCCCCGAGCCCCTCCAGCAAGGGGGCTGCAGCAGTGGGGCTCCTGGAGGCTTCCCCAGCAGTGCTGGTGTGGCAGCAGGTAAGTGCCTACCACTCTGTGACAAAGCCCCTGGATTCATGGCTGAGCTCCCTGACTCCAGAAATGCTTCTCAGAGACTTTTCTTATGGCTCCCTGTTCCCAAAATCTCTCTCCTAAAGCAGATATCTTGCTCCTGGTCGTTACTGTTCTTACCTCCCTGGGTGCCTGCCAGGAACAAAGGACAGGTTTGGTCACTACCTACTCAATCCACCCCTGGTGACAGCTCATCCCACACTCCATGGCTGTAAGCAGAGGTCAGTGGTCCCTGCCACCCCAAACAGGGCTCCCACCTACATCTCAGATGGACACCCACCTGCCAGTCAAATAACACAACCATACAAGAGGCTTTCACTCAGGTCACATTAGTAAAAACCCAGATGCAAACCCAAACAATCCCATGCAACAAATATTTCCAATATAATCAGAATGATCAGGTCAGATTCTCCATTGACTGCAAAAGAGCACTTGTTCAAAGACTGAAGGAGCAGCCAAATAGACAAATGTGCATGGAAAACAAATCTAGGCACAAGTTACTTCCCTGTTTGAGCCACAGAACTGATTGCATGTTAAAAGCTGGAATTTGCTTTGGCAGTGGGTCCTTTGCTGGATTAGTAAGTGCCTGACTTTGTGTAACATTCTCAGAACAAAAATTAGATAACTACACAGAAAAGCTACTACATCCACATATCCCAGCTGTCAACATACATCTCCTAATTTTTTGAGAAAGATCTATTTCTCCCTCCAAAAAAAGTCATATATTTTGAAAGAAACAAAAGCATGTGAAGTTTTCATTAGTAGGATAGGGAAGAAGTATTTGCTCCCTTCAAAATCATGGTTTTCTTTAAGTTTCTGGTTTGGTTTGTTGTTTGGTTTTTTTCTCCCTACACTATAGTTCACGAGGATTTCCTAGGAGATGTTAAGTACCAGAAACAACATTTGGATCATGGAAAATTGTCATCTGCTCTAAGTGACCAGAGAAAATTAGGTTCCTGTCTTGCAACTACAGCCATATCACACAGTTTTACCAATAAGCTCAGAATTTATTGATACTTATGAAATCTACATGCTTGTGTCTGTCCATACACATAAAGTTTGTAGGACTGAGTTTTATAAGTGTGCATGAGAACTAAGCTACATGGAGAAAAGAAAAAAAAAAGATGTTTGTTGGCTGAACCGTGATGGACCAAAACTGAGTCTTTTTATAAGCGAAATATGCAGATGACAAATACTTAGATTCTCATTCTGCTGGGCCATATGGGTGCCACCATCATGTAGGCCATTGGGAAATTTAATACACCCCTGCTTTTGTCAATGCTATCGCTTCTGTCATTTTTGTCAATCCCAGCGTCCAACATGTGCTTGGCAAGTTTGTCTACACAATAAATACAATCAACCCACCATAAGCACTTCTTCTATTTAATTGGTGGATATATATAGAATAGATCTACATTCCTGCTATCTATAAAACCATCCGACATTTTTTCTGATGTCCCTTCCTCTTTTCATACAGAAATCTGCTCCCCAGTCTTTCTGCTTGTGTTTTTATCAGCTTTCAACAACACTGAAGCACATGATCACAAAGAGTCATACAGCATAAGCTGGTCTCATATCCATGGCTAATTCATCATACAGTCTTTGTAAAATGCAGAGAATGTTACTGTAAATGGAATGGTATTGCACACTCCCTGGCAAATAGAAGAAAACCACAAGACCTGCTTATCATCAATCTCCTTTAGGTACACTTGACAGGTGATACCAAAAGCTGGGGCTGACGCAGACATCAAATGAAATATGTGTAAAGATGACCAGTTCAAATAACAAGCAAGTGATTTGGTGGCATTAGGGGGAGC
This sequence comes from Mohoua ochrocephala, assembly GCA_013398855.1. Taxonomy (NCBI): domain Eukaryota; kingdom Metazoa; phylum Chordata; class Aves; order Passeriformes; family Acanthizidae; genus Mohoua; species Mohoua ochrocephala. Next base: position 86,040 of record VZTA01025926.1, on the reverse strand, counting down.
ATAGGTTTAGGAGACCACAGAAGTACTGACAGCACAGTAATGGGATTAACCATATTTGAGTAGAAAAAACATCCCTACTGTGCTTCAGCTAATCTGAAGCAGCCTGCTCTGAGCTCTGAGTGCCAGACTCTGCTACCTGAGTAGGTAGGCTGGGGCTCCAAGTTAAACCAAGTTAAGTTCAAGTGCAGCAGCAAACCCACGAAACAGTGCCACACAAGGAGGATACTTGCAATGGAGTACATTGCCTGAGGGGCTGCAGAGACCCCACCTCTGCAGGCCTCCACGAGCCCATGAGATAGAGTAGTCAGGACTAATACACAAGTATATAAATTATATATTATGTTATATATTAAGTATCTAGTTGTATCTTACATGTATATAATATGTACTAATATAATATAACACAATATAACACAACACAACACAACACAACACAACACAACATAACATACCAAATTACGGCTTCACTGGGGGCTCCTAGACGCCCTGAGGTCTCTTCTGACCATCTGAAATTCAGTGGTTAGGGTTAGTTTTGTGATAAATTTTCTTCTGAGAAAACCGATAACTAACAGCAGGAAGGTTTGCTCTCCAACCCCAATCCAATGAAAATAAAATTCAGATTGAATTGCTTTCTGAGAGATGGATACAAGTTTTGCCTGGGAGTCCCAAAGAAAGGGGCTGTAAAGCCCTTGCTTAATCTCCCATTTAAACCATCTGCTTGAACATAACTGCTGGAGAAAAAAAATTTACAGCGTAAATAAAATAGAGGAAAATACAGAAATAACAATTTTCTTTTTTTCTCTTTTCATTGTTTATGACCCTGAAACTGCTCATGTGAGACAGGAGAATGACAGCAGAGTATTTCCCAAACGATATTGAGTTCACGGCCCACTTCATCATGTTGGAGATGCTAGCAAAGCCAAAACATCCAATAAACATTTGTGATGAATTATCAAACAAGGCTGACAAAGCTGAAACAAGACTAATTCAAAAAATATTTAATATGTTTTGTCAGAAAAAAAATTCCTATATTCTGAGTAAGGATTTCTTATCACTGTCTATGTGAATGGACTTAGAAATAATAAATGCAGCAAGATTTTAAATACACAACCTAACACTTATTGGCACATATAATCACCACACATCCCTCATTAATCTCCCATTTAAGCCAATTTGGTTCATATAATCTACATAAGATGTGTATTAAACAAGGATGAGAACACCACAGTTCAGCTGTTCCTAAAGCGAGATGCATTTTACCCTAGCAACAGAATAAACAGTGCATCCTATACAAATGTGTGAGTCCATCAGCTCAGCAAAGGACTGGGCCATGATTTAGGGGAACTGGATGAAGTAGACAAGTCAGGGATCCAGGACTCAGCCAGAAATGGCTGCATTGCTCTGTAACCATAATATTTGACATTTTATAGAGACTTTTTTCTTGCCAGGCAAGTATTCGCCTGTTCCCAGTATGAAGGTCATGGCAGATCTTGTGCCTTGACACAAAAAGAAAGCTTCTCATTATATCTGGGTCTTCAAAGGTCTCCTCTTGCTAGCTGCATAAGAGGGAGCTAATCCAAAATTAAATCCTGTATTTCAATATCTGGATGTTTGGAATTTAGTTCAATTTTTAAAAATTCAAAACTTTTTCCTACAACTGGTCTTCATTCATAAAACAAAATATTATGTTCATGTGTCATCATCTGAACATTTTGATAACGTTGTTGTGAAACAAAGTTTAAACCCAAAAGTGTACCGTGAGCAGCAGAAGTTTCAAAGCACAGAAAGAAATTTATTTTCACACAAGGAACTGTTGTACAACCAATCCCCATTGTCTAGCTCACGTAGGAACCTGAATAATCAACAGCAAATTTTGATTTGAGAAATATTTCTGCCAAATTCCAATCTTCTGAGCACTTCAAGCAAAACAGTCAAAATATTAAATCCTGTCTTTCCCACAATGTGCTGTATTCCAGCTGGTTACAAAAGGAAAAATGCATCATTTGAAATCTCATTAGCTATTAACACAGAGATGAACTAATTTATGTCTTTTGCAACTGGAACATAATCTAGGACACAGATACTTGAGCTGTTTACCTCATTCATTCCAAACCACTTTTGAGATTTTAAAGACTAAATTTTGCCTTGCATGCTTAATGTATTTCAAAAGCAGATGAGGAACAGATTGCAATTTACTAAATGCACTGTAAAAAAGAATATAACAGACTTTTAATAAAATACCCAGAAAAGAGTCTATGAACAAAGAGATGAGTAGTTGTGCATGGGGAAATCACTTCAAAATCATCTTTTGGATTAGAAGCACTTTATGAAGAAATTGGTTTGTAATGTTTCTCCATCATTGTCTTAGGACAACATCTGGTGTTCTAAAAATGGACTGCTCTTGCACTCAGGTTCCTTGCCTTTGCTCTTTGTGACACAATGCTGCTAATGTGTACCTTCTATTTTTAAAATAAATTATTTTGCTATTTTTGCATATCTTCATGTCTGGAAAATGGCATGGCAGCGTGTATGCATGTATATAGCATGTTTACGTGTAATTGTGTATACAGACATCTTTTCATTCCACTTTCTCCTCTTTCCAATTTTGCAAAATGCCTTTAACACCTCATCCCAGGCCTTAGGAATTCTGTTGAATTTTCCTAATAATTATTTATCCACTTATGGATTTTTCTCATGGAAAAAGAGACTCTTGGCCATTACATCTGGCAGGCATTCAAGTTCATAAATTCCAATTATTAGAATACTTTTCAAATCTCTACCCAAAATCTGAGGGACATTTTCCAGCCAGGTGAGCAGAGGACTCTGCAGCCTCAGATGGGCAGCAGGTGGAGCACACGTGGAGGAACACCTGAAGAGGCACCGGGGGTTTGGGCATTACCTCCAAAGGCGAAAGAGAAGCAGTGATCTGAAAATCCAGCCCTCTGTCTAGCAGTCTAGCACTGGCAGTGCAGTGAGACGTAGATTTTCTGCAGCATCTGCTGGATAATGGTCCTAATCTTCTGCTGGGCTGACTTCTTGCTAAAAACAGAAGTATTCCTTAACACAGATAGGGATATCACTGATGAGAAGTGGGATATGCACTGATGAGAAGTGGGATATGCACTGACCCAGCAAAGGAGCAGCCATCATGAACCAAGGAGATCACAAGAGCTCAGAAATGCAGGTAAGGCATGACAGGACCAAGGAGAGTGCAGCACATCCTCACATTGTGCTTCCTCAGTCCACTGCAGGGGAAAAAAAGCTGATTAGGAGGTTCATCACATAAAACACACTGGCTTACTCCTTTCTCCAGAAGAAATGATCACTGATGGAAGCATTATGGACTAGTGAACTTCCTCCTCACAAAGGAGATAGAGCCAATGAAATGTGTTCCCCTGCTCACCTGTGGGAGAGTATTATGGCCTAATGAAAACTAGTTCTATTTGCCGCCTCACCTGCAGAAATTAGCAACAGGATAATTCAAGATAAAAACACATTATTTTCTTTTTGCTCAGTCTCTCCTGTGTGTACTTGCCCAATTGCATCAAATGTCGGCCTGTGCAGAGGCTGCCTGTGAACAGCACTGCAAGAGCAGCAGACCCCACCTCTGGAATCAACAGGCCTGGGTTTGATATGTAAGAATGAAATTTGGGGGTTGATGTGAGCACCCTGGAAGCCACATGGTTGGTGTTCACTTGACAAGCCTGTCCAGCAACGCCGAGGCCACGAGTTCACCGTACGGGCTGTTCACTTCAGGGTTGGACTTGATGATCCTTGTGAGTCCCATCCAACTCAGAATATTCTGTGATTCTGTGTCACCATGTCAAAAGACAAAAACAAAAAAGACAGCATTGCTTGTGAACAGCCAAGAGTGTAATGCCACAAAAACAAGGCACATGAGCCTTTCTGCTTATAAAGAGAAATTTCAAACCCAGTGAATTGTAAAATATCGCTTGAAGCTTGCTTTGTAAGATATTGTAATTTATTTCTGCTTTTATTTTTGGAGAGAGAGGGAAGAGGGTGGGGGAGCTGCGGGACACAAGGTCCTGTGTATGTAAAATATGATCGTAATGAATGCTTACATAACAATAATCCTGAATCAAGACCTCACATATCAAATTTCACCTGAGAAACTTTGTGTGCTGCTCCTGACAAGATGCACCCAAATCCCAAATGGCTGTGAATGGTTCACCTGCAAGCTCTGCCTCATGCAGTCTTTCACTTCCCTTTTGCTTTCCCATTCTCTGTGTTCTGCAACCAGTATTACACCAGCATCCCTCGGGGAAGGCAGTGCAGCTTCAGAAGGGGTCTGGCAATGCCTTCATTGCTTGTTAACTCTTCTTCCAAACTCCTGTGAAAGAAGACATGAGAAAATTCTCAACTGACACAATTTGCTGTAATCAATTAAAATTTAATTTGCAGATAGTTCAAACCCACCTGATTTAATTTTGAATGACAATGAAGCTCAACAAATCTCTGCATGGAAACTTTCAGTGCCTTCCCCATTCAGGCGCTGTTTGGATGATATGAAATCCAGAAAGCACACAAGTTGCAAAGGCAGCATGCTCAAATTAATCTTACCCTCCCGTGCTAAGCTCCTCTGGAAAAAAACACTAACTCATTTCAGGTTTGAGTATTCTGAATCTAAAACAGCTCTTATCTAAACTTGCCTATGTGAGATTTACAAATGAGAAAAGAACAAATAAGGAGTAATTTAAATTTTAATTTAAAACCCCTCCATTTTCTTATCCCTTATCAAACTGCCAGCATTTTTCCTGCTAACAATGAGCTGAGTGTCATGGGCACAGCACAGCCCCCTACCACAAACCAAGTAATCTCTTTCATCTAAAACCCTGATCCCTTTAATAAACAAAATACGAAAAGGCAGTCAAAATTACGCTCTGGCATTATGAAAGAAGCAGGGAAATCCTTAGAGCACAATCCCCTACTTGTTATTTTCACAGCCCATGTGACCCAAAGTCATTCTGAAGGATAAAAAGACAGAGGCTGCCACCAGATCTCTGCCATGATTTTTCCACAGTTCCCAGCCTTAGCCCATCTGTTATGCAGCGGCCACATGAATGGCATGTGTCAAGAGAGTCATCACTGTGCAAACTGTCCAAAGAAATCAACCAGCCAACTTCCTTTTGCTTCCATGGCTTCAGCAATTGTTGCTGAGCCGGCCACCATATGGTGAATAATTAGTTTTTCGACCCCACTCTAGAAAAATGTTCGCTCCATTGCCAGGCATTAGCAATATGTGTGTTAATGAACAGCAGATGATGAATGCCTATACATTAACAAAAGTTGAGATTTTCTGGCAGCAAGCTGCACTCACTGCAAAAAATCCCCATTACTCTTAAGGACCCGAGAGATGGATGGCAGCAAGTCCTGGCTGAAAAGTGCAATTCATCCGAATTTCTCCATTTCTCAAACACTAAAGGAACTTTGCAATAAACCATCCCACTCCTCTCATCTTGCCGCTCCCTTTCTCAAAATGATCAATTCCAGCCACGTAAAGGATTGGCAACGCAAAGCTCTCAAACAGACGCCCTCTGTTCTCGGGCAATTGAGGTGCATTGTGTAAATACCCGGGATGCAGGTTCCTCCACACTTCTTTTTGTCTGAGGGCTTGATGCATATGAATTTATACTGAGTACCTGCAATGTGCAAGCCCCTTGAGGAATCAGTCCCAGACCTCTGAGCAAATACTCACCTCCAAGGACCAAGGCTGGTAAATATGTCTGATGGTTGCATCAAATGGACTTAAAAGCTCAGCTAAGGCCTCTAAGTACACTTTGCTCCATGAAGTGATTTTTTTCCTAACCCTGTAATTAAAAAGAGATCTTCCCTACATTCTTGTGTAGGATATATCCCCACACTGTGCAGGCATCATAAACTGATGATCGCATTCAGGAAAGCTGATGGTTCTGACTCCTGCCTGTCATTAGGAGAGTTCCAAATGCAGCCCAGAGACATTTTTAAATTAAAACAACTATTTACAAACAGACTTGTTAGGAAACAACTACTTGTCATGGGGACAACTACAACTCTGGCATATACACTGTATGTGTAGAGACTTTTTAACACGCATCACAATCATAACACCTTAGATGAAAGCCATTCTTCAGAAGACAGGGAACAGTCCAGGTTGCCAAGACACCTCAGTTTCCTTCGTGCAGATTCAATGGCGAAAGGCACAGAGCCAGGTGTAGAGGGTGATCCCTGATCAGATCCTGTTGCCGTCACTGGCAAACTTTGGGTAAGTCATTCATGCTTTCTGCACCACACGGCTCAGCTGGACCACTGTATCAGTGGTACCCAACTCTCTCCCCAAAGCATCTTTTTGGCTGTATGAATAACTCAGAAGCAAGCAGAACTCGATAGAGCCACAAAGGGCAGCTGTACACATGCGTGACCTCACTTTCCAGATCTGACTAGCGAGCAGGTTTTGAAATCTGTTATTTTATCATGCGTTAAGCCTGTCCATTGGTCTGGCAGTTTTTTCCCAAGACTAATTTTGGACACAGCTAACACAATGTACAGTACTGATGGTTTTTGGTTTTCTTACATTTTTATCAACAGAACGTGGTTGCAGATTCAACTCCATTTGGTGCAGTCTCGAGCACTGAGTGTCCCATTTAATTTGCGTGAGAGTATCAAAACAAGAAATTATCATCTGACAGCCAAATGTTCCACTAAATCTTGCTGATAACTGTCAGTACAGGCAAGAGTTCAACCTGTTTACTTCAAATAGTGGTATTGCCTTTTGAAAAGTAAAATTTACTACCTGCAGGAGTCTAAAATTTACAGGAGAAAAGGACCGCAGAATTCTAAAGTTAATCTAAATGCTGCCACAAGCTCCTTGGTAGCACTTCCCTATGGCAAACACTCGCCTTTTTTAGACATTGACCAGCTTGTTTCAGTGGATCTGAGTCATTTGGACATTCTGGGGACAGTATTTTAATTTTGATTGATGAGTAACAATGACATACAAAGAACACAGAGTAGAATTATCTCTACACAACAATAGCTGGAGTGCTCGGACTCTGTTACAGACCTCTCGTCCAGTAGCCAGGCCAAGCTTGAGACTGAGTTAGATCAAACTCCAGGATACAGTTTCATGACTCTCAAGCTTGCAGGCAAAGCTTGTTTAAGACATTCCTGTCCTCTGTGCTTATCTGTGCTTCTGCCTTCAAACTGCTTCTACCACATCCTCCCTTGTGCCTCGCAACATAGAAAAGTTATGTCAAAAAAAAGTACCTTAAAAAAAGTAACTTAAAAAAACCCCAAAATGCCTTGGAACTCCACTCCAATCACTAATTAGCTGGGGGACTATTTGGACTGTGAAAATTCCCAGCATTCAAAATAAAGGTTAGTTGTACCAATAGACATGCATAATAATGTTTGGCCAAAACATTAGGCAATTATTCAATTCTTTACACTAATAGCATTTACATTAGTAGGATTTTTACACACACAAAATGAATTGAGAGAGCACATCAACAACTGTGTTTCAGGTCTCAGAACTTCTGTATTTTATTAAAATGGAATTCTGATTCTTTGTAATCAAAGTGATACCATTTGTACCCACGACGTTACCTAATTCCCTGTAAAATCATTTGCCTGGTAAGCAAATAGCCATTTTAAAACACATATTATGATTTGAAGACAGTGAACCTTCAAAGAGTTTATGATCTGCCAGCTTTGATTTTGGTTGAGATAGTACTTCCAATCAAATTCTTCCTTTGTTCAGACAAAAGTATGCTTCTTAGAGTTACAAGATTTCAAATAACACGACAAAAGTTTTCAGCCTTTTTAAAATTGTTCAAGGAGAGACATCCATCACCTTGTGGATGTAACATCTGCTGGCTGTGACTGGTCACAATGGGTATTTCAGTGCCCCTAAAAAGCTGGTATGTTTATCTCTTCACTTTATGACACAAACAATTTTCCAGACAAGTAAAACAGCACAAGTAAAACTACTCTCTGCCCACTGTCATCAAAATGTTTCTAAAAATCCAACCACCTAAAGCATCCAACCAGGAGACGAGCTGCAGCAGCTACAACAGCTAACCATATTTTGCTGAACAAAAACCATTCTTTCCTGTATTACTCTCAAAATTTCTATCCATCCCCAAAGAATGAATATCTATAAAATTCTTTTATCGCCCAGGATAATCTCAAGGCAGACTAAGTGCCTTCACTCCTGTGTGCAGAGAGGGCTCTCCATGGCTGACCAGGGACGGCAGGAAACTACAGAGACTCAGAGAAGGCCACAGAATAAAAAAACTGAAATGATTGTCAGAGTTTATCTTTGAGAGGAGGTAACAACAGATATGATTAAAGTGCATAAAACAATAGATGGCCTAAAAATCGGGAGCTTTTATGAGGGTTTGTTCCTCCAGTTACTAGTGTGCAAATATGGTGATATTTTTCTAAATACTAGCCATGGAGAACAATTCTGTTGTCACAAACAGCCTGGGATCGTATCATCTTGCATGTCAACAGTAATGAGAGAGAGCAAAGTCAGTCATTGCAATGATAACCAGAGTCTCAAGAAGGTGGTTTTGGTAATATCTGTGGAACTCCACTATGCCTCAGAGGGTTTGAGTACCAGGTGAAAATAACACTTTTGTGCAAGTGGAACCACTGATCCCTTTTTCTCCTGCAGGATTTCTGCTTCTATTGATGACAGATGATACAGGACAAACACATCTTGAATCTTAACAGTCAAGAAACTATATGGCAGTGATATCCAGAAAAGATAAATCTTATTTGCTACCTAATTAAATTCAAAACCAGTGTCACACCATGAACCCAGAACCTTTCATGCTATTGTATTGACAGTGTTCAGGTAGAACTAGAATTTAAATAATGGGTTCCCGGGAAATCTATGAAATGTGATTCTTGTGAAAAGAATAGAAGGAGGAAGAGTTAAGTACCCTTATTATCATTACAGAAAAAAATTAAATCTGACTTTTAAGAAGAGTAGCATATACCCAGAACAAAATAAAAAACTGTGAGAGTATTCATAATAATGTAAAAGGTAAAAATATTCTCAAAGTAATTGTAGAACACACAAAACCACAAAATAATTGTGCAAACTAAAAAGTTTAACTTTTTTAAAAAGTCAGAGAGATGGAATTAAGATATAGCATTGAAAATCTGTGGAATACCTTTTTCAGCTAGGCTTTGAAAAAAAGCCCTTCCATTTCAAAAAGAATATCTTTAAAAGTCATTATGTAGTTAAATGATCTTAAAAGACTGCATAGAGGCAGCCAAGGAAAATTCCTGACACGCATTTTAATGGCACTGGTGCAGTGGCATTTGTAGCAACGTTCAAGATAAGCAGTAAGAATGTATACCATTATTTTAGTTATTTGTGTTTCACTTAACTATCTTTAGGACTCTTCTAGTGGTTAAGGAATGCATCTGGCTAAAAGACAGAGATTTTCTTAAGTATTTGCCTTTAAAATAGTGAAATATTTGCCTGAACAAAGGCCTTTAAAGCGAAAAGGCTAATACTCTTCCGCCGATGAATCCAAATTTTGCCAAAGAGGGCTATGCTGGCGACCTGCCAGGAGCTTTAAGGCTGAAGCTAATTTGCATGAAATGGAGGAAATTGCAGCTGCCCTGAGAATTAATATGGAGACACAGACAGCCCCAATTGAGACAGAACATTGCACAACGGGATTTGTGAATACAAACATGCCACACTTCCTTATTTAAGATGAAAGTAACTATAGGCAACAGAATAAGTCTCCATGAAAGCTACTTAGATACCTTTACCCCCACCTTTCAGGCCAAATGACCTCATTTCAAACCCAGGTGGGGGCTGTCACTAGACCACAAATGGAAATGAAAGTTGATTCCAGAAGACAACCACTTTCAGAAAAAGTGCTTGAGCACAGGATTAAATCCCATTCAAATACTCTCCTGGAAAAGAATACAACTCAACGCATCCTTAAAAGCACTTAAAAATTCTTTAATCAGGGCCTGAAAAAGCTCCTCCTTGTCATTACTTGTTGTCACCGTCAACACATGGTTGCATGGCTCGGGACCACATGAATCACTGCAGCTGGATACAGGATGCTCGCACATCTGCTCTGAACAACTCTTGAAAAATTGTACCTGTTTTTATTAGTTTGATCATACTGACAGGATTTCATGCTCTTCATATAAAATAACCTCTTGATGTTATTATCAAGATTTCTACAAGATGTGTAAGTGATGCGTTTGTGTAATATCTCAGTTTAATAAGTACTATTGTTATGACTTGCAAGGGAAGAAAGGCATACTGCATTAGGTTTTCATCATACTTCTCATCCTACACAATGGGGGGCTCTCAAAAATATAAAAACCTGTGAAAGTACATCACAAGCAGTTAAATACACAAAGACAATCTGAATTCTCAGTAACCAGACCTGGTGTTATCAACCAGTTCTATTTATCCTCAGTTTGAACTTCCTACATCCCTTCAGGAGGTTGGGTTGGTTCTTTGCTCCTGTAACACACATCATCTCCGTACAAAGTCCCAGCAAAATCACACTCTTCCCTTCCTTTCCTGGCTGTACAATGGGGGGTTTCTAGTGCTGGCTGTTGCACTGAAAACAACCACTGCTCCAGCAAGAGGGGCCATTTGCAGTGTGGTCAATGGCATACTTTTGCCATGTCTTAACAGAGGCTGTGAGGCTGCTTCTTTATTAAAGGAACACTCCTCTTTCCTGTGACTTAGATTGAGGCTCTTCACTCCCTTTACCTTCTTGTCTTTTTTCCATATCCCAACCTGCAATAGCTTTAATCCACCCCAACCAGATATCCAAGTCTTGTTTGACCTTGCAATAGTCATTGCTACTTCTCTGTAATTTCAGAACCCACCCAAAGATGAAGGACACGGCAGCCATGCAGGGTCACTGGGCAGAGCCCTGTACTCCTGCTTCTAAGGTAGATATCTAAAGCAGAGAGCTGGGATCACCTGAAAAGGTGTTTATCATTCCCTCCTGTATATAAAAAGAGTTTGGACGAGTAGGTTAGTTCAGATTAGTTGCCTGACTTCTAGATAGCTAAAATCCAGGGAGAGAAAATTAATGGAACAAGACAGAGCAACCCCTGATTTCCACTATCCTGCTTTCTTATGGGCCTCCTCAAGGAATAGGCACAAACCCACACTGGTGTCCTGCAGCTCTTCCATATCTCTCTACAGACAGGCAGCTACTTTTTTTCCTCCCCTTGCTGGACTGGTGTTTCTGGCCTGTTTTCTGCAGAGCAGACCTTGGGCCAGGGCTGCTGCAGGGTACCTGGGGGCTCTCCCCCTGCTGGCCCACCAAGTGCCCTATGCTCTGGGGCAGCTCTCTCTCTGTCACAAAAGGCTGCACAAATCCTTCATAGCCAGAGTGAAAAGCACATACTATGTTATCCTTTCATTTACAAGTAACCAGGATAGCCAGAGCAAACTTTGGCTGTAGTAATTTTGCACAAAATCAGCAGACTGTTCAGCATACAGGCACTAAAAATGCACAAATAACCCATGTGCTTACTGTCCTGGACCAGCAGACAAAAGCCTTGTAGCACACAAAAAACTCCCAGATCTAAAGGTCAGAAGGTAGTATGTCTGGAAATAATTTGGGAGCCTGTGAAGCCAGCTGAAAATGTCCTTTCAATTTTAGATGAGACTGACCTAAAGCTGACTTACGTTGTTTCTTCTGTGCTTGAGCAAGTTAACATTTAATTTCAGGCAACAAGAACAAAGAAAAACACTGCAAGAATGGACTGGGGCAATGATTTTGCTATTGGCCCTTTCAGCTGTAGTGATGCATCAAATTAGTATTAAAATAAAATTGAACAAAAATTATATCACCACTCCCCTGCCAGCTCACCTAGAAATGTATTTGATATGTTAGAATAAAACCTTTATGTCTTTTGTAAACTGGTAAACACTCAACAGTTGTGAAAGATGTCTTGGTCAGATGATGAAATATGGATTTAGAACCTAACCCGAGGCAGCCAGTTAAGAAAATAGCTTTATTTAGACCCCATGTCTTTAAAGAAGCCCTGTTTCAACAAAACATTAAACCTTGGGTTTATGAGGCTTTGACTGATGAGAGGCAGAATGCCTTCTCCATTCCTGGTGGGAAATGTGGTGACAGTATCAAGAGAAACACTTCTAAATGCATCTGTACAGGACCACAGGAGGTCAGACTTCATCTATTCCATCCCCTGCACAAAGGCAGGATCAGCTTTATGTGTCCTAGCCCTGATTTCTACCAAAGTTATTCTGAGAAATTACGAGCACTCAAAGTATGTATCCTTGCCATTAAAAAAAAAAAAAAAATCCAAACTAAATTTTGAGGCTGTAGTTTAAAAGTGCTGTCTTGCCCTATCAGCCATGGACAGGAAGAAAAACATTAGTCTCTTCTTCTTTTGCAACAATCTTTCATATTCTTAAAGACTATTCCCTGATTTGCCAAGAGTCTTATCATCTTTTCTGCTCCAAAACAGGCACTACACCTCTCCTGCAATCCGCAACCCAAGTGAACAAAACACTCCAGCAACCAGGGCTGAGGAGTGCAGACAGTCCTTGCACAGCATTTCCCAGGACATGCCATACTTATCAAGTCATCATCACCACCACTGCAAACCATAGCTGCACATCAGGCTGAATACCTGGGTAGCCAGTTTTGCACAAAGTCCCTTCTAGAATACCCTAGGCTGTAATTCTCTGGTTGCTTAGGAGAGAGTTGCCTCATCAGCTGCTCTCGAAAGCTCAGCGCTCCTCATCTAGCAACAGAAAGGAATATACATGTTTCATTTATGGCACAAACTCTTGGGGGAGGGAATTGGTTTTTTCACTTTGGTGGATAAGAAATGCCTTTGAACAAAGAAACATGCCTGCAGTACCCAGCAGTCCTGGCTCCCACTTCAAACAGTACAACTCTACAGTTGTTGCTCATGTTGGCAGCAGTAGCAAGCTATATTCAGATATCATATGTGATTCCCTTACAACACATCTCATGTGTCAGTAGCCTTACCGTTTTATCAGGGACATTGCTTCTCCTTTCACCACAGGACTTTGGTCAGCACCTAAGAGATGAAGGGAAAGATGTAAAAGGCTTTATAGTGGATACTTATGTGGCACCAGTCTGTAGGGGACTGTGTTTCTACATTCATCATTAATGAATGGCACTTACCATAGAGTGAAAGATCTTATGCCCTATGTGTTTAAAATTCTGTTTATTGAGCAATTCTACCCACGTCATTACTCTTTTGCTTTTAGAATTGCTATAGGAAATGATGCTGCACAACCCCGGAATCACTCATCACCCATAAATAATAGTCTCAAACAATATTTTTACATTATTGGCTACAAAACACGACAGCAGAAGAAGGTGCTCAGCACAATTAAAACTGCAGAATAAAGTGCCACAATTTCTGCAATCCATGGTAGGAAAAGGATTATGTAGAATGAATCAATTGTACAACACGATTCATAGGAGAATTTCTAAAACTCGAAGAATAAGGCAGGCTATAAAAGCAGGCTATCCTAGGCAAATCAGATATACTATGAAAGTAAAAGAGGAGCTCACTGCAGGATGTCCTGCTGCTTGAAATTGGCCTTATCAGCCTGAAAGAGATTCATTTTCAGAGCAGCATTTGAAAAGAAGAAGTCAGACCATTGGTGGTTTAATGCTACAGTCAATCAAGTTCCCATCTCTGGCAGAGGGAAGGAGAGTTGGTTTTAGCAGAAGGAAGCGGTGGCACAGAGAGAAAAGGAGTCTGAAGGCCTGTGTCCTGTGAAGTTCAGGGATGCTGTAGGACTGAAACCAGTGGGGCTGGACCCTGGAGCATTCTGTAGGTGGTGGGTGCAATATGACAGTCACCCAGCTCTGCAGCAACGAGTGCAGAAACGGGAGGCTGCAGTACGTGTTGGGACAAAGGCGTGGGTAGGAAGGTGGGAACAGAAAGAATTTAGGAAGCCTGAGAAATAATGAGGAGTAGTGAGAGAAAGATGTTTCCCTGGTCCTGTGAAAAAATGCCCATCTCCAAGAGGATACAGAAACTCACTGTTTGAAAAAAGCACTCTGCTGGACTGATTTGCTATGGCACCTACATCCTTTAGAACAGATCTTCCAGAAGGCCTAGGATAGAGGACATCAGTTCATATGCATGCTAAGTTACTGTAAGAGACCATGACGCTGTAATTTGTTAGGTTCAATGTAACCCAGGTGTCCTGAAAGGCCGAATGGCTGTGAGACTGAGCTAACAGACAAAGGCCAGAATCTCTAATTACTGTGGATAACAATAAACACAGGCATATATGTAGATAAAACATGGATATATGCAAGTCATGAGCAGAATATTTTAGAAAGCCTTCAAGATATTTTTTATTAAGAACCTTTTTTTTATTACTGAATGCCCAACCCTATGACTGATAAACACATGAAAAATCTTCAAGAATAGTCACAAAAAATAAGTTATTTCCCATCTTTGAAATTAACTCCATTAGGGTCATCCAGGGACCATAGTATCTCCTCTTTTCAAGGGTTAAAGCATCAATTTTAGCTCTGCTAAACCCTGAAATTTCAGACCTTTAACCTATCTATAACACAAGACTGATTACTACTCATCCTACGTTCTGCACTGATGAAAAGAAGTGGGGGCCGACAGCAGAGGAAGGGGTCAGCCTTCATCTACGAGGCAGAAAAGAATGCTTTTCGGAAAGCAAAGGTCATAAAAAGATACAGAGAACTGGAATCAGTGTACAGAGAGAGTTTAACAGTCAAGTGCTGGATGCTGGCATCTCACCACACAGCTTCCCAAAAGCTAACATTAGCATGTATTTTCATGTGTGAGTATATGCAAAGTGTGAGTCTGTACATCCCGAGTCACTTCTGTGCATGAGAGCTGCTGGAATTGTGTGTTTCTCCCAAGCTGCCCCTGCCCACCAGCTCTGCTCTCCAGCGAGTGACTGAAATGATACACAAAAGTGTTTGTTCTACAAAAGCAGCTAGATGAGAGCATTCCACATGTGCTCCCTGCCACACTCTGCAGAACTAAACAGAGACACAATGAAAGAAAAACACCGGGTTTAAACTGAGCGTATTTCGGGCAGATAGGGACACTAGAGCAGGGTTTAGTATGCAGACGAATCTGCAGTATATGATCCATGGGGAAAAATTCAAGAAGCATACCTTATAGAGGGAGAGGTTTATAGAATTCCCAGTGCCTATGGTACTCTTATAAACACGCCGTCTTTTGTTCCTGCAGGGCTCCAAAGAATAATAAAAGAAAACACAAAGCAGAAGAGGCACCACTGAGTGAGTGCAACAGTGTTTTATTAATCCATGTGATTAATCCAGCATGCTGAGGAAGATTCTTTACAGAATCAAAACGTTCATGTTTTTTGATCCACATGGATTAAGGGAACACTGTGGCATTTGCTCAGTGGTGCTGCCTTTGCTTTGTGTTTTGGTTTTATTCTTCGGAGTCCGGCAGCAACAAAAGAGGGAGCATTTATATGAGTACAGCAGCATGGAGACTTGGATAACCTCCCCTCCCTTCCTGAAGGATGCTGCATGAATGTTTCTGAGGGCTACGTCTCTTGTTTGTGTCTACAGCCTGCCCTTCAGAAACCAAACCACCACCAAATAATAGAAGGCTGTTTCTGCAAATCCTGAATGACAGTCGCGCTGCTAAGCGAGCTTTCTATAGATCAGGCACATACCTGGGTAAAGTAACCAGACAATAATTAGAAACACTGGCTACATTCAAAATTTATGTTGGAGGGGAGGAAAAAAGCCACAACACAATTCAACTGACTTCTTTTTGGCAAGGCAAAGGATTCAGGCAACATACACGGGACCTGACAAAATACTTAAGTCTATGCTTAGGGTTAAAGCCAGATCCAGACTTTACCGCTTTGCAGTTAACTTTTTTTTGTGCTCAAATGCTTTCCTGTAGAGAACCTGAATTTCTGCTGGTTTGAGAGCAACCTGCAACAGCACATTTGCTTGTGACTAAATCAGGTGTAAGGGATAACCTTCAGCCTGACAAAAAATTCAGCATCTGATTTCCAGTGAGCCATCCCAATCACATTTAGAGGATCACTTATTTGCTAAGCACCTAGGCAAAAAACATGAAAGACTTTATAAACTCTACCCAGTACTGTAGCTGCTCATTTTCTATGGTGGTGTCTAAATTCTCCATTGCCATGCACTAAAGCCATCAGCTGTTTCTACATCTATTTCTGAATTTCACCTGCAGGCTTTTTTGTACACTCTTCTTTTGCTCGTGAATTGCTTCTTTCCTACCTCTTGGATCTGGCTTCTCCCTATGACTCCCTAATCTTGCTGGGTTTAATCAAGGTGAAATTTTTCTTGGGAAATTGGCCCACTGTCATCCTTCTTATGATCAGAACAAGGGAAAAAGTCTCCCCGTGCTATCAAATACAAAGGCTAACTTGACCAGACCACACCAAGAAGAGCAGTAACGTTAATGCAACTCTAAATAATAACATATAAATAATTATGCTCTTTGCAAAGTTCAGGTCTCTGGCAAAAGGCAAATCCTGGACAGAGGCATAAATCCTGCTTGAGATCTAGTCCCTGCTCCCAGGGAGCTCCGGTGTTTCTCAAAGAAACGGTCTCAATCTTTTCCCACTAGCCCAGCAAAGTTTTCCCTGACACTTCTCAGAAGCAGCATGACTGTTTCAGCTGAAACTGTTACAAAGACAAGACACTATCTAAGACTGACAGTAAATACAAAACAATTAAATCCGAGAAGTTAAAATTTGGCAATGTGCCCTTGTTGCCTTCCACCACTGATAACACAAAACTTGAAGAGTAGGAGGTCCATACCTTATAATAATGAATAAAGAGTACAAATTGCAGCAGCAATATCCGATAATCCACATATCAACAAAACCCTTTCCCTCTTATTCTAGGTATTACAGCTTATTTACACATTTCACATAGGTTGAAGTTAGTTTATGTAAAAAATTGAAAACCACTCAGAATGCTCCAGCTCGTCTGTTTTCCCAATATTCTTCTTGATGACCATGCATCAACTATTTTTCATATCTGACAGTTTTCTCCTTATGTGAGACATTCGACTTGCAATCTATACATAGAGGCAGTCTGAGAACACTTTAATACATTAGGAATTAATGCTAAACCATCTTGCAACCTAACGCAAAAAGCGCATTTTCATTTTGCCCTATATATTACTGGAAATGGTATGCATAGGTCACGCTTGCTCTGTCACTTTCAAAATGCACTTCAGAAGATTCTCACAGCTGTCAGTCTAGAAGGCATAAAAACCCAAATTTATCTTGAGGAAACAGCAGACTCGCTAAATCAAGAAAGTCCTCTCCTGTTCTCAGCATATGTTTCCAAACACCTACTGCCAAGGATTTGACTCCGTCCCTAAATTTGAGCTGCTTATCAAGACTTCTCTTATGAGTCTCTGCCCTCTCTTGGCAATAATTCGAGATAAACTGTAGCCCTTAGTCTACCAGGAGAAATTTCCAAAGCACTTGGCATTTGGCCTCACACCAATTCTCCTTTGAAGCTGGAGACCATACAGAAAACCTCTTGCTCCCTACTGAGCAAACATTTGACCCTAGACTACTGGGAAGAAACAAACTGGACCTTCTGCTTTTCAGGGTAAGCTAAAAGGTTACACAGCCCCTCCTGCTGAGTCCTAACAACTCAAGGCAATATTCCTAAGTAGGTTCTGCATGCTGAGGTGTCGTCATGGCTCTTTCCAAGACACAGAATACGGTATTCATGGAAATCGGTATGACATGTTTCTGGTGCACTTCCAGCCCATCTCGAAAAAAAATGGAATTTTGTGTCAGAGTCATACAGAAAGATGGAAAAGAGAAACCACAATGAAAGCTTTCTTTACCTATGGACTGCACCATGACAGGAGAAAAAGGCCAACATTTTTACTGGCAAAAATTATCTAGAAGGTGACTATCTTTCAGAGATCAATAAATACAGAGTGTTATCCAAAAGTGGGAAGGTAGATGTAGAAAAGCAAAAGGTGCTGACGATGATGTAGCTGTTGGGAGAGTTTGTTTGGGAGAAATGCAGCAGCCTCCTCACTCCTGAGAACTCTTAAAATGGAGATTGAACTGCTCTGTTTCAATGCTGCTGCCATCCACCAGGTGACCTCTTCTGGACTATGAGGAAGATTAGGCCAGAAAATGGAAATAGTTCTTGTTAGCATGAAAAAAAGTACGGGTATCTTCCAGCAAATTATAACTATAATTTTTTTTAAAAGACAAGAGCTGTAAGAAAGCAATGCAATAAGCAACACGTGATGCCTTTATACTGCTAATAAGAAGCAACAAATAGAAATTAATTGCCATAGATTTTTTAGCCATTTGCAATTGAAGAAAATTTAAAAATTACCCTAAAGGTGGCATGTGATCTGATTCTACTGCATGTCTATGTCACAAGATGATGCTGCCACATACAATGCAAGAATAATTTTATCACACAAGTTATAAAATTCTCCTAGTTACAGTAAATAATTCCTCTCCACTTTGAGTCTTATTGGACACTAATCCCTGAAGAGTTTTGCATACCGCACATGTTTATGTGCCCACACGTATTTTTCTGAGAAGGGGAAACTCCCCCAGGTTTGACTCCCCTTTTTAGCTAGATTGCCCAGGAACTTGGTGCTGACCCCAGGACCACACAACACCATCAGCAGTACCACAAATCCAGGACCAGGCAGGGAAGACTCCTTCTCTCTGAGTGCTCTGTAAAGTGAAACATCGGTGAGATTACACACATCTCTGTGCGTGTTGCCTGAGACACTGTACTTCTACCCTGAACAAACAGCACTGAAGTGGAGGTGCAAGAGGTATTTTCCAGAAAATTCTGCCCTTTTAAAATTCCAGGCATAAGAAGACTTTTTATAAAGAAGATATATATAGTTTTGATACAGTTTGAAACTTAGAAAGGTTTTTCCAGTCATCATCACTTCTTGTTATCTCACATTCATTTTCAAGCAAATAACTTCAATTTCTTATTTTAAGGTGAGTTTTTTAAGGCTAAGCATCAGAAGCTGGGCAAAATAAAGCCCACAGACTCCCAAGAGCTACACAGAGACCAGTTAAACATCACAGTGTGTTGACTACTGGAGAATCTGTTTTGGTTTATGCAGAGCTAATGTTTCTCAAATGCACAGTAACTTGTGCATTTAGGCATGTCAGCCCTCTTGTGCTTGCAGAGTCCTTCCCCCACAGCTTTAGGGCCTGAGTGAGCATCGGTGACCTTGACCAGTCCCCTGAGTATGCCAGGCCTTCCGCCTCCCCTCTGCATCCCTCCATGTTTCTCAACGCTCTGGCTGTCAAGGGAAACATCAATGACTGAAATAAATTTTTTGTCTACATTATGCATGCCAGCCCTACAGTTTACACCCTGGGCACTTTAACCCCAATCTCTTGGATAAGCCAGAGAATCCTGGGAAAATGCAAGGGAGGAGGTTTTGGCAGCAACAGGAGGTAAGGCTCATGAGAAGTTAGTGGGAAGAAGTAGCTCAGTGGTAGACATCCCTCCACCAGCCTCCAAAGCCAAGCCTTGGTCTTTGAGCCAGGCTCAGGACTAGCCCTTGCTGCAGCTTCCAAGATCCCAGGAGACTGAACGCCCACCTTTAGTACCCTTCTCTGCGGGCTGTCATCCTCTGTGCATAACATGTTGAAAAACATTTCCATCATTTATTTGCATACAGATTCCCTCTTCCCCTCTGGATTCCCAAATCCTGGCGAAGATGACAAAAGCAAGTGTACTGAATAGCAGCAAGGGGACTGACTTTGGAACCCTTAAACTCTTTGCCATTCCAGTTCTCCATTAAAGAAGCACTCCTAGTTTCTGACACAGTCAAGAGCCTTGCACAGGATGAAGAGTTTTACAGAGTAGAGGTTTATGCTCCTGCATAACTGCAACTCATAAACTTTTGAAGTGTGGCTTTGTAAATAGTATCTGCCTTTAATAAACCTTGGAAGAAGAGAGAGAAGAACAAAGCTGAGCAGTGAAATGAACAACCATTTCCACTCCATGAGTGCCTTCCCGTTTCACCCAACTGGCCTGCAAACTTCATAGCTTCCCTATAGCCATTTTCAGCACCTGTTTTCCTCATTTATACTCCACCTCTATGGATTAAAAAAATAAGGATGAAAGGCTCAGCACAGGAAAAGGAAGGACGTGAATTTATCACAATGGATGAAACTCTCTTTGTACAATGCAGGTGGAGGAGGGGAAAATCAATGTAAAACAAAGACCCAAGTCTTTCCAGCAAATGAAATCTCAAAAAAGTGAACCGTTATTACTGAGAAACTGTTCCTGAGATTTCTTAATTGTCTTATTCAAAATGAATGTTTCCTTGAGGGGAAAGGTTTATTTCCCCAAGTAGACAAGTAGTGCATAGACCTGTATTTCTCCTTACAGTAAAATATAGATCTGATGCCTCCCCTACCAGCCCTCGCTGCCATCACTGCCAGGAGAGCTCCGCTCTTGCAAACCGTGAGGAGGCAGTGGTCAGAGGGTCTCTGCTGGGGGCTGGGGACTCATCCTGCTGCTGAACAAATTACTGCTTTTACTGTTGTTATTAATCACACTGATGATGTCCAAACAAATACTTTTAAGGACGAGAACGACTGCAAGCACCTCTCAGCTCTAACCATTCAGCTGATTTTGGTTTGTACAATAAATGAACCGACCAGAACTGTAGGACATGGAGGGTTAAGTGTGACTCATTGCAGAGAACATGCCTTTTTCAATAACACCCCTCTTCTGGTCAACTAAAAGCAAGGCCTTATATATTATACACAATCCACTTTTTAAACAAGGCAAACTCCCACATCACAAAGATACTAGAACAGTAAATATTGATTTTCTTGGCTGATGGTACACCTCATGCCACACAGGCCACTCAAGCATCTGCTTGTTACCAAAAGCTATTCCCTTTGTAAAGGAAGAAAGAAAAGTGGCATTATGTGCTATCGGCTGTGGACTGTAAATATTTAAAAGAAATAAATTTCTCAGAATGAAAGGTACCTTCTTTTGATTAAAAAAAAAAACAACTGACTATTTACTTTAGGTCTATACCCACTCCTAGCACCTGTACTTTTTAATTGTTGGCTTGCCAAGAACATTGTGGTTTTCTTCCTGGCTTTTCCCTTAAATAACTATTTATTATGCACAAAATATCTATTAAAGATGAACAATATTTTATTAGAAAAAGGAGGTACCTTGAAAATGGTGCAAAAAACTCCAACTATTCATATAAGGTTTATATATGCTCTGGTACGTTAACAAAAGCGACACATATATACGCTATGAAACCAAAAAGCATTCACTAAATAAATCATTTATGTACTCTTAGTCTTCTGCTTTTTTGGCAGACTTAAAGTTATATTTTGCTAAAGTTGCATTTTACTACAACAGTTACAATAAAAGTATATTTGCAATTATATCAGAGTGGAGTCAGAGAGTTCAGGTAGCATGAGATAATCTTTCTGGCTTTTTACAGAGAGTAAAACTCATCACTGCAAATTAAAAGATTGTATTTAGTGGCGGAAAAGGAGCTTCCAGGCCTCTAAACAAATAAGAAGAGCCAAATACAATGATTTCCCCTGTTATACATAAAAAAAAAATAAAAATTTTTAGTGTGTTAGAAGTTCAGAAACAAGGAGCCAGTAAATACAGAGGATTAGGGGAAAAAAGACAAATTAAAGTCTCTAGTGTTTGGAAAGACAGAAACAGGCATTTGCCAAATGCATCTTAGAAGAAAGTCCTACATACAAAGGACAAGGCTAGAGAACAATGTGTCATTACTTGGCCTAAACGATGGTATAGGGCTTCCTATGGGTCTCCTTTTCTGCTTTATTAATTGGATAAAAGAATCATAATTCAATTACTTAACGATTTATTACAAAATACTTTGCCCACACAAGATTTTTCAGCATGTAAACACCCTACTGTCAGACTATCTACTACTACAGGCCCAGCACTTCAGATTTCATTAGTAAATAAAGCCAGGTTTATTTGTAATAAAGTTAAGCCCTTCCAAACACTGACCATGGAAACCAGATTTTGAAATAATTCAGATTTGTGTTTCTGTTCTTTCTAATTAAGGGTAATATCGGGAAGGACAGACAGTGGGTAGCATTGTTCAAGCACCATGGATTTAAGCAAGAAAATCTGATTATCAGCTCATGTCAGAAGCCAAGCGATAATGCAGCTTAGCATTCGTTTGGGCTTTTGCTTTAGCCAAAAGATAATTACTGTTCGTTAAGTCTTACGTAAGTGTATCTAATATCTGTGGTCCTAAAAATTATGAATAGTAAAAGCACACAATAGGCAAAGAAGAGTTATTGTATCTATTATTTACTTGGGCTGTTCCACCACGATAATTTTATTAGCCAGGAAAGTTAAAATTCATGTCGAACTATAATTTCTTAAAGGCCAAAAAGTTAAACATCAACTCTCATGCAAGTGACACCAGAAGTTACATTTTTATTTGAAGACACAACAGCCGTATTAAAATGACCTCAGGGCCCATTGCTGCAGGATCTGCTCTTTAGGCTGACCGTCTGCAGGATGCCCAAAACACTCTGCTCACACTAAAGTCAGCCTGGCTAACTTTTAAGCTGTTGGAGCCCTCTGACAAAATGCTAATATTTTATATATTTATATAAACTTAATAATAACTAATAACATTTAATAAATAAAATAATAATCATTATTAAACTATTATTTATTTAAACTAATATTTAATATAATAAAATCTTGTGCTTTCCTGGGTATCACATCACTGACATGATGTGTCAAACGAGCTCTGCATCCTGATAACTTCTCATTGTACCAGGCAGCAGATCTCACCTGAAGGAAGAAGCTGAACTGACGCTCTCTCTCAACAGGTTGGAAGGGACTGGGAGGAAGGCAAAGTCCCTTGGCCAGGAGGGGCTGACAGCATGGTGGGCACAGGCACTGCAGGCAGCAGGGCACCCTAGAGAGGGAGCTGGAAGTCCCACAGCAGGGGTCTATCTTTGACAGAAACCTCAGGATATAAAGCAGCAGAGTACGTATTCAGATGACTAAATAAGGAGGCTCAGCTGCCTAAATTATGATATAAGGCAAATTGTCTCTGGCAGACAATCCAGAGCAGGGACCTGACTTAGACACTTGAAATTGCAGCAGCTGCTCCCTTAAAACCACCCTCTGCTGAGCACCTCTTGGGCATGGGCCCCTGGATCCTCAAGGGTGACCTTGTGAGGAAGCAGCAGCAAGGACCCACCTATCCCACTAGGAAATGACAGGCCAGCTACTCACGCTGAGGTCTGTAGGAATACGCTCTTTGGGACTTCAAATTGCCACCAAAAACCAGAAGAAAATTCAGTAGAAAGCACAGACTGCCAAACTCCAAGCACAAGCCACCTGAAGAGCCAGGAGGTAGATCCCTTGGACTAAGTCATTACTGACCACCTGTATTTATGCCCAAACCCCTTCCTTAACTCAAATACAGCATTTAAAGGAGTTGGCATTCACACAGCCAACACCAATTGCAAGTTCTGTGCAGTGCTTTATGGTAGCATAAAGACTTGATTAGGCCTGGTGTACGCTAGAGGGAAGAAGTGAGGCAACAGCACGTGCAGGGCAAAGAAATTCCCTAATGAAAGCATTTGACACCCAGATTAACACAGGAAAGTCATTAAAAACTAGGGTATGTGTATAAAACACAGATAGCCTAACTGTTAGATTTACTTCTTTCGATTTCTGGCAGGGTCAGACCAGGGTGGAGACCCTATTGCAGAGAAAACTGCGGCCTCACACCCTCATCTGCAGGGGATTTGCACTGAACTCATGGAAAGCTGAAGAGACTGATTGCTGAGCAGAATGACACCTTGCTCCATTTGCCTGCTAAAAGGTAGGAAAGACGAGTCTGCAACACAAACAAGAAGGGTCTTGAAACTGGCTCTGCCCAGGGCCTGATTCAGTGCATAGTTACACCTGCTCAAAGTTACAATTTTGATCACTGTAATCATTACCCTCAAAATAATAAATAAATTTTCCTAATGAAAGCAAAGCACAAGCAAGCTGAAAGATTTCTATACCTGTAAAGCATGCTGAGAACTCATTTGAACGAGGTGATCAATCAGAAATGAAAAAAAAAAGGCAGCTTATTTGGCCCACCGGCCTCCCTGTTAAAGACATGTAACAGCGATTTGGAGACAAAGTAAATAGGGGGAAAGAAAAACTAGTTTGCCTATAAAGTAAGTCACTTTTAAAAGATACATTTTCATTAATATTAGAGTATCATGCAGGGAAAACAAAATTATCAGGCAATGAGAAAGAGGTGTAATCATGAAACACCACCTTATGTTTATTTTTTATGTGTACATTTTATGGTGGACAGGGATAATTAGGACCACTTACAATGACCTTCACCATAAGGCAGGGCACATCTTTTTAACCCAAATAAAGATTATTTTTAAAGGTTCTATTAGCTTATATTATTTTACACTTGGTACCTAAATAATAATTAGTAAGAGAAGGCAGTGACCAGGGAGACCACTGCTACTGGTAAAGATTAGCTCTTAAGCGTGGAGGTTTTCAAGCACTTCTTCCCAGAAAGCATCACCTGGAGGTAAATGGGAGTCTTCTCATTCAGGCAGACAGTTCACAGTGCTCTTTGGCCCTGAAGATCCTAACTTCATAAAGCTCTGAAGAAAAAGCCCTCTCCCTCGTGTTCTCCAGCAAGGATGCTGATGCCCTGGAGGTAATGAACAATGCTAAGCCCAGGGCAGGGTGAGTATCACCCATGTGACTGCACTGGCCTTCCTCATGGTCCTGGTAACCACATCCTGCAAGCAGCACCCTCCAGTGTGTGAACTTCAAAAACCACACCACGCTTTTCAGTATTTTTTCCATTACCATGATACCCAGAAACATTTTATCCCATGGCAAGATATAAATTCCTTCCCATCTAAAATTGTAATGCATCTCATTACTTTCACTATCTTCGTGTAACGTTATAGGACCGTTAAAAAGCTCACTGTCATTAATTAAAAAATACTTGCTCCAAAAATTGATTAAACATCTTTTTTCTTTCTCTTGCAAACACTCATGGCTACATGGTGCCTCATTGTTTTCCCTCGTTGAATAAATGTCTTTAAAAAGCACAAATAAAGAGAATTAAATGCTGTGTCAAACTCCTGGTACCGCATGTTTAAACACCTGCTTCCCTTCATCAGTCCTTCATAACATTGTTAAACGGTAATTATACGTACTGATGAGTAATGAATCAAAATACTGTAATCTATCCTGAAAGGGGTTTTGCTAATAATACACATAGGCATTAATGGAATATTTAGATTGTTCTTGTTAGCAAAAATATACCTTTCTATACAGAGAAAGAAAAACACTGTGAGCTTACTGCATTTTTCTCTCTGTATCTAGCATCATAAGAAATATGGGTTGCTACTCCTCGGGGATTTTAAATACCAAAAGAGGGACTTGGGGCTATTCTTGTGTCTTGGCTGGAGTCACATATCGCAATTAGTTTCACAATTTTTGCTGCAGTAACTCTGGTTACTGGGCTGGGGAGACCAGGGTGATGGTGCTGCCCATAGGAGAGGGATGGTCTCACCTTTCCACCCATTGATGCAGCTCATGGCCATGGCTGCTCAGTCCAGTGATTCGGGACAAACAACACAGCTGCTCCAGTAAAAACTGAAATAACTTTCATCTTCTACTCATTATTTCATTTTCTAACAGCTTAAAAAAAGAAAAAGTCACAGCAGATTAATTTCTTCATATTTTATCTGAGCTTGAGAAGTTGTATCGTTCTAGAGGAAAAAGCAGTCCCTTTCAAAATGGTAAATGAGAAATAGGCAAATATTTTACTGCTATTTGCCAATATCCTCTGATTTCAAGGTTTTGGGGTTTGTTCTGCAGTTCTTAATAAAAATAATGCAAAAAAACAAACTCCAGGCAGCTGTGATGAAAACATGTAAACTAACATGCTGAAACCTTGCAGGCTGGCTGCCTTTCAGATCATAGTTGAAGTAATTCCTTTCAGAGCCCAGCCATGAATGGGAGTGTCTCAGTGCCTTAAATTCACCTGGCAGATGAATTTAAGTTGCTTATACCTGGAGGGAAGATTACACAGTTTTACCACTGCATCTCTTTTTGCCCACCATCTATCCCACTCACATCTTATAATATGTAATACCCTCACACAATTCTAAACTGCAATTTCATCTCATTTTATCTTCAGAGGTGTGATTTTCCCTTGGAGTTTTCCACAGAAAATAAATGAACCATCATGGAGTTCATCACTGCAGAGTGGCTCCAGCAATGTGCCGTTATCTCATTCAGCAGCGTGTCTTAATCAATGCACCTTAACCCAATAGAACTGTTTCACACTGTTCAGAAAGTAAGCTTGACTGCTGGTTTTATGTTGCACTCACACAAATTTAAGATGCTGAATCTGGTGTGCCGATGCACTTATGCATAGTTAATCATGTTGGCTATAGCAGGCAGACAGCGCTGATGAGATTTTCAAAACTTTCTCTTCATTTAAAGCCAACACTAAGCATTTGCTTTAAATGCCACCCTAGCTGAGCCTGACTCAAAGCCTAAGAAGCAATCTTAAAATCTGGGTCCATAGGAATTTAAGCAGGCAACCCAAAAGGCCTGATTAAGTTTGTTGCTTTCAGAGGTGTAAATGTGGAGTTACTCCTCAGAAGTCAGCAAAATTACAGCAGGTCCCACCTGAATCCTGGGTACCTTCACCGTGGACAAAACCTCGTTGACCACTGCACTGTCTCAGGGTGTGAACAACAAGGTTGTACTTTATAACCTTTCCAGCTGTTTGCAAAACAAAATGATAAAAGCAAAATAAAGGTTGTGTTTTGTGTACAAACAAAATCAGAAGTCATGGAAAATGTTTTCACTTAATTGGAGAATTAAAAGAAAAGCATAAATACAGGATAAACATTGATATGTTAAGTATGGATACTAGAGGATCAGCATTGACTTCTGCCTCTTATTTTTGATTCTGCCACACGTACAGCAGTTTGATTTTAATTTTTTTTTTAAATAATATAATCACTGGTATATTTTATGTGGAAATGTTTCCCTACTTGCAATACTGATAAAAATCTTATAAAATAATATCAAATTATGTCTATTGTGTTATTAAATAAACAATTTCTCATATAGCTTTTTGTGAGTGAAAACTAAATTGTAAAATTTCTCAAGAAGCCAAATATTATAGACCTCCAATATATTTTCTTCCTTCAACATAACATATTCCAGTTTAAAGTAATATCCTTTACTTAACTGATAAATTATTCAAGGTGAAGACTAGAGATTTTCTGGTTCATGTATATTAGCCCTTTCTTGAGCCTTTTCCATGACACTGATATTATCTCATAACAAAAGGGAGGCATCAAAGAACAGCAACATATCTTAGTCCTGCTCCTACTGAAATTAATGTGGGTTATAAAAGAAGTAGTAGATATGCCAGAGTATTAATTATGGAAAAATATCCAATCATCCCAGTATAACATTGCTATAAATCTTGATAAAATACCATGCAACTTTACACTTGCAAATGACTTAGAGGGGGAGAAATACGTTTGGGTTGTGTTCTCTTGTTTACTTATTTATTCAACCGAATCCCCATATTTCCCTTTCTATTTCAGCAGCAGAAATTCCAGTATTCTCATGGAGTTTTCAGAGCAGTGGAAGAATAATAGCAGCCAGAAAGAGCACACAACAAATTCTCACCTCAGTTACTTGCAGTCATCGGGAAAGCACAATTTAAAAAAAAAAGGTGACAAAAAAAGGTGATAATAGCCTCTGTCCGTGTAGCTATGCATTACAAATTGAGTGTAAATTACTTACTTTGCCCCCATGTATAATACTAAGAATGATGTAGCAAGATATTGTTCCATGCTACAGAGCTCTGCCTGCCTAGTAACAGCAGCTAGGAGACGTGGAAATAAATCATATTCTCTAACCACCACAAATGTACAAGCAAATTCTTCCCTATACACAATCCTACAGCAGCTGTACAGTGTGTGATAAAGCCGTCCTAAAGCTGTTCAAGTCGGGGTTTAAATTTGCTGGCAAACCCCTTCCTCTCGCTGGCAGACCTCTTGTCTCCACTAGAGGGTATTACCAGTATGTCTATGCTGCCACAGGCACACCAGCGCTTCCTCCACGCTCCCCTTTCTAGGCTCAGAACTTGCACCAAACCCAGCCGGTTTTGCCCATCATGGACCAGCTGCCTCCCCCCAGATCTGCAGCCGGGCAGAGTGACATTCCCGAGATGCTGCAGTACGGAGACATGCACCAAGAGCCTGCAAGCTCCTGCTCACCTCGGCCAGCAAGGAACTGTTTGTTTCTAGGTGCTTTAGAAAGCCAGGACTTCAGCTACCAGGGCAGCCCTGCAGACCTTTATACACACCCGCCGCTGACTCCAGCAGCACATTGCACACCTCAGGGCTGTAAGACCGTGGAATTTACTTTTGTGTGTGCTCTGGGAGAGAAGATTAAAACTTATGTGTCTCCCTTTAAGAGCCATTTATAGCAGAGGAAAACACTATGTGAAGAAGCTGACACAAATGCTTGGATTATTTGTATGGCAGAGGAAAAAAAAATTATGATGGCAGAAAGACAAGTAGGGAATCTTCCATATGCTGGGCAAATAAAAGCTTGAGCCCACTGGAGCAGTGATTTGTATTCGTATAGGCAAATGTTGACTAGGCAATTCCTCAAGCTAAATTTTACCAGACCCTCTCCTTTCCTCTCCCTCCCAGACAGACTGTCATGATTTTTATAACTACACAGCTTGACAAAAAAAGGACAACCAAGATCTACCATGTAAAACATTGCACAGAACACGAGTGTCAGTTCCTGCTCCAAAAACCTCACAGCCTAAATAGACAGCAGAGGCAGGGAGAAAGGCCCATGCCTGAGCTGAAGGAACACCAAAGCCAAGGGGCCAGGAACAACTACTGTTCCAGCACTTTCACGGGAAATGTTAACAGCAGAGTTCACAAAGGCAGAGGAACAGCATCTTATGGGAGGTTTCATCAGCTACTCCACCAGCTTTACTTCCCAACGGCCTCTGCCCTAAAAACATTAGGGCTGAAGGAATGCAGAAAATTAATATGGCTTGGGACTACTGTTGAGAAAAGAGGAAGAAAATGGAGTAACTGCAGCCCTAATCCTGCCTCCTTCTTCTACAGTGTTGGGACACTTCATTGGATCATTATCTGAGGCCAGACTGAGTATTTTGGGTTACATGCAATCTTAAAAAGCTTAGATGCTGTCACTGAGTGAGATGCGTGTCACAGCTGAACAAAAGAAAGGAGAGAGATCGGGTCCCACTTTCCAGTTCACACAGACTTGAATAAATGAAAGCCAGCCAACAAGTTGGCTTTTATTATTAGCACCATTAATAATCATATAATCATGCATAGTAAATTGATAATAATTACCTATATTATTTTGGCACCATTACTAAATATCGCTTCTAAGTGGAACAGCCTTAAACATCCCCAGCCACAGCAAAGCTGCAATACTCATTCTCAGGGTAAAATACCACTTTCAAACCTAGAAACAAGCTGGATTCATCTACATTAAAGCAAATGCTCCCACTTGATGAGTAAAAATGGTTTTTAACGTAACAGTAAACTAGATTTACATCACTTGAAGTCACTTTATATTTTCCTGATTTACTAGAGTAAAAAGGACTTTAGCTGCAATGAAAACAAGGTCTAGCAGCTCTTCTGATTCACAGTAATTCTCTACTGATACAGGAGAAGGTCTGTAGAAAGAGAGAGGAGGCACTTCTGCACAGGCATAGCTGGCATGGCCCCTGAGAGGGAATATGTGGAGATAGCAGGTCCTGAAGTGAAGTTCAAACCAGAGCAGAGTATGCACCACAGCTATGATTCTTCCTGGCAGAATTTCACACATTTCCCAACTTTTACTGCTGACCCCCTAGGAAGGCTATGCTGGGGAACATGTTTGGACACAGATGTTTTATTCCTGCCTGTGCAAGGCCAGCTGCCCACTGACATTTTGTCACCGTGGCCGTGCCCCAAACTGGCCCAGCAGCAGCGGCCACAGCACAGCTGGGTACCTGCACAAGGCAGCGTGTGTTCAGCATAAACCTGGGCTCAATACAAACAGCAAGGCACGACATTAAAGGGTCTAACTCTCTATTTAAAACACTGGTGAATTTAAGAAAGTGCCAGAGTTGACCGTGGTGGATCATTCCCCCAAGGTGCAATTAAGCACTGTTTGATAAAGCCAAGGCCCAAAGCACTGTCAGTTCTCACACAGTATGAGTATGTACACATCTGAGGTACAGCACGTTGTGTCCCACAGGCAGACCCAGGCAGGCTAAATCCCTTCCATGCCAGAGCAGCACAGGAAAAAAACACCGACAGAATGTGTGGCCTGAGTTTGAAGAGTGTGGTGGTCACCACTGAAGGCTTACTCCTTTCACCATTCATCGTAAATAGGAAGGAAATTAGGACAATTAGAACAGTTAAAATGTAAATGACAGAAATAGCTGAAAACCTTTTTTTTCCCCCAGTTCCTACTTGTTTAAACAAAGCCCTAACAAGCTACAATCAGAGGGGCCTGCAATGGATCCATGGCAACAGAAAGCCTTGGCCTATGGCTACCATCTTCCCCAGCACACTGCCATTAATTTACCAGATATACATGTACACATTGCAGGAAAAATCACCAGGCTCAAGCTTCATTCACTGAAAAAGGAGATCATTAGCAAATGAAAGAAAAAATATAACAGGTCAGCAATTTCCTTGATGAACTCATCTATTTATTTTTATTTGAAAGAGAAAGATGAAATTATTCTTGTAATTTTTGGTCTTTGTACCTCTAGTGAAGAGAAAATTGCACCTATAAAGCTGATTTTGATTCTTACACAGCAGATGAATAATAAAATCAATGCTTCAACATCCATGTATTCCTAAAATATTCTTCACAGAGCATCTGAATAGCACATTAAATGCAGAAGGTGATAGTACTAGAAATACTACCAGAGATTACGCCAAACGAGGTTTTATTTGTTGTTGTTTTGTGTTGCTTTATAATCCTTGTGTGTGGAAAAGGGGTTATTTAATCAGTCAGAAGATCAAGAGCTATCCAACAGCATAAGAACACTTGTTCCAGGCCCGATCAGAACATAAATTCCTAAAAACCACATGAGAAATGAAGTACACACAAAAAATAAGCAAAGCCATCTCCCACAGGTATGATGGGAATTTTGGATATGCTGTATGCTACTGATGTAGAAATTGTGCCTATTAAATAATGAGATAAAAAGCAGTTAACTTTGTGGAAAAGGGAGACTGTGTGAGACTGTAAGTAGAGCACAGCAGTAATTGTCTCCAAGCCACGACACTCCATTCACATGGGCTGTGTACCAAGGGACAGCCTGCAATGTATTTAATAAGTAGTGTGGTTTACTTTTATTCTGGTTTTGCAGGCTCAGCACACTGCTTCCAGAAGAGATTTACAAAGCACATTTCAAAGATATAACAGATCTAAGGAGGCTCTCAGGTGTCACAACAGAAATTTTAGCTGATGTTTTTAGTCTTACCTCATGTAAGTTTGCAGTATGGCAGGGTGATCTGAGAGACAAAGCATGAGATGGCTCCATTAGATATTGGCTGATATTCTTGACCCACTCAAAATAACCATAAATAAATAAAATCAGATATTTGTGACTTAACTCTCTGCTGTTCTCATAGTAGATTGAAGCCCTGTGTCAGTATTAATTGCTTACCTTTCATTTTCCAGGCCAAACCCAGGAACCCACCATACATGTGTTCTAAAGCCACGCACAAAACACGTGCCTTGAGGTATCACCACGCTCTTCCATGTTGCATCTTGAAGCCATTCCAAGCTGCCTTTGCCTAATGAGCAACGCCAGCACGTGCCTACATTTTGGCACTTTCATTAAAGTTCAATCATGCAAAGTGCTAAGCAGACAGAGAGGGGGCTGATGAAATCTGAGACACCAGTAGAAATTATTCAGAAAAATCTCACAGCACGTGTTTGACTTTCAACATATGATACACACCCTCGTGAATCACTCCGACAATAAGCACCACTAATCACTCCTGCTAGAAAGCAAACGACACATGTAACACACTCAGTTATGGTGTTGATGTAGGACTCTAATCCTGACTGGGGTTACTACCAAACTACCAACATTAACTGGAAGCAGATAATACCCTCTGATACAGCACTGTCACTCACATACTTTCACTAAGTAATAAATAAAATTTACTGTCTTTCGCCACAGAAATTCTCTCGTCTTATTTCACGTTGTAATTTGTTTGACAGGAACATTATAAAGATCAATTACATTTTAACTGTATTGTGTTTCTTTTTCTCTTTTAAATTATCTGCAACATCTGACAAACAGCAGTCTGCAGAGTCACTCTGGGGATTCTTTTTCACACTATTTATAATCAGGGCAAATGTATTCTTTTAAGGTTTAGTTACTAATAAGGAGTAATTTCTTTATAACTGTAAAGAGCCGTTGTGGTTGGGGTGTCCAGCGGGACCACGTTCATCACCATTAGTGCTCAATCTGCTTGTGAAGTTCCTTAAAGGTCTAATAAGGCAAAACAGGAAGGCTGTTGATGGACATCAATGCAAAAATGAGTTCCCAGAAGAGCTATAGATGCAGCTTTAATGCTTGTAGGATCTCCAGGCCTTCATGTTACCATGGTAGAAGCAATAGCAAACAAAGATGAGCCAACACTTTATAAAACACAATATGAAATATAGCCCAGTTATTATGGATATATAACTTCAAATAGCCAAATCTTTTTTTGGCAGGCAGTCCTTATAAAGCAAGGCAAGAGATGTTATTCAATGCTATTTTTCTCTAAATATCGAGGAAAAGACATTACACATGCATGTACATACACACGTTTACATTTGGATAATCGAGCATAATCAGGATTACTGAACCTTTCTAGGTCAAAACATAATATTTTAAAACATTTCACTATAGCCAACCTCCAGGAATTGCTTCATCCATCAAAACACAACCACAACAGGTGTGGGAGGTGGCAACCATGCTTATGAATTAGCACAGCATGCAACAGTCAGAGAGACCACAAGTCAGAACGCACTGCTCTGGGAGGGACTAAGGAATGCTGTTAGCTAGAAAGCAATTTGGTCAGGGCAGGATCTCCTATCTGTCCTGGGATAAGTTCAAGTGAAAGTTGAACAACAGAAAAAGTCAGGACCCAGTTTTACCTCTGATTCAAAGAAAGTCTTTCCCAAAGCATATTTTCTGAAGGTCCCAGGTGACGACCAACATTCAGGGCAGAACTGCATTCCCATGCCCAGAACTACAATAAAGCAGATCACTTCCTAGAAAAATTCCACACAACATCAGCTATCAGAGCAGGGTTTACAGGTGAACAGATGTATTCTTCCAATGCTGCTTTAGAAGTTCATGGGAGCAGATCATCCTCATGGGGTGAGACAATACACAGCAGCTGAGGATCTGTGGTCTAAACCGTTTAAGACCTGCTCATTCCCACTGATCTTTAACATCACATGAATATATAAATGCCTGTGAAATAGTACTATCTAGTTAAAGTTTAGGTAGTATAAAACATCACTGCTTTCAATTTGAGTGCTCACCTGTCTTGAACCTTGATTGCTTGCAAAACTGTGAGGAAACGTTAGAGTTTGCACCCATAGTGTCACAATGAGAAACATGCTTTCTTACCAGAATGACTACGTGTCTCAGTATGTGCCAGCTACAGATACTAATCCTGCATAATCATAATCATTAAGGTTGGAAAAGACCTCTAGGATCATCAAGCCTAACCATTAACTTTCTCATGACAATAGAAAGGCATCCAGGAATGATCTTTGTCACCTTGATTAGCATAAAATGGTTTTAATAACACGAGCAGTCCTCCCAAGTCTACTAATCACAAACGGAGGATAAACTAGCAGTTACAGGTTTACTGTCTTTGCCAAATATCTTTAGCCCCACCTAAAGAAAAAGCATCTGTAATATGGGAATGGTTGGGGGGCTTTTGCAATGTTTTGACCTCATCATGTTTCAGTTTGACCTCATCATGTTTCAGTCACACAGGTATGATTTCTTTGTAGATTAAAAAAGTATTGTAATCAACAAGGAAAAAAAAAACATACTTGAAAGTAACAAGTAGCTCAGATATTCATTACTAGCCATTAACCTGATTTTCTAATGAATACGACATTAGGCATTCATTAACAATCATTTGTGTTTATGTGGAACAGTGGCTGTATAATGAAGGTTGATAAATGAATAGAAATGAAACGAGGGAATTTTGGACACTTGTAAAGCAATTAACTTGTTTGGCATTAATTACATATTGAAAAAGCTAAATCAAGTACATTTGGAAAGCCACTAGGACAGAGACACAGACCAAGGGTAGATATAAAGACTAGATATAAAAGAAAAGCTTTATTTCTTTTAAATAAAGGAATACAGCCAGAAGTATGGTATTAATGACAAACAAAGTCCATTTCTAGCAAAAGAAATCAGATTGCAGCCTGCATGTTAATAACAATAAAAAATAATCATGAAAAGCAAAACAATGAAGCCAATAAAATAACCCCTCACAGTTGACAATGAAGTGCAAACAGGTGGTGTACTAGAGGGTTAATGTTTTTGTTTCTTAAAGAAAGAGCCATACAAGTGCACACACACTTGAATGTATGCTAATAAATGAAACCACCTAGCAAATTAGATGTTAGAAATGAGGGAATATGGAAGCTCATTTTACAGTTACCAGGACACATTCCCTCTAATGAGCTGGTAACCTGATCTTTCCATGCAGTTTTGACAGCATCATTTCTGCAGTGTGGCCCCAACCCCGAAAACAGATGCTTTCCAGACCCTTTGCCTGCACAGAGACCTATTAACTACAAGGAAGGCAACACGGCCTCGGCAAACACTCTCCACACATCTCTTTTGCAGTATCAAAGATCGGGGGAAAAGGAGGAAAAAGAAGACTGCAGAGCAAAAAAAATGGGGAAAATTTTTGCTTAGCTGGGATTTGCTAAAGTGAATCTCCCTTAGCAAAGGAGAAGGGATCTCCCACGGCATATTGTATTCCTTTCCCCAGTCTCTTCCCACAGCCCTCAATGAAGCGGTGCCATTTCACCTCCCATGGCAACACCCAGGACAACCCACAAGTGCAGGAGCTGCTGCCCTGCTCCTGGCTGCCCTGAAAGCTCACAGGGAGCTCCTGTCCCATTGAGAAAGGACTGCCAGCAGAGCAGGAACCTCGGCTGACAGAGAGTCCAGGAAACAAAGTCAGACACTGCAAACTGAAGCCCCCTTGTGCTATGGCAGCAGGTAGAAGCTGATGAGAGCCACCCTTCTTGTCTGGACATCAATTCTCCTCTCAGAGAGCTGGGCCGTCTTCCCTGTCCAAACCAAACCAATCCACTTAAGTGCTGCCAACTCCCAGCCCATGCCACCAAGAAGAGTCTCTCTGCCTATTGCTACTAGAGCAAAGCTAAAATTTTAAGCTTGTCTCCATGCAGACACTCACACATCCTGAATTAGACCAAGAGACCTGTCAGTAGTGCTTCCTGTTTCAAAAGGATTCTGCCATCATTAAGTACGTAACACAGTTACATTTCCAAGTTACTGATAGTCTTTCTCTCTAGTCAAATGTTCTGCCATTGGTTCCACTTACAAAATGCCAATCTGATCACACTTACAAAAGCTTACAGAAGATTATTTATATCTGTGTATGTCTCCAGCAAAAGAGCTTTACACACTTTACCTGCTGGCTGCTAAATTCAGTCAGTGTTCTGGATTTATAACCTATACCATAAAAACTGCTTATTCTCTCCTGTGTTGCAAGCACATTCTCACAACAGAAGAACCAAATAAATCTTATCTTGCTCCACTTAATCTTGCTTGGGCTCACAGTCAAGCTTTGGTGCATACATGTTTGGTACTGCATGGTTCATATCAAAGACAGTCTACCACCGATACATCACCAACTCTGCAGGGAGAACACAATTTTATTTACCTTGGACCACGCTACACATCAATGAATAGGAGTAGCCTCATTGAAAATGAGTTTTAAACTTGCTCAGTGTGCTTTTCTTCCACTGCTGTGGTGCTTCAGTGTTAGCTGGGAACCCCAGTGAATTTTCAGAAAGACCCAGCACCACTATAGGAAACCACAAATCCTTAACTAACATATGCTAACTTTTCTCCCCCGAACAAAAGCTGCATCTCTGTTGTCCCGTCAGCAGAAAACACCAATCAAAGGCAATTCTTTTCAGGAACAAATGTTAGCCAGGAACTTCAGTTGTGTTTAATTAAGTTCTTCCGAAAGAAACTGCATGCTGTGGCACTGAAAAGGTTATCAGAGGTCAGCTGCCTGCCATGACTTTGTGACCCCCAAAAGGCAAAATAAAAGATAGTGGTATCCCTGCTGGTAAGATTGGCTTCCGCATTTGTTTCCCTCCCTTTCTGCTTTAATTTAATAGCAATCAGCACAATATGGCTGCTTTTCTTCCAACAATGGGATGGGCAGAAGTTAGATTTACAGCACTGCAAGGGGGAAAGCAGGAGAAAGGGGAAGCACACTACGGCTCTTGATCTACAATAGGAACATCACTTTGATACCCATAAATAACTTGCAAACCTACTTAAGATTCATTACTGTCAAAAGCTGACAGATGTGCACATTTTTGAAATTTAGTATTACCTTATGGAGCCTCTCAAAGACACCACTCTTAAGTCAAACAACTGACTTTTAAAATGGGAGGTAATTCAGATCCATGTTGAATATGTAATGGTTTTGCAATACTTCTCTGAGTCACTATTTGTAGAAGAGCTATCAACATAGATGTAAAAATCCACATTTAAACCACTGACACAGCAAGTGAAACTACTGAGGAGGTTGGCACAACACTGTCAGCAATCCCCTTCAGGTGACTTTGGTCACAGCAAGTGTGTCCTACAGTCTGTGATTATCAAAGTGTGCAGAAGAGACAGGATCCCTTCTGGATTTCTCCTGAAGGTTCCAAGGGAATATTCAGTATAATTCCAAAGATTTCAGAACATCAGTTATTACACTGCTACCCTGATCATAACTTTACAGCATTCCATCAGTATTAGTGAAATTGCCTCTGAAATTTAGTTATGAGGATAAGGTAAAATGGAGTTTTTCAGCCTTCAAGTTTTGTTTATCATTTTAAAGTGCAAGAACTTTAGACTTTAGAATCCATTTCTTTACTGGCTGAGAAGATGCAAGTTGAGCAGTGGGTTGATTTTTATTTTAACTATTTCCAATCTCTTCAGTTGCTGTCCCTCATGGCTATTTCTCTGTCTCATTGCTGCCCAGCAAACTCCATTCTTTTAATATTTCCATCATGGGAAACTTTCCAGGAGCTTCCTTCAGGTGCAGCATGGGATGGCACCCGTAACCTCGCTGACAGATGCCCCCATCACGTCACACCAAAGCCTGACCTTATCCAAGTCCATGTCAAAATTCACACAGACTTCAGTGGAGACAGGACTGATCACAACTCTTTGCTCTCAATCAAGCTCTGCCTCTCTCCTTCTCCATTACGCCTGGTCTGCCTTCTGAAATATGATCAACTCAACCCTGCTCCTAAAGCCAAGGCAGAGGTGTAAAAGCTTGAAGCAGGGGCAGTCTCAGCCCAGAGAGGGAGCCTGAGACCATGGTCACCACAAACACCCAAGCTGCTAACCCCTGTTTGTTCTTGGCAATTGAGCCATTCACCAAAATAAAGAGAGATGATTCAACCCCCTCGTTGGGTCACATTCATTTTGGGTTGAGGAGAGGTCAAGTGACAGGAATTGGCCACAAAACTGCAAAATCTCCCTCTGAAATCAGTACGGTTCAAGGTACATTAGGAATACGATGTATTTGCACTGAGAATATTACCTCCATTTGTAACCTCTAGAAATACAGAAAATAACTTTTACACATTCTAAACGTACATGATGTTGAATCTCAGGTCATTACCGTGCTAAGCAGCACAGAGCAGAAAGTTAGATATGTTACGGCAGGACCCTGGATTTTTTCTCAGTAAATCCCTTCGGCAGCAAAGTATCAGTGGTTTTGTTTGCCAGGTGAATCGCTCTCTAGAAAATGCAGTTGGTCTTCCAAGAAGGATTATCTCTGTACTGCACTGATGTGCAAAATTATTATTGATAACTGCATTAATTCCAGCTGCAAGATGAGCTTTGCTGTTCAGAAACATACATTTTAAAGTCGATCAAAATTAGAGAACCAGATCCAAGATTAAAGAGATCTCTTTTTATCAGAGATAAAAAGACACAAGCTACTGTTAGTTTTCTGTAGCAGGAATCAGTCCTGTTCTTCACTCTGCTTGAATTTTCTTCTCTGTTGAAACACTGTAGCCATGAGGCTTTAATCAATACACAAAGCAATTGCTTTCTAAAGTAAAACAATCTTAGCTCAGCTAAAGATAATGGAAATCGTACAGGCAGTTATTCGTGCCTAAATGCCAGGCTTCTGGTTTCACTTCCAGACAAATCCCAATGACAAGGATACAATATTTGTTTTCCCTAGTAACACCAACTGGGATGCTACAGCATATACTTTAACTGAGTGCAGGCTCCTGTGTTTGTCCTCAGCTTGTTCCACATAATTCAGTAAAATACACAGACAAGTGCCACATCTGGATTTGTTACCTAGGCAGCAAATAAACTTCATCTGAAACCTCACAGCAAAATACGCAGTTTGAAATTTTGACTGGTGTGGCGAGTGCCTCATTTATCAAACTCACAGGGAGAAAAACAAAATACAAGTGAACAACAGCATCTCACTTAACATGAAGTTGCACTGAGGATTTTCAGCTTCAGTACTTTAATTTTCTAGCTCTTACTTTCACAAAACAATGGAATATTGAAGGGAGCACTGCAACACACCAGTGTGACCATAGACTCCTGGCTCTACTCAGAGAACAAGGTAAAAACCATCCTCACAACAGCAATTATATTAGACTAACAGCAGAAATTTTGGTTCTACGTACTGTATCAGGTGGTTTTAATAAAAAGCATATTTTGAAAAAAAATACGTAAACAAGTACAGCTCATCAGTCAGGATAAAACCCAAAAAAACCTGATCAGTCCTTCATATCTATTTAGCTCAGTAGAGGTCAGGAAAACACTTTTCATGTTTTTATGATACTGGATTTGAGGCTACTTTAAAGAGGTTTACAAACATCTTGGCCTTCAGAAGACTTAGACACAATAAGTGAGTACCATCTCCCAGCTTACACTTTCTCTGTTTTAAAGAGAGTTCTTTAGTATTACTTGCCTCAAAATATTTTTCTGAAATAAGTGACCGAGCTGCCATATTAAGCCACTGGTCAGTTTAGGATTTTTCTCATCCCTCTGAAAATAACACACCTTTCCTCTTCCCTGTAATAGGAAGTCAGTTATACTTCAGATATAAAGCAGATTACTTGGTCTAATTTCTATGAGGAAGCAAAGCGTGTGTTTGCTGGTGCTTCGAAGGATTGCATAAGTGTATCTTGACCTTCTGTGGCTCAAGATATGATGCCCAAAATCTTCAGAGAGAGGCAGTACAGCGGGGTGGGGGGGAAGCTCACCTCATTGTTATCCACTTCATGCCGGTGTAAGCCAAGTGGTTTTTCACAGGTATTTTCAGGTATGAGCTCACCATGTAAATTATAAACTAAGGGAGGAATGTACACTCCTGAGATCTGATGAAAGCCCATAAATGTGATTACAGGCATAAAGGCTGGCTGTTCAAAGGATAAATAACAATAAGACTTGAACTAATATTTTGTAGAAGAATAGACCAAACCAGTGTATGAAAGTTCAAGATACCATTACTGTTTGTGGTTCATAAAGAAACAGGAACACGTGGAAAACAGACTGTGTACTAGCATTAGTCAGAGATGCTGGCGGTAAATCTTGATTTCTTAGACCTCTCAGGCCTTTACAGTGTCTTTCCAAGGAGAGGAAAACAACCAAATCTCATTGCTAAGATTATCTAGGATAAAGTCAGTAATCCCTGGAGCAGAATTCAAGAGAGTATGGGAGAAAGGGAGGGTTATGTCTTATTAATAAAGCAGCTTACATCACCTCAGATCATTTTGCCAAGTGGAAAATTTAACTGTGTAAGAAAGAGATGCAATTACAGACCTATTAGCTTTGAGTATGAATCTGCAAATGATATGTGCAACCCCCAAGAATGGTCCCAATGTCCAACCAAATAAATCCAGCTTTAAATGCATGTATAGAATCTGGGCATATGCAATGGGAATAATCTGGGAACCCTGGCAATCACAGCTCTCTCTGCTGCAGAAAAGGATATTGGTGAGGGCACCAGAATTATACTGGTATATCCTCAGAGACCAGGCTTCCTTTCACGCCTCAGCCACACCATCCCTTCCCTGTTTTTACCCCAAAGCCTTCCCTGAAGAATCAAAGTCGAATCCAGAACCCTCCATGAAGGCATGGGTGAGACAGACCAGTACCACAGAGGTCCCAAATGCCAGTGCCACCTGTGGAAGGAGGAGGCAGAGGAACCAGTGTTCCCTTTTGAAGAGCTGGCAGGTTTGCATTGCTGCTCTCTTTCCAGGTAAACTGTGCATGAAGGAGAGACCAGGACCTCAAACATCCAAATTCCTAGACTCCATTAGACACCAAAACTATGCAAGTCCAGAAGCAATGTCACACCTGTCAGCTACGTTGTCTGTCACCCACGACAACTGCTTTCACAATCTAGCACCCTCTACTTTTTTTTTCTGCCAAGTTTTACCCAGCTGACAAGCTGTTATTTCAAATTTTCTTGCATGTTTG
This sequence comes from Mohoua ochrocephala, assembly GCA_013398855.1. Taxonomy (NCBI): domain Eukaryota; kingdom Metazoa; phylum Chordata; class Aves; order Passeriformes; family Acanthizidae; genus Mohoua; species Mohoua ochrocephala. The sequence continues at coordinate 45,096 of VZTA01025926.1, read as the reverse complement.
ACCTTGAAACCCCTGCCTCAGCAGAACTCCTACCCAGCCACCAAGGGCAGGGCAGAGAAAACGAAACATGTTTCCTGCTACAGCGTTTAAAATTCAAATACACAGCAGCAATATATTTCAGAATAAATCCTTTGAAAAGGTAGATAATTAGTACCAAAAAAAAGTGAAAAGTGTTTCAATATGTCCTGAAAAGAAAATTATAAGAGTCCACGAAGTATTTATTCCTTGTGATTACGTTATAGTAATAGCTCACATTCAGTTCCTAATAAACAAATATGCAACTTTCTGAATGTCAAGCTTTGGAACATATATTTTGAAGTCCTGGGATATGAGATCATTGTTAACTGCAGAAGAAGAAATAATGACTGACTTAAATCAGCACATTTCTATCAGCCTCAGCAGGGCCATGCTTCTGTGAGAATCCGGTGTAAAACTTCAGTTTAAATCTTAACGCAAGTGAATCCTGGGCAGAGAGCAGCCCCTGGGCTGCTTCGGCAATGCCATGCAATTTGAGGGCCAGGGTCTACACTTTGGGCTTCAAATCCCTGCTCCATCAAAGTGGAGCTTGAACTGCACTGCCTCAGCTCACTGCTTGAAAAAATATCTTCTCCCTAAGGGAAGGAAGGTAAATTTTGTGTCTTTTTTACTTCCTGTAGTCAAGATGTAATCAAGTTCAACTATGATATTAAATAATATGAAGTATTCTCTACTAGGACAAATCTTATGAATAACATACATTCTTTTCCAACATATTCATATTACACTATTCATTCAAACTAGGGATCTCTTTTGTCATCTTTTGTCAATGTTCTTTAATCAGAAACAACTGAAATTATGAGTTTCTATGCTTACATAAAATAAACATTTACAAAGTTTGTTCAGGATGACATCCAGAACAAAACAGAACACAAGCACCCACTGAGCAAGATAGCATGGAAACCATAAGTGTCTATTTAAACCAATTTTTCTACACCTGTAATGTTAATCACAGGCCATTGCAGGTGGAGTTTTCCAAAATGCTCTATGTTGGTCCAATTTTCAGTAGGCCAGCACAGACTGCTCTGTAAGACACAGTCAGAGGTTATTTGAGATTATGGAAGGCATTGCCATCACTGGCTGATCCTTTCTCCTGACAATAAGAGAAGCAAGATTTGAACAGGCGAGTGCATGGAGATCAGGCCACATAGCTGCAACTTCACTTATTAGTTTCTAAAATAAACCCTTGTCTTTCTATGTGGAAGTAAAATGGTTGTTTCTTATGAAAAAAAGCTGTAAATTGCAGCTGAAAAACCTGGTTGTGATCAGTCCATGGTTAATGAGAAGATGCTTCCCTTGCTCCTCACTGCTCCCTCCCCATCCCTTTTAGTATGATGGTTTGGGATCAATTTAACACAAGTTTTGAGGATTCTTATCTTCTCACCCTAGACATAAACAACTGCAAAAATCTTGAATTTTCTTTTCTCAAAATATTTTTAGCTGCTTTTCTCTTTTGTTGATCAGTCTTTTGAACAGCAAATCCTCCCTGATAACCTGTGGCCACTTTCCTTGGCTTTTCTCAGAGTGACTAGAGGGGGAGGGACACCAGGAGCATGACGAGAGGCCTCTATCCCAAAATAGATGGGCCAGAACTTGTGCACCCTGTGTGGAGACTCTGAAATGGTTGCTCTCCCAGGTGGGACTGCAGACCCCCTATGACAACAAGGAGCCTCATCCAAGAAACACCTTGCACTGAAACCTAGAGCCACAAGGCTTAGCAAGTCCAGGTGAAATCTGTGCTCAAAAACAAGAGAGCCTAAAGCTCAATTAGGTCTTAAGCCTAAAGCTACAATATACCTCGTGGTGTGAGCAATAGCTGAGTATAAATCACATTCAGATTCTTAACCCTGTAGCCAACGGATTACAACAGAGACACAGTTTACAATGGCTGGACTCCGTGATCTAAAAGGTCCTTTCAAACCTACATGAATCAATGTTTCTATGGCTATTCTGATTGCTGGCACCCACTCTTCCTGGGTTGTTTTCAACTATTTTTTTTTTAGGAACTTCTGAATTTCATCTCAATAAATGATGAAAAAATTGTTGGTTTTGATAGCATCAGGTGTTCATTCCTCCTTTTTGCTTTTCTTTTCCGAACGGCTTTGTACAAGAGCCATTCCTGGGCAGTATTTATGCAGCTTTTATTCACTCCCTGAAAGTGGAAAGGATGCTTTGGGCTTCTGGTTTTGCTCATAATTTCACATTTGGCAAAGTTTGTTCAAATCCCTTTAAAACCTCTAAGCCTATCTGCAAGTCAAAAAGGTACAGCTACAGAAGGCAAAAGAAATAAATCTCTTTGAAATGCTAATGGAGTGGAACACTTTCTGCCATTTCAAGAAATAATCTATCCTTTTGGAAAATTTGTAAAGGGGTTTGCTCTAATGAAGATATTTTAATTTATGACATGCAATTATGGTTCAGTGAAAACAATATTGCCCTGTCACCGCCTTGTTCCTCGTGTTGTGAAAATTGAAACACTGTTGTGAGAGAGGAACTGCCGCTTTTAGGAATTCACAATGTTTCACCAGCCTTGTCAGAGATGAACAAAGCCCTGAGCTCTGTGTAGATGGCTAAAAGGTACAGTTTTCTTTTACAGTGACACTTCAGTTACTTTGCTTTAAGCATTTTTAAAGTGGGGGGGGAAAGCATCTAGCATGTGCCTGTCAAGAGCCTGGAGGAACTGGAATGAAAATACAGACAGACAATACAGCTTGGTATTGTACCAGCCACCAACACGCGTGATGAAAAGCCTACCTAGCACCAGGTTGGGTCTGGTGATGGAGAAAAGCTGCTGTGCCCAAAAATTGCTCGTCGCACTAAGATATGGATCTGGGAACATGAGGAAAAAAAAGAAACGTTCAAAAGAAAAATAAAACAATGCTGCTAAAATAGGCCTGATTATGTGGGTCACTAAGTACTGTGTATTTCCCCTGTAGCATTTCATAGTCGTTACTGTTGCCAGGGGAAGCTTGATCCTCTCATTATGTATGTTTGTCTTTCACATCAGAGCTCCTCTCTTTCTTTCCCTGCCCTGGCACTGTAACAGAAATAAAAATAAGGAATGAACCCCCATTATTACCCAAATACCTACAAAGCAGAGGGAGTGACCCTGGCAGGTCGACGGGTCAGCCCCCTCATCATTGATGCACTTGCTCCAGCAGACCCCTGCCTTTTGTCACAGGGTCAAAGCCAAGACCTCTGCTGAGTGTCCTCAGTGAAGAATTAACAAGTGTGACAATTTGCGGTCCCTCCTCCCCCAGCCCCCGGTCCTGCCTGTGTGAATGCTGTAAATAGAGACATCTGGATGGAGGCCTTTCACTGCAGTAATTGAAAATGAACATGGATCAAGTTCTGGCCTGTTGTATTCATAAATCTTCAGGCTTAATTACATTAAAGGGAAATCTAGGGCCCGGCTCTATGGAAACGGCAGATCCTATCGGGCTCTCAGATCGTGAATCTTTAAGATAAGTGTTTTTCCTCTCTTCAGGACAGTCAGATGAGAAATTTTGATTGGGTCCTTCCAGCGTCAGAAACCCGTCAAAGATCTGTAATTTTTCTTTGTGTTTTACTTTTCCTTCGTACTTGACGCATTTCCACCGGCGGGGAGCTGGAGGGCTTGGACGTGTGAGGCATCAGGCTGCCGTCATGCCCAGTAGTCAGGCAGCTGGTCTTGGAGGGCCACAAACACCCTCCGTGTGGAAATTCAGGAGAGGGAAAATGTATCAGAGAGCTCAGTATCAGGGATCTCACTCGCAGAGAGCCCTTGGTCCTGCTTCCCAGTGAAGAGCTGGAGCACAATAAGCAAACGGAGTCCGCAGTTCTGCTTGCTGGCTTCAAAAAGAAAATGGATTTTGAGCTAAGGGGGAAACCCTCAACACATCTGCCTTTTGAAAATTTAGCTGTACTTGAAGGAACAAACTGATATTCTGAAAAACCAATAAGCAAATAAGTCAGTGGCAGAAGGGCAAAATGTTTGGATTCTGAAAGAAGCTGCTAGTTGTCAAGAGCTGGTTCTTTCACAAAATCATTGATGCTTTCAGCAGCATTTCTGTCTCTGAAATGAGCTCCCCCATCAGTTACAAACTTCAGAGCATGTTTGTGCATGATGCAGGTTTTCAATGCAGCAGAAGCTTTTTTTAAAAGAACACCCGAAGTGGAATAAAGACACAAAAGAGGCAGATATTTTTATGTGAAGGAAGGGTTTTCCAAAACGCTACCCAGAAAAAGTGCTGCTGCAGACAGACCTTTATAATCAAATTCTGCAGGAACTAATTTGATAGCATACAAGTTGACTGCTGTCTCCACAGCCACCAGACAATGCCACTGATCCACAATACGGCCACGTAAAACTGACCCCTCCTGCTCATTGCAAGACCAGTGGGATAATACGGCACAGCAAATAAAGAAATCTTATGTCTTGGCCTTCATAAGCACTGAGAATGGTGTTGTGTGGTTTATCTGTGAGTATTTTCAAGAGAAAGAAATTACCATCCACCAGAAACAAAGAATCCAACCAGCTCAAAACCAGCTCGAATGCTCAAGACATTTTTATGAAAAGAAAGGGGAAAAAAATCCAAACCACAGAACCAATTGACTTCCGAAATGCAGCTTTGCTTCCATTAAATTTCAGCCCGAATGAACTTCAATATCGTGATGACAAATTTTCTGTTAATCATAGCAGGGTGAGTTCCATGCAGAAACCCAAATTCAGTTCTCAGTGCCCATGGCTGCAGTTTCCCTCTAACCACAGGGATTTCTCCACTCCACTCCTGGCAGATCAGGAGAACTTTGCAGCAATAAGTGGCAGTAGGCAGCAAGCAGGTCCTCCAAAACAACAGCTCATCCTGCCTCTCAGCTTAGGGGCATATTGCAAAAAAAAAATAATTCCTAAAAAATATCTCCTGAACGGGCAACAAGGGTAATCCATCCTCTTTAACAAATCTTGACTTTCCTCCAGGACTTGTACAAACTGCTGTGGCAGAAAACTATCAATAATGTTTGCTCTGCAGGAGAAGAGTGGGGTTAGTCACAGCCTTTTAAGAACCAGCGCTGCAGTAACAAGTGGTTTTGCTGTCAGCATTTGCCATCGTATTGACAGAAAGGGCAGGGTAATGACTCAAGGATTATTTATGTGAAACCCAGAGCCAGCAGCACTGTAAGTCAAGGAAAGAGGGAAAGCTCAGGGTCTGAATGAGAAGGGACACGCTTTCTGCTAGCAGGCTCGGAGGCTGTGCTGGGGATCCAGAACCACAGCCTTCCACCTGAGCTCACACATACATTTCTCAACAGCTAGGAAGGGTGACAACACTGACAAATAATTCATGTTGCAGTAAGACCAGTCCTCCTCTCTGCAAGGCTTTCTTATTTGACAGGTTTACTCAAGTTCCTTTTGTACTTCTACAGCCACTCTTCTTCTGGGTTCTACATTTCACCTGTGTCATAATTGTAGTTTTAGTTGTTGAACCATTTAAGTGTAATCCATTTTACAGAGGTCTTTCTGTCATACATGAAGGGAACTCCAGATTCCAGAGCCTCTTTCTGTTGCATTTACTACCATAAAATAAGGGCCACTGGCAGTAAAATTAGCCAAGGCACAGAACATAATCCGGGGGGGTTTAGCCACCCACATAGTTTAATAGCATTTGGAAGACACCAGAGTTGTTTTCAAATGTGATACATCTTTCTCAGTTCTGAAACTTCCAAGCCATGCTGGTTATCAGGGCTAACTCCTACTACACCTGGGCTCATACCCTGTGCTGTGCCCTCTTTCTCACTGACCAGGTCAGAATTCAGCCTCTGTGCCACATCAGACTCCTCTGATACAGGCTCAGGCAAGCCTGGAGGGTGGTACTGGAATCTGCTATGGAATGCCCTGCTCCTGCAAATGCTTTGAAAGAAAAGTAAATTAGCAACCTTACATTCCTGTTCTTCATGGCAAAGAGCAGGCAAAAGCAGCAAATTAATAATAAATTAATTAAATTAACATTATGGTTTTAGTCCTGCTCATAACTAATCAATGTCTGTCTGGTTACTTCCAGAGGTAGTCAACTTCTATCGAGGTATTTTTTTGACTTTAAATTATTAAACACACAGTAGAAAGCAGCCATTGTACACGTGTACTGCAGCATTTTGTACCCTTCATTGCTGCCTGCACTGTTGCTGGCTCTAAGTTCATTAAAGAAAGTAAATTGGTGTCTGCTTGTTCCTTTTTTTATTGTACTACATGGCCATACACTTCTATGAACCAGGAGACATCCTTCCTGCACAATTTTATGTAAGGTCCTTGACGTCAAACTCTCAGTGACATCTTTGACAATATCCGTTTATGTCACCTGTTTTGGTAAACACAAAAACAACCACAGAACCACAGAATGGGTAAGGTTTGAAGGGACCACAGTGGGTCAGCTGGTCCAGCTTTCCTGCCCAAGCAGGATCAGCCTAGAGAACACGGCACAGAACTGCATCTAACCTGTTCTTCAATATCTCCAGTGAAGCAAAGCCTCAAAAATGTAAAATAGGGGGTATTCTCCAGAAATAATGAATGGTAATACTAAAATCCATCAAAACCAGTTAACTTTTCAATAGGCACCTTGTAAAGACAACCCAACTGTAGAAGTAAAATTTGATACAATTTTTGTTTACTTTCATTCTTTACCAGTGCTAAATGCACAGCTGTTGATGGATACTACCATGTATAATTCAGGTGAAGAACTGTCAATAATATGATGGACACTAATGGAAAGCATCTGTTCCATCATCCTGTACACACCCAGCCAGCTAAAAGTCATACCAGGAAGGGAGGATATAATCTCTCTAAGAATCCCAATTTCCCTACGCTCTCAGACCTCCCGTATATTTGTTCACATTCCAGTTACCACATTTATCTATTCACTCCTTCTACCCTCACAGCCAACAATTTTGCAAGAGGAAATTACTGGGGCTCTAAGGCCACAGCAGTAACTTCTTTGCACAAACTTAAGCCAGGTCTTTGGCCAGAGCAGTTTCTGCATGGCATATTCATGCTGGAACAGATCCATTTGAAACACTGGAATATTTGGGAGGAAATTACCACCCCTTGTGCGGTGGGCCAGCACCAAACCCTAGTAGCAAAAGTCTTCAGAGGGAACATGAAATTGCAACCTAAATTCATGGGAAGCCTCTCTAAAGACCTCTGTGAATACTGATGCATAAAGCCATGCAGCACAGAATACTTAGGAAGTGATTCCATCTCCATATTTGACACTAACATTTCTTTTATACGATTCTTCTCCTTTTGACTCTACAGACTTCACAGTCTGGCACACCAGGCATAAAAGTAAAGATTCTTTATGTTGTATCGTGCCTTTAACACCACAGAAATTGAACATATCTGTTGCAAGCCCAGACACCTTGAAAGATAAATTTCAGGGCAGCAACATATTTAATTTCTCCGTGACTGTACTGCCTGAAATTTTATATACCTATAGTTTATATGTAAACTCTACGTTATGTATCGTCCAAGAACATTTGAAGCTTCAGTAAAACTTACTATGGGCAAAACCCAGAGCCCTCTTCCATTGCATGGAGGCCTCACAGTGTCTCTGCATATGCTGAAAAGATGCAGTGACAGCTGGCAAGGTCATTGTAAATGAGGGAAAAAGAGAGTCTTGTCTCCATTACCAAACGGCAGCAACTAATCACTGTCACATCATGATGTGGTTCAGGACTGTCCACAGGTTTATTGTGGCCATTAACCTATTCAAATATTCTACTTGAGGAGAAAAAAAGTCTGGGGCCCAGTCTGGATCCTTAGACCTTCTGCAGTAATTTCAACAAAGCTACTGTAAAGCATCACCACATCAGATTACCTCCATATGAAACAAATACGGTGAGGCAAATTGGAGCTTGAATATACAGTATATTCCTGTCTACAGCCCCTGCACGGGATGTTTGATCCTGTGAGGAATGCAAAATAGCTTTGGCAGCCTGTGCTGAAACAAGGAAAGTCACCAGGCAGTGTCTGAGGCTCTGCAAGCTCACACCCCACCCCACAGCAATCTGCTCATGCCACCACACTTTCAGGGTGATGGTACTTTATGGCCACCTCCGTGTAGTGCAAATAATTACCCCAGAGCAGAGAAAGGGTAAAACGCACTGCAGGAAGGAAGGAGAGGAATTGCTTGTTTCCTCCCATTTTGGAGTTAAGGACCTTTGTCATGTATTTACATTACCTTAACAATAGGGGGTTGATTCCCACACATTTTCTTATGGGCTGTCAACATTGTTGAGAATTATACGTAAGCAGTGAATAGTTTCTCTATCTACCACTGTTTGTTTTAAGTGAAGTCTCATGAAATCAAAAATGTGTTAAATTAAAGCCACGAAGGTTTTTTATTGGTTTGGTTTTGTTTGAGTGTTTTTCCTCAAGGAAATGAACTTCATGAACGTAAGACAAAACAATATTCCACTGCAGGAGGCTGACACTAGTCAGAGGCTGACACTCGTCGCACACTGCATGCAGCCATTACCCTACCTAGAATAAAACCATATCTAGGAACCAGACAGCAGGACAAGTCATGGGTGAACATTACACCAACCTTTAGACACAGAGAAGTTCCTAACACTGTTTAATCAACACTCTTTGGTGGTCAGACACAGTGGGAAGTCTCTGCACCTTTGCAGTATGTGGCAAGACACAGTTTATCCTCAAGGATAACTCAGGAAAGGAGGAACTTCACGGAACAAGACCGAGTTGCAGAAACTATGGCTTAAAATTGCCATGGGCAGGGCCCTCTGTGTGACCTTTGGAGATGGCATCAGGTTTGCCTGATAACCCAGCTGTAGTAAGTGCAGATGCACCCCCAGTGTAGGGCCAACCACTGAGCTCAGGTACTCGGTGGGGCCAGGAGGGGTAGCCTGGGAATCAGCACATGGGAACCTCTTAGGTGGGTTTATTCCAGCAGTCTCTACTGCCATAACATCACCACCAGCAGTACCCAAACTACCTAGTGGACATCCAGGTGATCCATGTTCACATGTCCTTCACGAGGACTTTCAGCTCTTGAGGCAACCAAGACCATCTACCCAAGGAACCTGGGTGCCTCAGTTTGCCCTCCCAGAACCTGCGCAGCTGAAGAAGCCGTGCTCCTGCCTCTGGGCCTCAGACCCGTACGTCAGCCTGTTGAAAACTGGCTTTGTGATGCACCTCACACTGGAAACTAGAGAAAATAAAAAAATACTGCTTTAGATGCTTGTCTAGTGTATGATCACTTTAAAAGCTCGATGTCACTGCAAACTTTTATGGTATCTGCTTCTGTAAAGATGAGGTCTCAGATGACCTTCTGAGGTGATGCTCTAGCAATTGTTAAAATAATGATCTTTTGCAATAACCAAAGTAGCTATCTCATGGACAAATGGAGCCTTTGTGCTCTTCTTAAGATGATGTCTTAGAAGAGTGTTCAGCATAGAAGAAATTTCCAGGAAAATATCCATGAAAATCTGAGTAATACTCTGTTTCTTCTAAACTGAGCAAGTCAAAGAAATAGATGCAAATAATTTATCGGTGTATGAACCCAAACTCTCCTGCATGATATGCAGGGTACTGCAGACACTTAACACATCTGCCACTCTATAGCTGCATTTTATTTAGCCCTCTGGAAGTACAAATGCTTGCCCACTAGTGGAACCACATAGTTTCCAAAAGCTGTCTTCCATTGAGAGGACAATTGTTTTCTATAGAGATGAGAAACAAATACCCATGACCCACGTCACCTTGCCCCAGCAGGCTTTTGCTGCGGCTTCCTCTGTGCAAATACAACAAAGTCTGGCAGCAGTCAATCCTGCCAGCCCACACTGAGCCACCACAGAGTGCGGAGCTATTTACCCTTCCTATTAATCTGTCAGTGTTCTAGTCAAACACGTAAAACAATATGGTGTGTGCATATCTTGACTGGTCATTGCTAAGTTACTGAGGAGCAACATGAATGAGTGGAAAACCATGCAACAAACTATAACACTAGATTTTTAAGGTATGGAATATTGGAGTTTTCAATTGTCAGCACGAAGGAAGCAGCCATGGTGTTCGTAGCGTGGTGACAATAATGCAAAAGCCAGAAACTATAGCCAGTCTGCCTCTTTCAGCTTACAATAAACGGGCCCTGTTTGTTTTGCTCGGACGCAGATTTAATCCCAACTCTTTCATAGGCTCCCTGCTCTGTGCAGTCAGGAAACAATTAGGAAACTTGGGATCCTGTCCCTCAGTTTACTCCGCACAACCAGACTGCTGCCACCGTGCAGAAACCAATGACTGCAGTTACCAGGGATGTGGCACAGCTAGATTTTTGAAGCATTTGGAAGTTAAAATATTGTTAAGGTACAAACCCTGTAAGAGAAACCCTGTTGAATCTAAAGGCTGTGTAGTGGATAATGCTGTAGTACCCACTCCAGCACTCCTTACCCAAATACATTCAGCTCACCGGTAGCAATTCTTGCCCAGGAGAGCACCTTTAAGAACAAGTCAGTACAAGCTGTCAGGCTGCTGAGCCAAGCACCCTCCTTGCCCTTCTCAAAGTAATAATCTTATTTGATGATGCTTCAAGGCCCTGTAAGAGCTGAAAATTCACGCTGCCTGCTATCTCTTTAATCTGTTTCCTAGCCATGAACAAAAAGGAAGAGCGTGCATATATGAAAGCAAAAATAGAGGATATAGGTCAAAGAGTATATTCTGAGTGTCAGGAAGACTTTATCTCAAAGAGAATAGTCTTTCCACAGTCAGCAAACTCCCCAGAGCCAAACAGAACTGCAAAAAAGCATGACTAGAGACATTACAAAACTAAATGACAGTACAAATAATAGTATTGAGCTATTTTCAAAAACCTTGACTCATTCTTTGCTTTGTGGTCAAGAAAGTTCTACTTTGGCACTGCTAAAAGAGAAGATAGATTTTGCTTACATGCATGAGCACATACATAAATAGACATGTCTGAAGGTATTTGTAGATGTACCAAATTATACCAAGCAATCTTAATGAACAAAGGCACGTTACAGATTCACTGCTGCAGCCATTTCCATGGTTTTATACTTTTAACTAGTCCCATCGACTTCAGTAACTATTTATATATGAAGGTATTCAGATGGATAATCCCGAAAGATTTTGGCCTCATAGTTTCACTCTTGATTGGTAATAGCAGAACCATACAAAGCTGAAAGAATTCCTGGATAAGGCTGCAGACTGGTGATTTACAAAGTGATAAATTGCAATAAGTAATTATGTTGTAATGGTCCTCGCCAATACCCATTCAAATATGAGGTTCACTGCCTGATCAGCTTCAAGTTGACCAAAATAGGCCAGAGTATACATCTCTTCGGACTTCTGAAAGATGAACAGTCCAGAGATGTCCAAAAAAGTGTCTGAAACAGATCCAAAGGCAAAGAAAATATCTTAATCTCAGTCCATGCTCAAGCAACAACTCACGAAGCGTACAGAAAGCAGATCTACCCCACACGATCAAGCTATCAGTCTCAAGTTCTTACAAGCAAAATATCACCCTTCAAGTAAATTTACTGCTGGTCACACTGAACTTATGTAACCTCATTATCACAAAGGGCAGGTAAGCACATCAGCATTTCAAGAGGAGTTGGACAACCACAGTTCTGCTGGTAACACAGTTAAGGTGCTAAAATCCTGGGCTGCACATGGCACTGTTATGTCTTTAAACTCATGGAAAGGAAAATGCCACTTATTCGCAACCCTTTTCTGGCAAAGCCCACACAAAGTGGGAACAGCAATAGCTCCCCTGTCTCATCTGCTGCTCTGTGCTGAGGGCTAGGACTGATGATGTTATCACCAGCACACCAACACGGAATCGAGTTTTCACAAAATATCCCAAAGCTTGTCCTAAACAAAAAAAAAATTTGGTTATGCTTTAGCCAAAGGTAACAGATTGCTGTTTAACTCAGGGTAATTAATGCAGGTGCAGATTCTAAGACAAGCACACCTAACTCACACCAGGACAGGAACACAAGGATGTACGTTTGATTTGAAATTCCCAGATGTGATACACTTACTGTTCTGGTTAGACTTGCTGAAAGGGGTAAAAGCTCACAGAATCAGAGTAATATGGCCCTGCACAGCCATTTCAATGAAGTTTTAAATGAGCCAAAGCTCCCCGAGGTCAACAGAAAAATTCATTGTCCTTTCAACTCTACAGTTAAAGTTAAGGAGCAAAAAACCATTTATTCCTGTCAACTTAGTACAAAAGATAACTACTAGGAAAGGATGAGTTTTGCACTAGGAAACAATGTTTTGAACTATGATACTTTAAACTGTAGGTTTAACAGGGTAAACCAGACCCCTATGAGATTACATTGCAGCTCTAAAATTTTCATACTACATTCTTCTTGTGCAAGTATCTTCAGGGTTCTCAGATATAACCAAAAAGCTTCAAACCACCTTAGAAAAAGAAAAGGGAGAGAGAGAGAGAGAGAAAAAAAAAGTTCTCCTTTTTTACTACAGCATATTCAAATTGTTTAGGGAACAGAGAAGATTATTTCATTTACTAAGATAAAGTAGATCACATTGTTCAGTTCAACCCTTACCACAGCAGCTTCCAACTTATTCCAATTTGCAGGAAAGTTGTACAGAGGAGCTGCAGATATCAGGCTAGTGATCTTAAAATGCCAAGCATTAATTTACTCTTGTAGATCCCTCAGAAATGCAACTCTCTATCAAGTAATACCAAAACCTGGTACATGTGTACCAGTTCAAAATGTTATGCTTGAGTCCAGAGACTCCCCAATGAAACAAGATGTGGTAGTTCAAGGCTCTGAGGAGTGTCGTGTGGTGACCATGCTCTCATTTCCCCCACTTTGATTAATACCCTCGACAAAACATCAGATCACTTTCCAAACGAAACACGCAGCGATCTTCTCTGCTTCAAACATCCCACATTTCAATCAACTAAGTTGCATGCACAATTACATTTATAACTGAAAAAAAGGTAGGAAGAAGTAGGATGAAATTTGGGGGCAATCGAGGAGTTTTTTTTTTTCCTTTTTTAAACAAAGTTCTTCTCAACAGAAATAATCGAGACAATGAATTTTGGGGTTTTATGACTTTACCAAAATAAAGGGTTTTGGTAACTTTAAGCCTGCAGGAGTCCTAACGAATTGAATCCAAAAGGAAAAACTGGAGACAGAAAAGGGTCATGGTGAAGGACATAGAGAATCCTAATAAGTTATATTAATTTTTTTCAAATGCAGAAAATTCTGCTTCATACAGAATTTTAATTTTGTGAGATAATGAACCACTTTGGCTGTTCTGGAGGGAGAAAGGTTTCTCTCTTGGGCAGAGCTCTCCTGGATGCTAATAAGGACCTCTGTTACAGGTTTTTAAAGAAAATAGCTGCCTACTCTGACATGAACAGGGGTGTTCATCCCAAGAAGTACTGGGGACCTGGCCCACGATACACTGGAATGAGGAATCTTGGGGTGCAGAGATGTCTCCTCCACCAACCTGAAGTCAGTGAAGCCAGAGAGCCTTTTTTACATGTCCTCTTAATGATATTTTGTTAGTTTCTTCCAACATTGAAGAGGAAGATAAATGTCTTTTTAACAATCTAAAACAGTCATCTTTAACTAGTGTCTAGTACCTAGACAAGAAAATCTGGACTGTAATACTGAGCCCTTGGCCTGGGTGGCATATGTGATGCTCCTTGGACTTCAGGGCAGGCCCTGGCTTCACAGGCCACAGGACTTGTTAGCCATTTCAGAGACATGTTTCAGAAGGAATAGCAGGCTCTTGGTTCCTGCAGGACCGTCGCAGACCAGTGCTGATAACCTGCCAGATCATTAGGCTGAACTTTCCATTTCTCTTTTCATCTCATTTCTCTGTTTCCCAAGCTCAGCATCCTCTAAATTCTTGTATTCACTTGTATTCAACAATATTTCTGAGGCTTTTCTGAACTCCATAGTCTCAGATGAGTTAAAAAAACCACCATTGTGCACAATTGTGACATGCAACATAACTTGAAAACAACGTCTTGCCTTGCTATTTATATATTTTTTTTTGTTGTTTGTGTCTTTTACAGCTCCCTCTTTGAAAACTACAGGTGTTTGCAGGCATAATGCTCCCAATGCTGTAGAAAAGAGTTTATTGTGAGGAGCCTTTTCTTTGCCACTTGTCCTGAACCTGTTCGCAAAGTGCTACATGCGTTCTACCGATCACCATAAAAATCAAGGAACAAGAAGTCCTCTGTAAGCCTGCCCAGCAGCACCACTATGACATTGGTTGCGACAGCTTTGTGACCCTGCATTGTTTTTCATTCATTCACAAGCTTCTTTCTTTGCTTTTCTTTTTTTTCTCTTGTAAAAAAGAGAGGGGTGAAGCCTTTATAGGCATTTTTATCTACTGTAAAAAAAAGTGCATGTGTGCGGGTGTAATAGATTTAAAAAAAAACAACACAATGTGACAGCTACTTTAGAGAACACTGTGTGGAGTTACAGTAGTTATGGTTTCCAAAAGCACCTGCAAACAAGTGCAGATACCATAGCGAACTGCCCTTAGGATTTCTTTTTTCTTTTTCCTTACATGTTCCTTCTTTTTCTTTATTTTAAAGTTCCCTCTTGCTATTCTAAGCCTGCAGTCAGCAATGAATTTATGTGACAGCTATGAAGCTAGTATTAAAATTGTGAATAGTGGCTAACAGTGCTCGAGCCCTCGGTGTTTAGCATCTTCACACAGCAGTGAATGCGGGCTGAGGCTGCTGAAAGGGAGGGAAGCGAGGGGGGAGGCAGGCGGAGGGCCTGGGTTCTCTCTCTTGTTTATCTGTACACCAGTGTCTGAGGGGGGGCACATGGTGGAAGGAGCAAGATGCCAGGGCTCCTTCTCGTGCTCATGGCACCGCATGCTTAAGGAGAAAGGGCAAGACAGGAGCACGAAGAGAGACGGGGGACATTTCTGTTTGTCTGTTGAAGAAGGGTGTGCAGTCAAGGAGAGGAAGCGACAGGAACAGGGAGTGAAAGGCATCAGTTTTTTCTTCCATTTAAACACGTTTGAGCAGACTGAAGGAGTTGTGACCACAGCCACAGTACAGGAGAGGACAGCAAACGGAGAGGGGCTCCCTGGCGTTCTCCCTCACAGGGCACGTGGGAGCAAATTTTATACACACATGCACATAAACAAGGTTAAGGGGGCAAGAGGAAGAGAGAAGTGCCCAGTGAGGCAGTGAGGGATGTTGTGCCTCAGTGGGTCGGGCTGGGGCAGAGGGGCCTCATAGTCTCCTCACCCCTGTGCTGAATGGGAAAGAAGGCAGCAGGCAGAGGGGTACAGGACGGGCAAGGTCAAAGGGTTTTGGGGAGCCGAGGAGGGATGGGCACCCTTTGGCCCTCCCTCCTTGCAGCAGGATTTCGGCAGGAGAGGAAACAGAGCTGGAGCTGGGTGGGCAGGGTGAAGACTCGCACTCGCCTCTCCCCAGAAGCCCTGGCAGACCTCGATGACGGGGCTGGGGGCGAGCTGGAGGGCTGGGGGGGAGGGTGTGCGTTATTAGCGGAGAAACCTCAAGACCCAAGTTGAAGCCGAAGAAGATAAAAGGAGCAATATGATCAATATGGTTTCATTGTTGAGCCCCGCTTACCTCGGCGGGAAACCATCTGCTCCCTGTCAATGCATCACCTGCTTGTCTGGCCTGTTGGCCGGGCCACGCGGGCGGGGGGGTTAAGGGGGCAGGGGGGGCCGGGGGCCCAGCCGGGGGCTGCTCCCCCTTGCTGGGGCAGGGACCGGGGGAGGCTCGCCCAGGGTAGGTGGGAAGCCGAGCGGGCTCCGCTATTTCCAGAGGAGGACATAAAACAAATGCAGCATTTCTAGCCAGCGGGGCGGTTTCAGGAAGGCCCTTCCTGCCCCTGGAAGTCAGCATTTTGCTGCACGCGCTGGATTTAGGGATGCATGAATGAGCCCGCCACAATGGACACCCAGGGAAGAAAGGGCAGCCGAGGGGTCCCCACAAAGCCAGGCACTTCGCCGCCACAGTCACAGAAGAAAACAAGGCACAGTACTCTCAAATTCCCTCAACCCCAGGAGAAAATTTGCCTTGGAAGATATTGAAATAGTGCTAATATTTTGAGTCATTTTAACGCCACCACAAAATCAGGGCATTGACATAAGTTGAATGTAAGGGAGAAAAAAAAGGGGAATCCCTCAGATGTTGTACAGCAATGAATGCAAATAAGGTGTTGAGTCTGTGCATGTGACCCAAAATTTTTGGATAATTTCAGATATGTTTGATATTAAATACCACCCAATTTATAAGCAGATAAATTACAGCTCCCTGGACCCCAGACTGGGCAGTATCAAAGCACTTAAGCAATCCCTCAGAAACCGTCAGAGGAGACAAAACGTTGCAAGTGTGGTACCCTTGGTTCCGGCAGGTGTGTGAGGATGGGGTACCTCCTGCGCCTCCCTGCACGGGCCACGGGGCCATCTCTGCTCCAGCTGCACGAGCCCGCTGTTCCGTGCTCTATACAACTGCACTGGCTGGGGAGAGGTTATGTATCCACACACGGAGATTCATGCACATAAATGTGTGCATGTTTGTACCTACACGCTCCCACACACATCATCCTCCCACGAGACCTTGCATCTGCTTTACCCACAGCACCCTTGCCAGAGCAGCGCCTGCTCTCCTTGTTTTGCAGCTGCCTCACAGCCAGCCCCGGTGCTCACAGGGATCACTCTGTTCAGGCATTTGGTTTCAAACCTCTACCGTGAAGGAGCTTCTCCCAAAAGCGGGCTGAGGTTCTTCACCCATTGGAATCACTGAAGATCCACATGGAGTTACACTTCTAACAACAACACTAGTATTTTAGGACAACGTCACGCTCTACTGCCTAATAAACAAATTGACAAAACCCTTGGGAAATCTTGGTGGTCTGCTGAGTTTCTTGTCAGCCATTTTTTAACTTTTCTAGCCCCAAATAGGAGGTTCCAGGCAGTGATGAGGGGTTTATAAACAGGAGTTAAATAGAAGCCAAGTTCAACTCTCAGCCCTGCAGAGTTTTCCTCTCTACAAATCACTCCTCAGGGAGCAGATTTCTCAGATGAAAACCTAGAAGCAACATTCATTACAAAAAACTGAATTTAGATATTGTCATGCCTTGCACAGCTATAACCAAGCAGACATAAGCAACAATTTTGGTTTAGAAATACCTCCTCTTACACAGAGCAAGTAAATTTTCTGTTGACTTGCTGAACACAAGCAGTAAATTATTTAATGTGTCACACCTAACAGACCTCACTACTTGCATGAATCAATTAGAAGAAACCAGACTCTTAAAGATGGGGTATTTTTTTCTCAGAGCATTATTATTTGTTTACCTACCATATAGTTCAGAGCAATCCTCGCAGGAGGAGTATGGAATATTTGAATTCTGGATTGAGCTCGCATTTGAAAGTGTATATTTCTAAGCCAACAAAAGGTTGCTGCATCAGTTATAAATAAATGTGGAAGAAATTGAAATAATCATTTCTAGGAAAATTAAAATAAATAGATGGATAACTAAAACTGAGAAACAAAGATACAGGACATACGTCATGATGTTGTCTAAAGTGAAACTTTTGCAGTCTCCTTAGCCAAACTATTGAGAAAGTTGTTTGTAGCTCCAGTGCTAGCTTGTTTTCCTTTTTTTTTCCAGAAAGAATATTTCAATTAATTCCTTGTCTACAATTCAAGATGTGAAGCATCAGAACAAGAAAACTAAAGAAACATCCTGGTTTATATGAATAAAGGGTTTCTTCACTCTCTTATGCACAGATTCACTAAGGCATTTGGAAGACTCCATCCACTAGGACGTGATATACTGAACATCTTTTCCAGTCTGAACCTTGGAATTCAGTACATCAAGACCTGGCCTGAGCAAGGGGAACAAAGTGAACATTTCTGTGAATAAGTTAGCAAACCCTGGCACCTTAAGGAAAACCAGTGTTGTACGGAATGAATGTGACATGCATTAGATAACATAAAGATTCACTTTAAACCATAAGTCATCGCAGAATTCCTAAATCAAAGCTGGAAGGCACCTTCTTAGATCACTTCATCCAACCTCTGCTTGAGCAAGTTGCTCAGCAATACGTCCAGATATGGCTGAGTATCTTCACAAACAGCCTCTCTTGGGTGACTCCCAAACAACAACAACAACAACAGCAACAACAAGTACCTCCTTGTGTTCAGATGGCATTTCATGTGCTCTGGTTTGCACACATTGTCTCTTGTCCTGTCACCAGGCTAGGCAGGACATCCTGCTGATAGCACCAGCTACAAAACAGGAATTATCCCATATTTCCTTCTGAAAATGTTCAGACTTATTTACTTTTATCAGGAGTTTCATTGTTTATACTAAATTAGAATTCAGGGCCCCATGTAATACCACTCCTTCCTTGGATACTATTATCAGACAGTCTCTGAGAAGGAGGACAACGACTGGTCCAAGCAAGTTTGTATTACCTAAAGCAGTATACCTTTAAGAAATAGAACAAATACTGAAATGGTCAACAGAAACAGATGCAGGTAACATCAGTAAGATTTCTTAGTTGCTCCAGCCAGATGTGTGCAGGTTGTCACCCACATGAATTAATGATCATTTGCTCTCAGCTATTATTTCCAACAAAAAAAACGGTTGGGTGCTGACCTAGAACAATCATCAGCAGCAGATAAAGTGTAGCTGGGGGTGGACAAACCATTTGCCATCATTGAATAAAATGAAGGGGACATAAGGTGTTTTTGAAAAGTAGCCTAAATACAAGAAATAGGGATGTTGCAGAAGACAAAGTGAAAATAAGAAACAAAATCAGGATATTAAATATGGAGAAATATGGAGAAATTATTCCAACATGATGGTGATATTCTCCATGAGATGCAAAAGAAACACCCAAGCAGGTAGACTGGATGGGGCAGGCGTTCGGAAAGTTACAGAAGTTAAATTAACCTGCAGGTGAAGGCCTGGGTGAAAGTTTCAGCAGAGTGGACTGGAAAGAGTAGCCTGTCTCCATGAGACACAGCAGAGAGCCACCACAGACAGATTTAGACATAGCACCAAGGTGAAGGACAAATGAAAAACAAGGTAAAGCCTGAAGGGAGGTTTGGCAGGGTATTTTGTTAAACCTCTCTGGCCACGGCAAGTAAGACTCTTCCTTATGAGAAATTGTGCTGAGCACTGGGTCTGAGCAGAAGCCACCTGGCTGGGCTAAAGCCATGGGCAGAAAGTTTCTCTCTAAATTGGAGTTCCTTTTCATCAGAGGCAAAGAAAGCCTTTCTTGTGCAGGTCATGTAGTCACACAGGTTTGCAGGAAATCCTTTCAGTTGAGATTGCCTATAGATATCACCATTTTATGTAATCATTTTTTTCTGACCCACATTATCCAAAAGCCATATTCCATGTGTGCAATGCCAGGTAGAAAATTTTAGTGAGATTTCTAGAGACAACCAGGGACTAGCAACAATATATCCTTCATTCCTCTGTTAACTGGAGCCTGAATGAGCAGAGGCTTCAAAAAATCCTTCTTAAAATACATGAGAATCATGGATACTTTATACCACGTTGCAGTGGTCAGTCTCCAGAGAGGAGAAACTTTTTCTTCTATCCATATTCAATACTTTCCAGTATTGGCTTCTGCCACCCATTATGGCTATTA
This sequence comes from Mohoua ochrocephala, assembly GCA_013398855.1. Lineage (NCBI taxonomy): Eukaryota > Metazoa > Chordata > Aves > Passeriformes > Acanthizidae > Mohoua > Mohoua ochrocephala. The sequence continues at coordinate 25,400 of VZTA01025926.1, read as the reverse complement.
GGGTTCCGAGTAAACCCTCTGAACAACATGTTTCAGGGATATATTCGGCCATTTTACCTCTTTGGCTGGTTTCCAGCAGATATCAATGACATGTAGGTTAGATTCTTGTTTGCTCTACTGTGGAATTTACCAGAATGGGTCTACTGTGTTCACCATAGGTGAAAACTGAGCAACATCTAAAAGCCAAAATATGCCACAGGCAGCAGTTCTGAAACTACAGGTCACAATAATTTTCTTTCTTTTTTTTTTTTATCCCATGGATCACAGCTACAGTCCTGTGCAGCTCTGTATGGGATAGGCTAATTCTCAAAACTGATTCCATCCCCTCCACTATCATTTCTTGGAAGTCTGACATTTATAAGTTTCATCCAATTATCTATAAAATCACTAATAAATCCATGAAATACAACAAAATTTCATTTATTCCAACCACCACACCACAAAAACGCTGTGGTGTTTATTCTCATTTGCACTCAAAGGATCCACCTGTAAGTAAGAGATAAAGCACATAATATCAAAGGCCTTCTTTTAACAGTTTAATTTCTAAAAATTAAGCACTGGAAAGATAACAGCTTGTCCATGTAGAAGCCAACCTACTGTTACTTCTGACAGATCTGTGCTGTCACCCTCTTACTGCCTTTACTCTGCACTCAAGGATTTGCTATAATTATTTTTTTCTGGGGAAAAAAAAATAATATTTATTTTATGCAAGTGATGGTTCGAACTGTACTAGGATATGGAGAGGGAAGCCTGGAATTTATTCCCCTTTTTGCAAAATTACCTATGGCTGACAAACAGAAAGCAGAGCAACCTTGTGTCCCCGAGTGACTTTAGTCTAAGTGCCGCCTCTGCTCAGGCTGGAGCCACGAGCCTGCAAACGGAGATGACATGAAGCTCTTTCACGTATGAAAGTCTGCCAGCACAGGTAAATGAAAATATTTGGACTGAGTTTAGTCATGAGGAAAAATGACTTTGAAAGACGTTGAGGCAGATAATTAGGTGGTAATGAATGCAGAGCTGCACTTGGAATTCCACTCCAGCACACCAGGGGTGAGTACGGGCGGGATGTGGAGCTGGGTCTCCGTGCTCCTGCCATGCATCACTGAGGCCATACACAGCATGGCCTCAAGTTGATTATTGCTGCTCTCCAAGAGGTTGTCAAAATATGTAAACTGTCAGCAGGAGACACACTTTTAATAAAAACTGCCTATTCTCCGGTGATATTTTTCAGTTATGAAAAGAGCATCCTTTCATATAACATGTGCATGTGAGCAAGAGAGCATGTAAAACACTGCAGCAGCATTCCCAGAAAACAGCACTTTCATTATAAGTAGGCAAATTGGATGTTTATGTAGACTAACATACTCCACGCTGTCTGTTACATGACAATGAGATGATTTATTGTGAACTGACAAATACAGTGGCTTTGCCATGTGGGCCTGAAGTTTGATGCTGTCAGCCAGTCTCAATTTTTTCAATACACATCTTAACTCATTGTTTTAGGTGAGAACATACCACCCCAATTCAATATTTCTTGTGTGTGTGTGAGAGAGACAATGGATGTGACTGCAACATCAACGTTTTAATGTATCAAATCGTAACACTCAGTGCACCCCAGAACTCTGTGGATTCTCTTGACATCATCTCCTGTCTTTCTTTAGGAGAAAACGTGTAAATGGAGCCCAGCTGGTCTGCAATGCCTGTGAAAATTATCTCTGGAGATGTAAGGATAGAGTCGATATGAGCAAGTCTTGTACGACCTGTGTCCCGTTTCAAAACCAACAAGAGCATTTTTAACAAATGCACATTTCAGATATTTCTCTGAGATTTAGGACTCCTACATTTCTCAGAGGCTTTAAAAAATCACAGCCACTGCTGAGGGTAGAGGAGCGGGTACTAAAGAGAGGTTATGGATACCCAGTGAGAAGGGGTTGAGGGCTGCCTCCTTTTAAGCAAAAATCAAGTACCACCTGCCCTCCATTTGCAGAGAAGGAATATAAATGCAGGTGAGGGCATAGGTGAAATTGCAGTCAGAGGCCTTAATGTTGACACACCAGTTCTGAAGGGCTGTATGGGCAGGGTAGAGGAAGCTAGAAGCTCTTTTTCTACGTCTCTTGAATCACAGCACTTCAGTTCAGGAGCATGGCATGGGCTGTAGTGGCTCGTGCGTACAGTCATTTCATCCTGGGTGCAGAGCAAAACCAGGAGAGCAAATACACACTGACCTTTACCAATAAACAGCTTTTTCCCCTTTATGGTAAATCTTATTGAAGCATCTTCGAGACAGCTAAATACCTGAGAGTTATCTTGTTACTGCAGCCTATTAACATGGCCTCTTCTTTTCATGTCCTCCCACCTCCCATGGTCACAGACTCAATAAAAGTGTCAATGCTTCCTTAACTAGCCTTCATTTTTTTTATCCTCTAATAAACAATCTTATTTGAAAATAGGCTTTCCATTGCATTGATCAATGCTAGTGGGAAAAATAACAGCAGCCTTTTCAAGAAAGACAAAGCGAAAATGGAAAACATGACTGCACATTGCATTTTTCACAAATGTAAGAGAATTGAGATATTTGTACTTGCAGGTTTGGGGGTTTTCTGCATAGTTGATCTAGGGTTTAATTTCAGAGTCTTTCTGTCTTCCATTAACTTGTTTTTCTTATTACTTTACTCTTCATTTGTGCATCATTCTGCTCCAAAGTATCCTCCACCTATCCCTGTGTTTGCTCATTGCATGGGTTATTTTTCTGCCCTGCATTGCTACAAATGCCACAGAACTAACAAAACCCCATTTACTTTTTCTTTTCTGTAAGAGAGATTTAAAATCATGTAGAGAAATAAGCTGACAGCAAGGGAAATTTTGATTTAAAGGGGAAGAGTTCCTCTGAAGTGTCACTGCCAAAAACAAATACCAAAAAAAAGAATAGCCATATTTTTCCATGCTTCTTCTTTTCTTCCTACTACCAAAAAAAACCTCTCAAAATCTATGTTGCCAGAGAGGGCAAGGAGTGCATCTTTGCACTTCAGCATCAATGATCAAAACAAAGCTGGTGATAGGCTGGTGATACACTTTGTCTTCATAAATAATTGCTTTGTATTTAAATTCATCATTTTCTAAAAACTTTAGGCTGGATTTGCTTTTTTTACTGCCCATGACAATGCCTTGAGCAACTCTCTGTCAGAGTACCCCGAGATTAATAACTCATCACAAGCAGCCTTAGATGAGTATTGTGCTTGATTCCTCAGATAATGGAAATGTTTGTAAACATGGCAAAGAAAAGAAAAATCACATTATGCTGTCACAAGCAGGAAATTCAAACATGGAAACACCCAGGAGCCAGGCAGGCACCCATAGCAATGGTTTCCTCTCTTTGCTCAGCCAGCTGACAGCAGGAAAAAAAGACTCAAGCCATCTTTCAGTGCTCTTCTTCATGGAGAAATATGAATGTTAATCAGGAGGCTGATAGACAAATCAATAGACAATGTCTATCAGAACCCTAATTAGCACGCATAACCCAGTAATTCTCTCTTTATAAGAGACACTGCTTGCCACACTGTTTTGGGAATCATGCAGCAAGGAAGGAGACTCAATAGGTATTTTCAATCTTCTTTCAGTCAGAAGGAGCTCTAATTTAACCTCTCCCTTTCCTAATGGCTTTAGTTTTACCAGCCAGACTCCTGCCTCTGCACCAGTTTTGCACTAAGGTCCTGCTGCTCACCAGTGAGCAGTGTGGTACTCGGTGTGGGACAGCATCCGTGGGAGTGGTGACAATGGGCACCTGCACCCGCCTCACCTCTCCTGACTGCAGGCTCCTGCTTCTCACGAGCCAACCCCACCCACCCCAACTTTTGTGCACTTCCATCCATGCTGGACCTTGTCCTGCTTTTTGCTTCCTGTGACAACGGTGCAGGTTTTGTCCTCTTTGGGCTCTGACACCAAGATCTCTCTTTAGGTCTCAGCCTCTCTTTTTCTTTCCTGATGTTCTGACTGCAAATCCAACACAACCACGTTTCAGGGAGCTGTTGCTCCTTTAATGTAAATTTCGTCCTGAAAAGGGTAATTCTGTGGATTGGCAAAGTCCAGCTGTGCTGTTTGGCATTACTTCTGAATTGCTCGACTTTGTGAGGTGTTCAGCTCTGAGATGCAGTCACGAACTAACCCTCAAAAAATTATTTGCCTCTCACAACGATGAAAGGTAGAACCTCAGCTCACTCAAAAATGCTTTATCTTTCATTTTGGTTTCTGATACAGCTTTAGTGTGACATTCCTCAGCACAGTTTCACACCTAGTCTGCCCTGCCAGATTTAACTGAAACATGCCAGCATATGGAGCTAACTATAACCTACAGAAATAATGAGACTTTTTGTGCAGCCCTCTTTTACAAGAACACACTGCTCCCAAGTACAAAATAGTGCCACATTTAAGGCCTCACATACTTTGGAGAATTTCACCACTGGCAGAGCATTTATTTGCTATTTTCTTCATGACTTTTCTTTCTGACACATTGTGGTGTTTGGGGGAGTCATTCTGCCTGAAGAAGCTCTGTATTAATGAGTCTGATTCCTAATGCTAAGGCACACAATCTTTGTAGCACCTACCTTACTTTTCCCCAAGAAACTGCATCCTCAAGGGACTCCAAAATACCAGAACATCCATATGTTTTCCTCTTGCGAGGCTATCCTTCTGTACGTTCAATTCTTAAACCAGGGAGGGAATCAGCTCTAGGAAACTTCACTCTAAACATGAAGTTCAAGTCCAGTGATTGACAGTGAGGCTGCCTTTACCCTGCAGGCAGTGGTTGCAGGTCACCACGGAGTTTGATGCTAACGTGTTACTTCAGGCACTAAAACCACCCAGGCTTCAGCAGCACAAAACACAATACGAGCTTCAAAGTTCACAAAGAATCTGGATAAATGATAATTTCTTCTGTCATGCTGAGAGCACGCTGCTACAGCTACACGGCAGTAGTAACCATTGCAGCGGGTTGAGAGGCAGCTGCACTTTGTGTCCAGAGGAGCATTCACACTGTTGCACCACAGTTTAGCCACACTAGATATCATATAAGTAAGGCTTCTAGTTCACCTCTTTGTTAAATCTCTATTTCCAGTCTTTCAGGGAAAGGAAAAAAAAGAAAAAAGAAAAACCATACGAAATTACAAGTGTTCTTAAAAGGCTTTTCTAAAATGGTCTGTTCATCTTTCAGTGGGATTCTTTTGCAAATCCGAGCATCATTCTTCAATTAAAAGCTGTATGATAACTATGTACTGCAGGAGATTGCTGAAGGTGATTCAATTGCAGTGTTTCTTAACTCTCACACATCTTTTTCACAGTGGTTATGTTCTCAGCGTAATTTGAAGTGGCATTTTAAAACAGCTTACACAAAATTAGGAACAGAAGTATAAATCCCAGAGGCAGAGGCACAATTATCTGACAAGCCATATCTTTGACACAGTATCATGCTCAATTTCTCCAATTATATTTTAAGGGAAAGAGATAGCACAAAGAAGATAACTTCCTTTCATCACTGTCTTACATCAGTCTGAGAGGAAGACTCCGCACAGCTTTGTTCACTGGGATCACATCACAAGTTGAAGGTCACAAAATATAGCCTCAAGCCAATATATAGAGTCATAGAATCATTGAGGTTGGAAAAGACCTTGAGGATCATCGATTCCGACCATAAACTGCCAAGTATGTCAAGTCCAAAAATGCCGAGCACTGCCAAGTTCACCACTAGACCATGTCCCTAAGCTCCACATCTCCACGTCTTTTAAATACCTCCAGGGATGGTGACTCCTCCACTTCCCTGGGCAGCCTGTTCCAAAGAAGACAAGCCTTTCAATGAAGAATTTTTTTCTGGTATCCGATCTAAACCTTTCTTGGTGCAATTTGAGGGTGCTTCCTCTTGTCCTATCACTTCTTACTTGGGAAAGTTCCTCTTCCCCATTTCCTTCCTTTGGTCTCTCCAGTCCTTCCACGTTCCCCAGCTGGTCTCCTGCCCTGTCTCCTCACCTCTCTGTGTCCCTGGGGCTGAGGACAGGTATCAGACTGGGCCTGACTCAGCATCACAGCACCTTTGGAAGAGACCTTGCAGAAATGTCACCCAACAGGAGAGGGGGAGGCAGCAAGCACATGAAACAGACAACTTTTGGTCTAGAAGATCTTGGCCCTATTTTGCTCCCCTTAGTCGGGGTTAAAACAGAGAACATCAGTGGCTACCACACCAGGCTCCAATTCCATGGTATGGAAAGATTCTTATCTACCCCCACCTGCCTTTTAAAGAGATCTCTTCTCCATGGATTTCCTGCCTGTCTTCATACTCCAACATATCCCTGACATGCTGCCATGCTCCACTGGGCTCCTCATGTTGTCCAGTGCCACATACACCTGAGTGCTCTCCATTACCTGTTGCTGGTTCCCCAAGTTTCACCAGCCCAGGCTGAGAAAACAAATGTGATCTGTATTATTCATATTGCTTTCTAATTTAAAGCCATATTAGACTTCAAAATAAGGACCATATTCTACACTCAGCAGGCTCTACCTAGTCCCAGTGGCTGTAGGGTGGTACACAAGTGATGACATCTTTTCCCTAACCATTCTAAAACTCAAAAAAATCAGCCAAGTCAAGCCAGCCTTATTTTATGTTCAGCTTGCAAGCAATTACTCTCTTTTCTGAAAAGCTGCTCATTATAAGAATATGCATACTCTGGTGAACTTTAGTAACAGTGCAATGTCCTGGTAAGTTAGGTACACATGAAGAGGCAAATAGCACTTTTTAAATAATTTTAAAGTTAATTGGGTACATGTCAGCAGAAGTATAATCTCAGGGTCTGCAGATGATAAAATTTGTAGTTCATTTAAAAACTTCGTCTTTTCATGTACGTTAATTACTGAAAAACAGGACAGAAATATGTCAAAGAGTGATTTTCTAGTGATCTAGGACTATGGGGTGTTTTTAACGTTTCAATCTCTAATTCTAAATTTGGCATAAAATGAGCCTACAGATGGGTTTAGACACCTTTCTTCTAAAAAAAAAGATATTTCAAATTATTTAGTTCTAGTCAACCTCTCTGAATGCTGCAATGGAAAACAAACATGTTTCATCTAAACAATGGACTACCACATTTATATCTAATCCTGCTCTTGTCTGTGCTAACATAAATCAGGACAATAACTAAAGCCAATAGGATGACATGGGGTCAAACCAGTTTGAAATCTGAATGAAGACCACACACTTTTCATCCCTTAGAAACACTCATACCATTTTGCTGTTGCTTCTCTTAACTAGGCTTTGCTTTCTGGTTTTTACATACCAAGCATAAGACCAGCACACAGACATTCATGGATTTAAATTGAAATGAAACAAAAGTAAATTCAATTACATGTGTCTCTCCAAGGTTAAGTCGGACAAGCTATAAACTTTCTGATGGTATTTCCTTTAAAGATATACAGGATTATTAAAAAACACTTTTTATGTCATTTTCAAATTGAAAATTGCTGTTATATAAGCTCCTGATCTGGTTACTTTTCACTGCATGGTGATCCTAGAAAGCTTTCTCAGCTTGACCAAGGAATCAGGGGAACAGATCCTTCAGCCTCTGACAGCGAAACAGGGTATTCACTGACTCAGCTGAAGGGGTACCATCATAGAATTCAGTGAATCGATGGTGATTTGGACCTGGGGTGGGTAAAAAGGGAAAAGGGTGATTCCAGCAATAGTTCCTCATCCAGAAAGGCAACAGAATCACAAGACATGGAAAGCAGCTCTTCATCCTGCACTCAGTGACATCTAAGAAGCACTGGATAACATTGCAGCTTGAGGTCCAAGGCAATACATTAATACTCCACCATTAAATGTATTTCACTTGTTTTAATATACATTTTGCTGCAGTGGTAGTTTTCTTCCTTTTTTTTTTCCTGCATATTTTGCCCCTTGATACATAAACTCATGTGAAAAATGTTAAAGGAAAACATTCAGTTGTGGGGCAATGTGTTTCCCTGTATCATTCAAATTGTCACAGCTTTTTTTCTTTTTTCCTTGTCATGTTTTCTGAGATTTTCCTAATTAGCTCTATGCTTTGCTTCAAATTTTCTTGCCTTTTGTTTTAAATATCAGAGCTCATATCTTAGTCTGTTTGTGGCACACAGACTCAGATGGGAGTTTATCATGCCGTTCAACTGCTCATAGCTCCTTTTAAACAGTAGCTTTGTCCTCTTCAGTTTGAGATAAAAAATCCTTAAAATCAAAGGCTACTAGTTAGAAGAGCCTACATTTGAAGTGCCTTGAAGTCTTTGGTTTTCCTTTCATTTCTGTGGGCCTCGGATCAGCCTGTACAGTCCCCTTTGTTCATTTATAAGCACAAAGAAGAGATTCTCTTTCATTTATCAGAACCGTAGCCACTCGGATAAAAAAGACATTTTTTTTATGAGGGATGTTATGGAGTTATTTAATGATTTCATAAGCTAAAAGCTCATTACGTGTCTCCTTTTAGATCCCTGCTAAGGATCTGAGCGGGACTGGGCTTTGCACAGAGACGGGGCTGGTTTAACTAAGCTGAACCCACGTCTGCGGAAGACTCCGACTCGCTCGAGCGTGTGGGCAGAGCGAAGCCAAGCACGAGCCTGAGGTGTCTTGCCAAAGCCGGTGGGGTAAATCAGGAGCCGGGCTTGGCCCCACGCGCCTGTGCTGGAATCCGAGCTGTCACCGCCACATGGAGCCAGGATTGACTTATTAAGAGTTTGACGAGAGGCACTTGGTATTCCACGAGGAAGGCGGCCTTCGCCTGTGTGTTGGGAATGAAGGAGTTATGGCGTTTCTATGGGTCCTGTGAGCCTTTTATTTCATTCAGCTCTCCGCTGCTGCACAGCGTGAACTGACTGAGCCCCAGAAGAGGTTAACGAGCACAACAGCCATCATTTGTGAGGAGTGGGAAAGAGCCATGTGCTGCACCAGCTTCTTTTCAAGGCTCCTGATTTTTTTTGTCTTCACACTGGCACAAGGGCAAGCACCCAGCATAGCTTGTCTTGGGGAGCTTGGCAGCATTCTCCTCTCCTGGCAAACCTGACGAAGCCAAATAAAGTAATCTGTCCATTGTCTATTCCTTCGCTTGGGTGACTTTTAAGTTGAGGAAAAAAGGAACAGGGGGGTGATAAGACTTTTGGATTTGGGGCCCTGTTACTACTCATTCCGCAACCATCTTGCTTGGGACAAACTACCTGAAATTGTTTTTTGAAATCGCACTCTAATTATGTAGAAATTATTTTTTGAGATAGCTCTCCCTCCACCATCCTCCTCCCCTCTTCTCTGAAGCCATCATTGCATAGATTTATTCTATTCAGCCCTCACATTAGCAGATGTGAATGAGGGAATCTGACTGAGCCTGTCAAGGCAAAGAAAGCCGTGAAAGAAGAGAGAGAAGAAACATTACACAACTATAATGGCAGCCACAATGAAAATATGCTGGCGTGAAAGCAATTAATGCAATTGGTGCTCTAAGTTCATGGCTTACTCCAAAACCAAGCAGCCCCTGGAAGCACGAAGCTCATCGCAGCGTAGGGGACAAACCCTGAGCCACTGAGGAAGGCACAAGTAAAAAGTCTTTGCTGTGCATACAAAGGTGCTCTGGGAAAGGGCTTTAGCATGGAACTCCTCTGCCGTGAGCTGCTGCCACATGCTGGAGCCCCACTCAGGGACCAGAAGGCAGCCAGGACATCACACTGCAGGGCTTTGCCTTGCTGATGTGCCTGAATCCTTACAACCACGCCATGGGGTGTGAGAGCCAAGCTGGGCAGCCTTCCTCCCCGCTGCCAATCCAAGGCTCCGAACTCTTCCTCTTCTCAATGGAACAAAAAGCCAAAATTCTGAAAAGGTTTGCAAGTCAATAGCCATGGGGAGAGAAAGAAGGGGAAGTCCAGCTGGAATGTTTTCTTTCGATCATTTCAAGTGCGCCAAAGCACACAAATAAAAATTTTGTCCAGAAAATATTGAAATATGCAGTTTCAATAATTTGTTCTTTCCTAAAAACAGCCTTTGCTGTAGCTAGGTATCATCTCACAGGAAAGAAGAACATTTTCTGGACGTATCTAACTAGGGCTGTTACACGTACACCCATCTCTGGCTGACTCCAGGTGTCCCTCATACCACATGAGAGTCACTCAGGACTAGTAGTAGAGTGCAACTTTGGCACAGCAGAAGTGCCACGTTCCCACAGCTCACTCTCACTAAAGACTCATGGTAGCAGAAGCAATCTCTGGACGCAAAAAGTGAAGTGTTAAAGAGCACGCAACACTTTACTAGTTTACATGACAGCAGGTCTGAAACAGGATTAAAAACCATAAACTAATTTGCATATTTTTACCTTTCTGGATTAATACAAACAGGACAAAGGAAGACAAGGGAGAGAAGTAGAAGTTTTCCTCTACGAGGTGCTACAGTGTAAGAAGAGATACGAAGAGAGACCTTCTGCTGGTCTCAGTGGCCAGACACATGATCATCTAAATCGCTCCCCATCTCCTGGACCTGGAGGGCAGAGATGAGGCATGCTGGGGAAGGAGTTGCTGAGGCTCCCTCTGAGCATTACCAAAGATTTCTCCCACACATCTCCTCCATTTTCAGCAGCACCCTGAGAAGACAATGATTTTTATCCTTTCAGGCAATTTGATTTAGTGTCTTCTCCACAGCCCCAAATTTAGGAGCTTTCTTCAACCTGCTGCATAGTAACAGCAGCGCTGTGACTCAGTCGTCACTGGATCTCCCCTCTGGTAGGGGCACATGTATAATTGCTCAAGAGGAATGAACATAACTTGTCCCTACTCTCTTTGCCCATGTCAGGATTTACATTGAAAACAATTCAGCAATGTGAATTATGGATTGAATGGATTACAAATGTCTTTTATTTTCTTTTTCCATTATTTACAAAGGGACTCTTCTTATTTCCTAACATTGTATTTGTATATATTATGCAATATGTATATATTATATATTATTTTCTAGCTGTCTCCCCACATTGTTCCATCTCATTTGCATCTTATTTCCCTTTAATGTAGTCATAAAAGAATGGCATATATATTGTTGTTCTATTTATAACTTATCTCCTTGTAGAGACAGAAATGATCCCTCAAAACGCAAAGAAGATCCATCAGCACATTTTTCCTTCCTTCCTCTCTTTCTTTTTAGAATCACCTCTTTCCTTTGTAGTTATAAATAAGGCTTCTTTTCTTCCCTTTTGTGAATTCTAGGGGAGCTATCAGTCACTGCTGTAGGTCACAAAGTTGTTACACATTATGGTGATAAATCACTGTCAGGAGGCAGTCACTGTAGAGTAAAACAGGGCCCTGCCCCACTATAATACAACAACACATTCAAGTGGACCTGCAGTGTCTCACTTCACCTGAAAATCCTGAAATCCCCACAGTTATTTTCCAGAAGAGAATCCAGCAAATCTTTTCTCTCTTCTATTTCCCAGGGCACACACACATTTCCTTTTAACTCTGTGGGATCCCCAGTGCTCCAGGGCAGTCATTATCAGAGCATGGGGTAGGGAGACCTTGGGGTACTTGGCTGCGCTGACATTCCTGGTCTGGCCCAAGAAACAATCAGTGAACCAGAGGCAAAGGGAGGGAGGAAGCAGGAGGCAGCAGGTGACACAGAAAATCCGGCCATAAAGAAAAAGGGCTGCACAATAGTTTTACTGCTATAGAAAATAAATGAGTTTAGAGTCAGTGCAAACATCCAGCACTATCAACAAACTCAACTTGTTAGGAGAAGGTTTGCTGAAGGCCAAAAAAAAAATCAGGTATCAAGTGTCATACACCAACTTTCAAATCAGAATGCGAGCCTCGGGCTTTGTACACCGTGGAATTAGCTCACATCTCAAATTTTAATTTCAAAAGGACAAAATTCTACATACGCTATCCAGTTACCTTATTGCTCCACATCATATGCAGTCCCTAAGGCAGTACTTAAGCTATACAAAAGAGCATATTTTCTTTGCTTCTTTCTGTTCAAAATAGAGTAGACAACATAAACAAGATGTTATAAGCCTACTATGCTAATTAGATTATTATTAGAATGCACAACTTCTAACTATTTGACAAAAAAAAAAAAAAAGCAGGGGAAATGAGGAGAGCAGCGGCAAGCAGCAGTGTTTGCCAGCTCCCCATTATGACAGGGTGTAAATAGAGGTTAGGCTCATGCCTCTGTCTGCGAGGGGGTCACATCAAACCGCTTTCACCCCACAGGCAAGGTGAAAACAAGACCACACAGACAAAGAGGAATTGAGCTTCAGCTGGCATGACTGGAACCAATGCCAGTCAAAGAGTTCATTGAACAGTTCAATCATTTATCTTGACAGGATATGATTCTTTTCAGGCTCCTTCTAGCACTCAGGCGCAGCCAGCTCCTTAAAACCTGACACAGGATTTAATAGCTCTAATGATCCAAATGAATATTTAGTCTAGAAAATTAACTTTTGATAACAGTGGCTGATATACCCTCTTATGGCATACTGTGTTTATCAAATGTTACGGTAATTTATCGCTGGGGAAAACAGAATGTTAGCTTTTATGGACAGACTCCAGCACTTCTTTCTAAATGAAAGTTTAGAGGGGGATTTACAGTGGTCAATACCACACAGGTTGCCAGAGGATGAATTTTATGTCCTTGAAACCAAAACACATACCTCTGTCACTTGAGAGGAAGCAGTAGTGCTGCTGGACCTCCCATTCAGCAGGGTCTAGGCCATATTTTATGCATCTGTCCTGCTTAGTGGGACTGCCCAACCTGTAATCGTCAGAGAGTTTTCACATTCTCATGAATTGCATTATTAACATCTTCTATATCTCCACACAGGAAAACCAGGACTTTAATAAAGAAGGTTCAGCCAGGACTGAAATTAGACAGCAACGTGTCCCAGTTTTCTTGTAGCTTTGGTCTGGCTGAGGAATTTCCAGGTTTCACGGGAGTGTTGCTGCAAGGTGGGCCATATAGGGCTAAAAGCATAAGTTTGCAAGAGGATTTCTTCCCTGATCCATCCCACGCTGCACCACAGCACTGTGCAGCTTTCTGTGTTTCACTGTTGATTTTCAGAGCGATGGACCCAACATTAATTATTGTTGTGGTCTCCTACCTATGACACGTTTAGGCCAACTGACTAAAGCCAACAACCTACTCCCCCTTTTTAAAATCACTCCTTTTCTTACAACTAGATGGCTCTTTTCCAGCTGTTCTTGAATGGATTTTGGAAATATCTCCGGAAGTCACAAATCAGTTTTTCCTTCCTAGTTCTGAAAACATTTCAATTACAAGCAGGGCTGATTTCTCTACTCTGCTGCAATGGAAACACATTTTGGGCTGCAAGGAATGCAGGATCCAACCCACCTTGTAAATTCAGCTTTGGCATCATTAGTATCTCTCTGATAACAACCCAAAATCAGGAGATTTAAGTGAAATGTGCCATCCTGTCTAGTCAGAATTCAAACACGCACCTCAGGCCAAAATTTACAAAAAGGCTGAAACCCCAAAGCACAGCTTGGGCAGAAGTTACAGACCAGTCCTCACAATCCAGCCTAAACCCTCCGGCACAGCACTAAGTTCCACTCATAACTCAGTGGTTACTCACACAACTGTAGCATCTGCTTTTGAAAGGTGCCTAAAAACCTTCCTTGGGTGCCTGGAGAATGCAGCTGGCTCCAGCAGATTGTTAGCTGCTCTAATTGCCTCAGCTATAAAAAACATGCAATATTTTTCTCTTTTGAAATTATCGAGGTACGTTTTCCTCCTACATTACTGCCTTTACTGTAGAGGTACTACCTAGTACTTTTGACCATAGTTACCCTCTTGGCTTTGTGTAATTAAACAGACTTAACCTTATTAATCTCTTACATAAAGCCGGATTATCCAAGAGCTACATTTTAACATTAGGACATTTTCATTCGCTCATTGTAGCAATTATTTTCTAATATCAATAAAAGTTCAACCTATGTTATTGTCTATTGTCTATGTTATTGTGTGTTCATGTCAGAATTCATAATTGCCAATGCTCATATTAGAAGCAACCAAAATATTTGGACTGATAATTTTGGACTAACAACATCAATACGAAAGTTTCTGTGAAAAAACTTAATTGTGTTTTATATTCATAAAAGAAAAAATTATTTTATTTAAAAGATTCTGTTTACCATGTTTTACATGGGATTTAGGTAAAGAAGTGCTTTACATACACCCAAGCACTTTCTAAACATTGACACAGCGAAGAGAAAAAACCCCAAACCCCTTCTGAAGTCAGCGATAACCAGAATGAGAGAAGTTTCTTTTGTAAAGGCCTCTCCATAACCAAGAGTCTGAGAGACAAAGCATCTTGGAGCACCTATCACATGGAAGGCGATTACAGAAAAGCAATCTAGAGTGCTTGCTGACAAATAATAATTTAGGAAATAGAAAATAAAATACACCCTACCTGGTATCATAAACTGTAGCTTCACCAGGGGATTTTCACGGTGTTATTAAGTTTGAGAGACAAGCTCAAGTGGTTTAAATAATTGAAAGAAGAAAATACAACTTCCACAACATTATGTCTCAAAGTACACTTCTTTGTATCTAATATATAGGGCAGCCTCACTCCAAATACATCTGAGATTTTCTATTTCACGTTCTGCAGATGATGTTTGCAGCTCTGTGCAGGTATCTAATTTCCAGCCAAAGACAATACATCGGGGGCAGCATGAGGTTATAGCAACAAGCCAGTCAGAAAACAAGTTATTCAAAGACTGTTCAAAATAATCCTGTAATTCTATCTATTGTGCAACCTTAGCTTTCAAAGGCTAGAGCAATACATTGCTCACTGGACAGAGTTTTCATGAAGCCAACATTATATAGTTTAGATATTCTTACCCAATTTGAAACAAAAATAATAAATATTTCACTTTACGATATCACTGCCATACTTCTGCATGAGTCCCAAATGACCAAACACTTCTCATTTCCCTGCCTCAAAGAGTGAAAGAAAGTGGGAGTATAGGTCTGCACTAACACTTTGCTTTTGGATAAAGGAATGATAGATGAAATACAAAGTTTTTATGGCTACTTGATGATACAGCTGAGCACCTTGGCCAAGAAACTGAGACAATAGGTTTTCTTCTGCAGTACTTGCAAGATTGAAAGTATATGATTAAATATTTGTGAATTCTTTGACAGGGAGTCTGCTCTTCCAAGGAGCGTAGATCTCCAACTCCATCAGAGCTGTAGCCATGTATATGACCCAGCCATTCAGGCTCCCCACCATAGTAGCCCTTTACATGAGCCTCTGAAAGCAACCAAGTAGCTGTGGGATGAAGCTCCTCAAGTGGGTTATCAGCTAACTGAAATACAGGAAATGAAGGAAAGGAATAGATGGTTGATTTTTCACACTAGAGAGAAAATACTGGCCAGGAACAGAGATGCATTCCTATGCTGAAAGCATAGGTGAAAATGGAGCTGTTAATGAGGCAACAAAACATAACACATTATGAAAGTGTTTGGAGAGGCTGACTGTAAGGCTAATTGAGTGAAGAGATGAAAGGGCATTTCACAGGAAGCCAGGGGGACGAGCAGCAAATAAAATCCTGTTAAAAATGAAAAAATGTTAATCCACACATGCATGGAAAAAATAACCATGACCCAAGAACAGTCTTTAAATCAGTATTCACTCTCCATAAATAAAATATGGGACCCTTGTCCTAGGGAAAACTACATCAACTAACACTTGTACTTGGAAAAAAAAATAACAGGGGCAGAGTTTGTAGGGATGTGATACAATTTCACAAAGTCATAGAGTATTAACTATTTCTCACACTCCAGCATCTGCCAAAAGGTTTGATATGAAAGAGAGAAGCTTTTTCACATAGAGTGCAACTACGTTGTGGAAGTCACTGCCACAAGATGCCATGGAGGCAAAAGAAAGGATACAAACCAGATAAAAACAACCTGTTGGAGGTGGAATCCTGAAAAAGTACTTTAAAAACATGATTCTACATTTGGCCTGTGTCTAACACTCTTTTGCTAGACCTCCAGTATTGAGCACTCTCAGGAAGAGGACACCAGTCTAAATGAGCCTTTGATTTTTCATGGCGTGTTGCTATGTGCTTGCACTCTGACATATCTCAAGGGTTAAATTCAGAATAATGTGCTCACTCAGGAGTTTTGCCAAGAACACAAATTTGGGCATTTTGCCTCTTAAGCACTGTGACAGGAATTAGTTAAATCCAACTTTGTAATGGACGCAGTGTTTAAAACCTTCACTGCTGTCCCCAGTGCTGTCATCCTTGGAGACAAGACTGCCACCAGCACCGTCTCTTTTTGCCCTGGACTTTGATCTTGAGGTATAACACTGCATGAAGATTTCACCCTCACTCTTCTACCATATCTCCTCTGGCTACTTCTTGGCAACTCTGGAAACTTTGCTCAATAATGGCATTCAAGTTTTAATGTGATCGATCCATCAATGGGAAGGCTGCATTTCACTGATCCTGAATTACTGCACCCTAGTTCAATCTATGGTTGCTCTACTATTCTAATTTTGCAGAAACTGCATCCAAAACAGCTCAAATGCTGAAAATATATAAAGGCAACTCATGTGGAGGGAACATGAAAAATTGATAATATACATCATTGGTATGACTTTCCAGAAAGAATCAGCTTTTAGAACCAGACTCAGATGCTATTTACTCACCTAAATAATTATTAGGATATTTTCAAAGGTTCTCAGCACTCAGCCTGTTGAAATCTCTTGAAAACCTGGTTATAATAGTCACAATGGGAACTGAGTTCTTTTGAAAAACTAGTCGACAGCTGAGAGTACCAAGCTAGTGAGAGCTGGATCTCAGACAGAAAACTTGCTTCATAACACCTCTTGAGGTACTCAGCAGTGGTTGATGGGAACAGATGAGTATCTGCCCTCTGACTGCAGCCTGCATCAGATAAACAAGAAGTTGTGACTTTTCCATTATATTGATTTCCCAATGAAAAACCTGGATTCCAAAAAGAGGGAAGATATTGATTCAAGGAATGAGTCTGATTTCCCCTCAGAACACTGGTTCCATGCACTGCAGTTCTCGGGACCTCCAGGCAGCCACTGCTTCCTGACTTGCAGATTCACAAGTAAGATCTGCATCTACATCACAAGGAAATCTGCATCTTAGAAAGTGTGATTCTGCAGATCTTTGCCTGGTGGGACTTGGAAAGGAGATATCTGTGATCATCCTACACCCAACCCTCAGCAGCCACACGAACCCCGCAGCTCTCGATGCTTTCAGGTTTCTAGGTTCCTTAGGATCCTTATAGGGTGTGTTTCAGTTGCCCAGCACTGTTTTAGAGGCCTTCTGGTATCCCATGGGGCTGCAAGAGGCTACTCCAGGGAGTCGCAGCACTCACTAGTACCAAAGGCATCTAAAGCAGCATTAGATGCCAGTGTTTAGGCCCTTGAATTGCTCCTCGACAAAGTTTTAGACAAGCTACTACATTTTTGAGGAGTCCAGCGTGTCAGGAAGATGCTTTATAATCAGCAAGTGAGGCCAAAAAAGTCAACATTTACATTTTTCCTTCAGTAAAATCTTGTCAACCCAACCTGTTGAGTTGCAACAAATCGAAGTTATTCAAAATACTTTCTACAAGAAAGAAGATTTTACTTCTTACAGATTCTAGCCAGTTTTCTGCCTTGTTCCTCTCAACCACAAACTCTAAAACATGTGAAGACTTACCTACCTACAATTAGGCAATAAGAGAAGTTGCATTAGCAGAAATGACTGAAAGCTTTTTCACCCCTTATTTACAAAGAAACAACTTTCTTTTGTCTTTTTTTAAAGGCAATTCTTTCAAAAATTCTATTACTATAGAATAACAATGAGAAAAAAACAAGAATTTCCTATTATGATTTCTATACACATCATAATGTCTCTATTCATTTTATCCCTTTTTAATATTCTAGCTACTCCACACAGACATTTATCACTTCCTCATTTTCTAATATCTGCCATTTTCATTCTCAAAATCCTTCCAAATCTTTCTATACCTTTCATGGATACTAGAGTCAGAAGAAGAACGAAGACAATCTCTGCCATTAAAATATTCAGGCCACGTTTTTAATTATCTATTTGGTTTTCTCCTAGGAAGGAGAGGTTGTTTCCCCCCAGGAGATCAATAATGTAGTTTCCCCAAATGATTCCTGAAGTTTTTATATAACTTCACAGCTGCAGGTCAAAATTTCAAAAAATAAACAAAACAAGCAATAACTGGAAGTTTAAATTGCATTGTCCTACAGTGCCATTCCTTATCCCTAAAAAACTATGGGCAGCCAGGCAGCCTTTGTCATTTATGGATATTCACATGGCACAACTCATGGGGACTGCAGAGGCTTTGGCGTTCTGGCTGCTCTAATGTCGTTGATGATGATGATGATGATGTGCAAAAAGAGGATGCTGAGAAGTTGTGAATGTGAAATAGTGTGTTTTAGCACTGCTTTAACATTGCTCACGTTAAATGATGTTAAAATACATTCTACAATTACAGAGAGAGAGAGAGAGAGATTGCTGGATGAGAGTCTTGGAAGTCTCTCGGGCAGAAGAAGGAAGAGACACATCTGCAAATACCAGTGTTGGTACTGGGCTCAAAGACGTAAATTATCCTTCCTTAGAGTTTCACATCATCAGCCTTGTTTCTGTTGCTAATAACCTGGGTGGATTTGAAATAGCTGAGCTGAAGCTTTATTTACAGGTGGGTTTGGTTTTGGTTTTTTCTCTTTTTTTTTTTTTTTTAAATATTTTAGTTGATTACATTTCTGAAAACTTAAAAAAACCCCCAACCAAATAAATAAGAAGCACAAAAAAAGCCAACAGCAATAAAAACCACAACATTTCTACTTTTAAAATCTGAAAACAAGACAAGCACTCAAAAGCAAACCAGAAAGTTTCTATTTTGTAACCCCTACATAACCTATCTTTTTCCTCTCTTCAGAGGACTACTGCATGATATTGTCTAACTGCTAAAGTGAATAATAGCCTTGGGGAGGACATTTAATTCTGGACTATTCATAGCTGTAAATACTTGACTTCTCCATCAAAACTTTCAAACCTGTAGCTCTTTTGTTTTACGTTGGATGTATCCAAAACTTGTCTGTTTGTAGGTGAGGACTTTGCACGGTCTGTCACAAGTGCCTCCTGTGCAGAGCCTTGCTACACATAGGTGAGCATTTGAAGAGGGTTTTCTGCAGGTGTGCTCAGCCCAATCTCATTGCCAGTAGCACTGGCTTTACATTTTTATGTTTATTTAGAGCTTCCAGTGTGTTTAACACAAAGTATAGTCTTTTTACCATAGCTTTTGTATAACTGGAAAGAATCCTTATGTGTTTACTTTGTCACCAAAAAAAAAACAAACACTAAACTTTGTAACGAAGTTTAATCTTCAACACAGAAGGCACGAAGCAGAATCTTTTGGATGAATCTTCAGCAGATGCTGCCATGTATTTGAAATCATTCAAATTTCTTACTCATAGTGTGTGTACAACTTTGTGGGAGTGAGGGGAAAAGGGAACAGTTCCCCGGCTGCTCATTTTCTGAGATGCAGCATATGTTTGTGCAGGTATCTGACTGCATCCTCTCCCTTCTACCTCATGTACTTTGTACTCTTTCCAACAGATGACTGTTTCCAAATATATAGATATAAAACATGCAACATTTTAATATTGCCATAATTGCATTTCGGTAGCTTTNTTATTCTATATGATTTATAGTTTTTTTTGTCTTTTATAGATTATATGTTATGTTAATTTTATATAATTTTATATTTATATTATACCTTTCAATATTTATTTTCTATATTTGTTTGCCTTTTACTATTTTAATGTATTTTTACAATGATGTCTATGTTTTATATATTCTATATGTTTTTGTATTTTATATTTTGCTTTTATGGATTTATTTTCAATATGCTTATTACACATCACATATTTTAACCCCTATTTCTTTTCTATGTTTCTTTATCCCCACGTGCTCTCAGGCCAATTTTAGGAAACCACCCCAGTCTTGCAAACGTGTTCCCCCTCTCACCCCGCGGGTGGGTTGCAGCGGGATTACCCACGCAGGGCTGCTGCCTCCCTGCCCTCCCACAGGGCTCTCGCAGCGGCTCCCGGGGACTCTCGGAGCCGCTGCCAGGCGCTGCTCCCCGCGGGTTTGGGGGCTTGGAGCCGTGGCTTGGGCTCTGCTGCCCTCCGGTGGCCCCGCGGGAGGGTCCCGCTCGGGGGGCGGAACTAGGTCATCCTCACGGTCCCTTCCAACCTAGAGCATTCCATGATCCCGTGCACTGAACTGCAGAGGGGTGGAGGATGCTGGTGGAGAAACCGAGTTTTGTTCGCCAGCATTCACCTGCACAGGAGCCATCCTCACCTCGGGGGTCGCCTTTGGAGGCACCGACACACACACACACCCTGTGAAAGCCAAACTGTAGAGACGCAGAAAGGAGAGACAAAGCAGCCAAGGCAGAAGGGAGAGTGGCTTGTCCACATCTTTAAACAACGGAGCCGAAAACAGCCTGAGCTGCTTTCTCCCAAGACCAGCTCTGTTTCCCGTGGCAGCAGTTCACAACCTCTGCTGGCCTGCAGCCCCCTGACACACGCCAGGAACACCACGCTTGGCTCTTCCCAGCAAAGCCACATGTCCCCGTAGCCAACCTGTCGCCCTTGGGTCATGGCTCAGGGATTTCCATTCTGCATTCCCACACTGAGGTACCCGACTAGCACAGCACAAAACACAGCCCTGTAACGATGTAAACCATCCCAAGTTTACACATCATTAGGAGGAAGACAATGAAAAATAACATTGTTTTATTATTCTATTTGGGGAAATAATGCCGCATTGTTTTCTGCACCATTTTCTTCCTCAATCAGATTTTGGGATGGTTTTTCCTAGGCGAGATAATTGGCTGAAATCAAGCCACTGTAGCCACAAACAGGCACATTTGGATAATGCTATAAAAGCTGCATTTAAAAGGAAGAAAGAAGTAAAAAAAACTGAGCAAGGGTTGATTGCTCCATATCACTGTCTGCAACTCAGTTCCATTTGTAGTAAATTATTAACTATATTAATCTAACTTTGTTTAAGTCCAACTAGACAAAACAGAAGTATTATTCTGAAAGCATACAAGTTCTATACAGGTCCAGATTACAGCGAGCTCTCTGCATTGTCTAGAGCAAGGAAGGAAGTCATCAGGTAATAACATTGCGGTAACAACACAGCCTCTGCTCCTGCCCTCAGCTCCACAAAATCCCTTAACTTGTGGCGCCTGGATTTCCCAAACATCCCCAGCCCTACCACAGCCAGCTGCTAAGACACGAAATGTGTGTGCCGCTCTCTGTCCTGCTTCTCTACCACAGAGTTAGAAACATCAATGTAAATTTTATAGCACCAGAAATCCATGCTGTACGTTCCTCTACCCATCCCAAATCCCAGAATCTCGGGGTTTTCCTAGTATTTTTGCTTTACATACTGCAGCCTTAGCAGAACTGCAGTACAAGACACATACAAACAACCCTACTGTCCTTCCTGGATGTTTATAAACTGCAAAATAGGTTTGCTTGAGAAATGCCATCAAGATCCAGTTGAGCCAGCTTTGAAAGCCCATTATTTGTTCCTAGCTTCCAATATCCTTTGATCACATCTTAAAGCTGAAGCTCCTTACATGCTGACATTACACAACCAGATGTTAACTCAAACTACAAAATTTTTTTAGTGTATTAACCCAGCAGCTCATAATTGGGATTAATTTTGTTTCAAATCTCTGCAAGGAATACATGCTATATTTATACTCCATTAAACATGAGATTTAATGATTCCGAAGTGTGTTATATCACCAGGAAGAGCCACAGCGTTCAAAAAAACTCAAGATTTTGTATCAGGAGAGTACCTCCTCCATTTATCACACCATTAGCTGGCAGCAACATAGGATCAGAGTCTGTGTATGGTCTATCAAGAATGACAAGGCAGTAGACGGAAAGTAGAGACAGGGACACAAAGATGACTTTCATATTCCTGCAAGCCACCTGCGCTTCCAGATCCAGGTTACTAAGTCCTTTCCCTTGCTCCATGGCATTGCTGCCCAGGAACGCTGTAGATTCATCCCCTTGTACATCTGTCTCACAGCAGTACATGGAGAGCACTTGTAAGAAATTGGGGACTTATTTATAAGTCATGTATCCTATGGAACTGATAAGACCTGGGACTTCAGCTATGCCTTGAGGATGACTTTCACTTTTTTTAAGCAACATGCAATTATAAATAACATGAAAGGGTAGCAGAGGTACCTGTGAGCAGCCCCTGATTTTGTGGTCGTTCAGCTTTAGAGCACGATACAGATTCTAAGCTCAGCCTTACAGCTCCTCAACCCAACAGCGCCCTGAAAATTTGTGGTAAATATCATTGTCCAAGTTAGCACCACAGACACCACTCTCCTCGTGGCTCCCTAGCAAAGCCCTCTCGCCACGGCTTCAGCTAGAATGCCTTTTGTTTACAATTTCACCAGCTGAAAGACTCTTTTGAGAACACAAAAAAGAAAAAAAACAAAAACACACCAAAACAGAAGGGAAAGAAAGAAAGCTGAAGAGGCCACTATGAGGATCTAATCTATGGCTAAGACCACCCCTTGCCTGGCAGTCTGCATTGCCATCAGCTGTATGCACCGTGAGCGCGCTGGGGTTTAGATCAGCTGTCTGTGCCTTCTCCCTCATTAACATGGATAAAAGCGGTGGCCTCTGCCGGGTGCGCGGCATTCCTCAGCATACCAGCTGCAGCTCCATCTTAATGCATCCTCTGGGCTTGGAGAATTAATTAGTTCTGATAGTCACCGTGGTTCAAAATGATGGCTGTCATAACCCCACAGATAAAATTACACACCCCTGGCATTTTCCACATTGCCCATTCAGGCTCTCCGTAGGCCATCGTTGGCTTCCTCAGATGTATGGCACTGGAAAGATTTAACTTGCCAAACCTTTTTTTTCTTATCTCTTTGTTATGTTCCAATTAAGTCTGTGTTAATCAAAGGCAGTATTTCCCAAATATTCCCCCCTCCTTTCCCCAAGCCTCCTCCTAGGCAACTTGACGGTTTGTACCCCCCTTCCTCCACCTACAATTAGCATTCAGACGTTCCTCTTGGCAGAGCCAAAGCCTCCCTCCCTCTAGGAAGCTTTTTTCTTACGAACACATTTTATATTTCCCTACCCCTCTGCAAGGTGCTTTAGCCAGTTTCCAAACAAAGAGCAAAGTGACTTCCCTCAGACATGTGGAGCCTCCAACCATACTCAAACACCCCTGTGACAGTTTTCCTGCTGTGTCTGGCTCTAAAACAGAAGCCACATACAGTAAAAAAAACAATAATTCATTGATTTTCTTCTGCTTACTTCCAAATTACCAAGTAAGAATATCAAATTTAGCTCAACACTGCCCTCACCCTTGACACTCTCCAAGATTTCACTAACAAGGCTGCACCCCTGGGAGAGGAGCAGAGCTGCAAGTAGGGTAGAACATACCAGGAAAGCAGTACCAGCATTTATCATGCAGAGCTCACGAATGTTCAGGCTGCAATGAGTGCTTTGTTTCAAAGCAGCCTTATTCCTTTCTTATTTCTTCCTCTGAAACGGTGCTTTGGCAATATGATTGTGAAATGGCTGAGCTTTGCATGAGTCTCTGAGACGTCATCATATGAAGTTCAGTCACCTCTGACAGCTGAGAGAGCTTCACAGTCTGAAAGTTAAGGGGAACAATATACAATGCAAGATGTGTAGTCAATAATCAATTAAAAATTTTTAAAAAGCAAGAAACTGTGTGCTCATCAAAATGGTGTAGAGGAAGCTGAGTGCTGCAACCATCATGTCTGTATCTCTGCTGATTTTTATTTACTTTTGAACTGACCTCATGAACCTGGCTCTAAGAAAGAACAACTACCTCATTGCAATGCTGAAATAAGTTGTAGCACAAACATTGTTTTCAGAAACATCTACATAAATGAACCATCACTTTTTCTGTGGGTGGTTGACTTTTACAGCATGGAAACAGAAGCAGTAACCTGGGGAGAGGCAGCAGGTGGATGAAGAAAGTCAAAAGGACAACTAGTTCACAATTACTTAAAGTAGGAGCATCCAGTCCAGGAATGCAATAGCAGAGCAGAGAAAAACTGTGACGCACAGAAGGGAATGCCCCAGCATGTGGTATTTGCAGTATTGAAGCACACACAGTGAACTCTTAATCTTTTTCACCAGGCTGCTTGCATCCTGAAAGTTTTCAGAGGTACAAGGGTGACTAGCAGCTGAGCTACAGGGCATCTGAGGAGGGAGGCTTGGCCGGGCTCCCCATGCCAAACTGACCCCAGCTCTCAGGAAGCCAGCTCCCTGGCTGGCTGGCAGACACCCTGCCACATGCACAGGCTGCTTCAAGCACCGAGGTGCCACCTTCCCGGCCTCGAGGAGTCCCACACCCCATGTACCAGGTTCCCTTTTAGCCTGTGTTTCTGCCCAAAGTGGGGCAGGAGCCAGCCAGGCACAATGGTAGTCAGAGCCTGGCACAGTCTGTAACCCCCATGAAGAAGGAAAATGCCCGTCACCAGCAGGAGGAAAGGGTGGCTGGTCCCTCTGGAACAAGGAAAGCAGTCATCACAGCAGCTAGTGAGGAGGCCATGCTCTGATGAGAAGGGAGAGGAAGGAAAAGGAAAAAGAGTTTACTTCCCACAAATGCCTATACGAGAGGCAAGAGCAGATAACAAGAGAGCTGATGCTGCTGCATTTTATCTCAGCCTACAGGACAGGAAAGGGACGTGCTTGATTTACAGCTCCTTTCACCACTGCGCTGTCTGAAGTGGTAACAGGCAAGAGACCCAGCTGACCTCGAGCTGCTGAAGAAGCTGTCAGCTCCTGCCAGCACCCACACAGGGACCAGGCAGACGTGGTTTCCCCAGGTGGCACAGACCCTGCCCAGTCAGCCACTCTGCCCACGCTCCAACAAGGCACTTCTGAAGAAGAGGGAGGGTAAGTTTCGCTCCCAAACATCCCACAGAGAACGGGATGCGGCCATAGGCTATCACCACGCGGAAGAGAAGATCCTCCAGGATTCTGCTTTTGGAGTAAAACCTGAGCCATTCCTTCCGCCAGGCCAGATTGTACATTGTCTGCAAAGTCAAAGTAACGTGAAAGGCCTTGACCTCAGAAAAAAGGAACAGCCCTTCCCAGGAACATGCCTACTGTCAGCATGTCCATCAGAACCCTGGCTGCTGTCATGTCTGCATAAACAAGGGATGATTTACTTTCTTCATCGTATGGGGAAAGGAACAGGATCCGATGAGTGCACAGGAAACACCTTGCCCTGCCATCCCCAGCAATTTTGCAGTG
>VZTA01025925.1:56195-70106 GCA_013398855.1 Mohoua ochrocephala | reverse complement strand
CTTTCTTTATAAGAAATGAAACTATAGGCTTTGAAAGGTTTTAAATGCACATCCATCTGACCATATTTGCTGATATATTGTATATGTGCATATACATGCATATGTTTCTATAGAAATCCTTAAGATATTTATATATTTTTAGGTACATGCAATTCTTTTTCTGGCCATATACGTGACTTATACATAAGATTTTACTCCATCAGATAAGATTAAGACAGGACTTAATTTTTTCCAAAATCAAGGCCTGTACTTGAAGTGGCTGGTGATGACTTGCTAGTTGATGAATACGAATAGAGGCTAGCTTTGCACTGAGTAGCAGTGAGATCTGATGGAAAGAAGCAGAAACATTCTTAAGGGTCTTGGTCTATAAAAGAAGCAGCAAAACTATGACTGTGTGGTTCTCAGTCAGACATCATTAACTGCTGAATAACAGGATCCAGGAACTGCCTTTTTGGAATAAACCCAAGGAAGTGCAGCTTGCAAGAAAGATGGAGTCAGACTCTTTAATAAGGACCCGTAGTGATAGGACAAGGGATAATGGTTTTAAACTAAAAGAGGGTAGATTCAGATTAGATATGAGGAAGAAATTTTTTTTAAATGGGGGTGGAAGTTTGAATTGTGAGAACTATGGACAGTTTACGGAGAGAAGACAGGACTACGGACAGCAAGTCAGCGTTAGATTCAACAGATTTCTGGGTGTCTGGGTTTACCAAACCTAGCACATTTCTCAGACAGCTTTAAAGATGACAGACTGGATCTTCGCCAAATGAGAGTTTAGTTGACAATAAGCACCGGGTATCTATTAAAGGGTGAGAAAAAAGGTAAAGAATGCCATGAGGATTGGTTTGCTTCATCTTGTAGATATTCCTATACAAACAGCATGAGATTCATTAAAAATACAAGCACTTGAGAATTTTGCAGTATTCTGCAAATTGATTCATTCAAGAAGTGCTGTGCTTCTTATTGTTTGAACCAATTCATTTGCAGAAGGTGCAGTATTGCTCATTGTTTAAAGTAATTCATTTGCATGGGCTGAATACTCCCATGCTACAAGATGCTTAAATTGTGAAAAATAAGCCCTTTTTTCATGTTACTGGCAATGTACTGCAAGCAACAGCATAGAAAATAAGCCATGATGCAAAAGATTTCATTAGATTATTAGATTCTTAGAGATTAATATTAAAAACTCACAGCATCCTTTGTAACAATAGGAGCTTTTCTTTGCAACAGCTAGTTTTAAAATGGAGTGTTGTTGTCCTTCTTATCATTTAGTACCAGATGAGAGTTATAAGAAAAGCACATCCTCTATCCAACAGCTGGGAACCCCAGCTTCATAGATAAGAGAGGTTGTGTTAATTCTGACAAAAACTGAAATGTCCTGAAAAATTTTCTAGCAATAATGGGATCTATATAGAAATGCAAAGGACAATTTAAGAGATTTGTACAGCCATTAATCTTATGTTTTAAGCTCATCTTCGAAAACGTGTACCTAATTCAGGCTTGCTGTAACTTACGCTTTCTTTTAGATTTCTGAATAATCGTACATAGATATTCTTTGGCATTAGGAAAAAATTAAATTCAGCGATCAAAAAACCAAAAATAATTGGTTTGAGCTGAAGTTTTCAGGCTGGTATGTTGGCATTTTGGATGTTAAATTGAATGTGTGAAACTTAAATGCAAACCTTTTTAGTAGAACTGAGTTGAAAAGGGCATCTACTGTACATTTTAAGACCTCTTTTCAGCTTATTTTTGGAAGAGAACAACTTACTCTTCCTTTACTGTAATTCTTAAAGTTTTAGAGAATAATTGCTAAGCACTGCAACCTAAAGTCCTTGAAAATATAACTACCTAGACTGGGAATGAATATATCCTTAACTGCCACCACCACTTTCCTGGCCTGGCTGCAGGACTCTGAACAATGCCATAAAACATCTTAGCCCCCAGGCCTCTTTGGTCCAGCTTCAGCAATGTGTTTTGGCTCTCTCAAAAGGTCGTGAAGAAACACTGATTATAGCTTGGAAACAAGAAGCCTCTGTAAATTTAGATACTAAATCCTTCACAGATTGTTTCTGAAATTGATCTAATACGGCCCAGGAAAATAAATCATTCCACTTACATATATTTCCTTAATCCTTCTCACTAATTATTAGTACAAAAATAAATGCAGATAAATGCAGTTGACAGTGTGGTTCCTAGAGAAGATTGCTGAAAATGCGTCTACTCTGAATTTACAAAACAACAGTTGTTCTGCACACTACCTACTGCAAGGTGTCTCTGAATTACTCTTGAGTGCAATAATGGAGCAGCCTTTTGTGACCAATAGTCAGTGTGAATTCACCTTTTTTTCTTCAGCCATTAACTTGAAAATCTTGAATAACTCCCATCTGAGGTCTTGTAGTAATCAACATTTTCCAGGGGAACAAAATATACAATGTGAAAGGGCAAGGCACTTTTCAAAAGAAATATTTATCACCTTATTTTAACCTAAAACAAAAATGGAAGCTGAAACATGGCTGTGGTCTTCTCCCGACAGCAGTGTGGTGTGAGGATTGCTTGGTGCAGCTACGAGTAAGGAGAGGACGATGTGCATTAAAAAAAAGGAAACTAAAATGTGCATCAGGAAAGTAGAACATTCTCACCCATGTAGATCCCCATTAAGGGGATCTGTAGAGGAAGGTTGTTATGTCACTTTACATTTTGGAAAAAAATGAGGCTTAGAGAAAAGCAGCTAGAGAAAGCCCTGAATTATGATTGCAGCTGCAAATAAACCCAACTGGATTTCTATTATTGTATAAATCAGTAAGTTTCTAGAATTCATGTGTTAGTAGACGGATGCTGTAAATATGTTGTAAAACACAAAACTAAAGGTTAAGTATTTTCAGATAGCTAAGAAACATGTGAATTGCCTAGATTTTAAAAAAATCCTTATGTGACTGCTTATTAGGGTTACCACAAAACCTCTATATAGAGAAAAGTGTTCCTTGGGTTTTAAGGTCCAGTACACCTGAAAGGCAGTAGTAACTCATATTTATATTTCCCAACATTTTTATTATAAAAGATTTTTGCTAACAAAAAGAAGCTTTCCTAGAAAAGCTATCACCTGTGTTGTTTGTAGCAAGTATTTGGAATACAGCAATAAAAAAGTTGTCAAGCCCTGGAATTGCCTTTTCCTTGTCTCTTAAAATTCCATTCATGTTTAGCCCAAGTATCAACATCCATTTTTTCATCACTACTTCTTTAAGGCAAAATTTAGCATTTCGCAAAGGTGCTATTTGACAGTGAGTATTTTAAAGGCTTAAACCCAGCCTGCTACCAACATAACAGTAGGTAAAATAATGGGTGTGGTATTTAAAATGCTTAAGAATAAGCAGAATGCACAGGAAATTTTGCTAAGCGACACCATGTGCTACAAGTCACTTTCCATGGCAGCTGATTGACTTAATAGCAGTATAGTGTCTCCCATGCTTTGCATCTGTGTTGCAATGGCTAAGGAGCTGTGGGAAAAACATTGGAGTTGTACCTAATGAGAATTCTTAAAAGTCTTTTAGAGTTAAAAAGCTGTTATTTGTTTATAAAAGTCAAGTCCTAGAAGGGTTTAAGAATGCCAAATGTATGGTTGCAAAGTGTCCTTGGTGCAGACCTTATTCATGTGTTATGATATACAAAGCTATATGCAGAGAACTGCCTCTCTCAGCCCTGCGAGTGCACAGAGGTGGAGCAGACTCAAGACTGTGTGATTGATTACTTGTCTGGCTGCTTCATTTTGCACCACAGATAACTTATTTTTAAATACAGGCTTTCTGTGGTAATTATAATAATTGGAATTAGGTAGTTGCATTTTTATGCATTTATCAAATATTTAAAGATATTTATCATCTGTCTCACATTTCATAATTTAGGGATGAACTGTAGAGGATAACTGAATTATAAAATCTTTCTTATTTATATTCCTTGTTTCCTCAGCCTTCTTCATTAAAAAAGAAAAAGAAATTAGAAAAAAAGAGAAAGGTCCTGCAGAGATGGTTCCTTATTCCTGGGATGTGTTTCAAAAAGAGCTCCAGCCAGGGACAAAGGTCCTCCTATGAAGAGCAGCTTGCAGGATAGATGCTTTTGATTGTGCATTTTATAGAGAGGTTATTTCCTCCACAGCACTTCCATAATGGCCTGGCACACTTCAAACGCAATGGCAATATAAATGAGGAAAATAAATCAAAGGCATTTTGGGAAACTAAATTTTTTGGGTATAAATTTTGCCTTTGGATATTACAAACACATGAATCTAAAATGGATGCCAAAAGAAGTGTGGAGTGAGTATCCACAGGAAGCATCCAGCCTTTAAATTACTCATTGCACACAGCAATTAGTTAGGCAACAAACATTTTTAGCCATTACTCACAGTGTAAAATAACCTTTAATAAACTCGAAGGAAGTACAGACTATCCAGTGTGACACATAACTTTTGAGGCATGTTCTCCAGAAATAGTCACGGAGTGCACTACAACTCATTGCAACTCACTCAAGAGAAAAGCAGGTGCTTTGTACACTTAGGAATTTGTTCAGTCTATGTGTAACATAACTTTGCAGATACACTGTGAGGGAAATAAAGATGATTTGTTAATTATTTCAAAATTCAATTTAAAAATCCCCTCTCCATTTTAGTAATACCCATCACTAAGGTTTTTCTCTTCTGCCACTAAACCTATTGAGCTTCACGCACGGTAGTTAGGAAAGAGAAAACTTCTGGTCTTCATGTCAGGATACACATGATGCATTTGGAGACGGGGTATTTTTGTTTCCTGCAGGATATTTGATATTCCTCAGAATGAGGCTGTGTTAGTGTGCTATGTATAACATACTAAACCCCTGACTACTCATGGAAGCTTCAGCTGGAAAGAATGGCTTGCTTATGGTCCACCCAAAGCAGAGCAGGTGCTCAAAGCAGAGTAGGTGCTTAAAGATGTGGGTAAGATTACCTGCCTGTCTGAAGGGCTGCCCCAGGGCTGGCTCTCCCTGCTGCCCTCTCACACAGCCTAAAGCAGTCAGCCATCCAGGGAAATGCTTCGGCTTCGGAAGCTCTGCATCATTTTTACATCATTTGTCAAGTGACTGTTAAAGATTAGATCACCATTTCTAATAAAAAGTAATTTTACTCAAGCTATTAACAAGAAGCAGCATGTAAGTTACACATTTACATGAAGTGAAGCAAATCACCTACAGCACCCGCAAAAAAATTATTTCCTAATTATTTTTACACAAGAGAAGAATGGGAATGGTTAGGAAGAGAGGCCATTTTGTAAAGGAATCCAGAGTAAATTCATTGCATAATTCAGAATTGTATTAATATTTCTTCCTTCCATCTATCTTGACATCTTGATATCTTTGATAAAGGATGCAAGAGTTGCAAATATGCCAATACAAATCAAATTGATGTTTATTTCCCTAAAGCACTAACTAGAAGAGTACTAAAAGAGCCCATTTTATTTTTTTTTTCAGCCCTGGGTCTTTCTATTCCTGCTTGCTTCTTCTGTTTCTTCCTCTTCTGTTTAAAGCCTTAGCTCTGTGTAACCACTACTAAAGACACAGACCGTGTCCTGAAGGGTTTATATTCTAATTTAAGATAAATTCCAACAAGATTATAACAGAGAGCATGAGGGAAACAAAGGCTGAGGCAAGACCCTGTCTAAACATACGTGTATTACTATCTCTGTGCACAGTTTGATGGATACTTTCCCCTCCCCTTTTAAAGAACAAAGGTACATGAGACCAAAATTGAGACATCTTTATTCAATTTGGGGAATGCAAAAGTAAATCAGCCAGTAGCACAAGAAAAAGAATAGACCCTTTCACTCTTCACTCTTTTTCTCATTCTTGTGTTTGAAAATAAAGTTGCAGACAAATATTATTTTTTCTGCTGTTCAAATGCAGGGTGAGACAGTGTTCAAGAACTCACAGTTCATACACACCAGACTAAATTTCTCTACAGGCCATAAGTTCTTACTAACAGAGAGAATAGATGCTCTTTCTGCTGCATTTGCTCTATTAATTACAGATATGTTTTCTCTGGGAAAATACCCTCAGCACTATTTTCTGCAGACCGTTTGTGAATCACAAACCCAAGGTGTTCAAGTCTCCTACTTAAAAAGGCTCAGATCTCCCATGTTTTTCTATAAGATAAACTTAAAAAGGTACCTCAGTTTTCAGTTATTGAACTGTTAAACTCCATTTCTTTCTACCATGTGTTGTATTATCTCTGGTCCTTGAACAAGATGCTGGCATTTACAAGAACATAGTATGGTTTTGCTTATGAAGGTCAATCATTCTGAAATGTTCAATGATTTTACTATGTAGGGGATCTTATTGATTGTACCTTGGGATAATATTTGCATTTTTTGCTTTTTATCTATTTATTCACTGCATTACAGATGCTTTAAAGCCAATTAGAATTAATACCAAAAATGTGAGCAATCTCACTGCTTACTTTCTGTATATAGGTTTTCTTTCACTTTTACAAATAATGATTTATGCAAAGTCACCAAGACAGCTATTGCTTCCATTGTGGAGTTTATTATCTCCAAGATGAGCAGACAAGTCATTAAGCTCCCACAGAAGGATTAGCACACAGAAAGATCACTGCATTGTGATTTTCTGGTTACATGGTTCAATACAATGATGGTTTAAGGAAGGAAAAGCCAATTCTAGCATTGTCATTATAGAACACTGCATGTTGTCAATAGGCAGTTATAAATACTATCTCCTGTAAGAGCTACTTGTCCATAAAGAGGTCTTTCTATCACGTACCAAGGGGATCAGTAATAGATGAAAATGACTTGTGAAGAAAGGATTCATCTTTTGTATTAGTTGGGGGTGCTGGTGGAGGAGAGGCTGGGCATGAGCCAGTAATGTGCGCTCACAGCCCAGAAAGCCAAACACGTTCTGGCCTGCACCAAAAGCAGCATGGGCACCAGGGCAAGGGAGGGCATTCTGCCCCTCTGCTCTGGTGAGACCCACCTGCAGTGGTGCATTCAATTTTGGGGTCCTCAGCATAAGAAGGATGTGGACTTCAGTGTGGGTTGTAAGCCACTCCAACAGGTTGCCCAGAAAAACTGTGGGTGCTCCATTCTTGGGAGTGTTCAAGGCCAGGTTGGCTGGGGCCCTGAGCAAACAGGTCTAGCAGTAGGTGTTCCTGCCCCTGGCACAGGATTTGGAACTAGATGATCTTGAAGATCCTTTCCAGCCCAAACTATTCTGCAATTCTTTGAGTATCTAAAAATATTTTTCCAACTGTATCTTTTAAAGTCCTGTAATGATGTAAACCTTCTCTTGAATGTTCTTTTCATGCCTGTGTACATTTTCTCGTAACAAACTAGTTTTCAAATAACCAGCCAAATGAATCTCTTCTTAAGGATCAAATTCTGGGTACTTTGCTCCAGCATTAATTCAAAAGACATCTTACACCTTGCGTTCATATGCCCTGTCTGGCATATCATGTGTCAAATTTTTGTACGTATTGCAAACCAGAAATAAGATGTTTAGAATTTTCCCACTCTATAATGAGAGTAAAAAGGAGGAAATAAAACATCTTCAATCAGGTTTTATGCCTCACTTGGTATACAAGAATTAAAAACTGCTTTTGTTCTGCAAGACACTTGGGGTAGGGAGCTCATTTGATTATAGGTTTTTGCAATTAGAAAAATCTTTATTTTTCAATGAAGAACCATTTTTTTCCCAAGTTTTCACTAAGTCCAGCAGTGCCCACTACACCCTAGCAGCCAGGGCATATCCAAGACATCCCAATGAGGCAAGAAAATGGCTGGACAATTACAGCCTTTTGCAAGGGATGGGATCAAGGTATCACCATTCTCAACTACATCATTATACCACACTGCCACACTTAAAAAGCTGCAAGTGTTTCCAAGAAAATGAGACAAATACTGCTTTTTACTACAGTTTATGTTTTAAAAGATCCATGCTTCTGTTATAGACCACATAGCCCATGTGATGTTGTCCTTACAGACTGACACAATATGTGATGCTTCGATGACTCTGAAACATGGGATTTACACAGATTCAAGGGAAGGGATAAAACAAATACAGTGCACTTATTCCTGAGGTCAAGATAAAATGGGAAGACAGAGTCAGAGACCAGAAAAGGGAGTCTATTTCAAGACATCTTCGGGGCTTGGAATGCATGGTAGGGGGTGGGTCAGGCCTTGCTCTGGTGAGGTAATTCTCTGCCCCTCCAACAGCCCCCAAGCCTGGGTTGGAAGGGACCTTCAAGATCATCTAGTTCCAACTTCAATGGCTACAGAAACACATCCTTGCACATCATTTAGGTTCTTGGATAAGAGAAGTCAAGTCCATCTGTTCTAGACCTGTACAAAGAAGTTAGACATCCTGCTGGTTTGTGAAAGAAGTCTTTGATGAGACATTTTTGACCCGTGGTAAATTTACTGACTGCCAGAAGAGTGTGCCACAGCTAATTTAGTCTGCAGGAAGTAATTTATCAGTTGCCAGCTCACCAGTATCCAGTGGCCTAGAATGATGAAGTTCTAATGAAATATTAAAAATTAACAAAGAAAAGTTTTATTTAATAAAAATTTCCTCTGCAGTAGGTCAAGATGCATGAATTAATAGTTTCTAAGCCCAGAAGGGGCTGTTATGATAACTTTGTAATTAACTAGGGCTAGAGCATCAAAACTCTTCCATGTGTTCAGCAACTGTTTTGACTACAGGAGTCCTTTAAAAAAGGTAATTTATACTGATTTACAGGCCTACAGACTGGAGAATCTGCTCTACCTTTTAGTAACTTTCTGCAGCAGCTACATGTTTTCACTCCTAAAAAAGTGGGCCAGACTTATTTTTGTCAAAAATTAAGCTTGGAACTGTCGGGCCATTTTAGGGCCTTTGTCTCCTAGATTAGTGTTGTCTGCGATCAAAACGTCTGCCTCCTGTAGGTACTTCCTCCAGTTACGTCTTAAACAACTGAAGAGATGAGTTTGAAACAGCCATTTTGAAGTGAATGACTGATAAACTGAAAGTTTCATGCAAATTTTTGCTCTTGGTATTTTTATGTCGTTCAAAGCGAAAAAGTTAAACGCCATCAAATACAGCTGTACTTGGAATCACCAACATTAATTCAAAAGTAAACTGACCTTTGTTATAACTTTTTCCATTTAATATGTTATTTTCTTTCCTTCCTCTATATCAAGTCTGTAACTGTTTTGAAAAAAAAAATCAAATTTTATATAGCAATGAATAAGTACTTAATGTCTTAAGTTCGTTTTTGTATGCTCATTTAAAACTTTTTACTTTTTATATTTTCAATAAAATGATGTTTTTATGAGTCATAACTTTAAGACCATATTATTACAAAGAATAAATTTTATAGGAATATAGGCTGCATTGCATCTTTCAAGCGTTCAACATTGTGTTTTCCATGAAAAGATACTGATTTTAGAAATGGGGTTCATTATGATGTTGGAAATATTTGGAAGGCTCAAGAAAAGGGTATTTTTGTAAAATCTTGTCAGTGGAAAGATGACTAGTATGTGCTAAAAATTAACAGAGGGTTATTTAAGGCCTAATTAATTCTTCTGGGCTTTTAAGATATACTGAGCTTTGTAAGTGTTCACCACTAAATATTCTGCAGCAGTGCTTATAGTGTATAATGAATAACACTCAGCAGTGATAGCACAGCATCATCCTTATTCCTTCAGAGCAAGTTTTTCTCAATTCATTCATCATGTCTTTCAGCTTCTTACAGTTACTCCATAAAATCAGCCACACTCTATATTCGACAAAAAGGTTATCAAAAATAGAAATGCCTTGAATGTTAAATTTGTTTAGTAAGTATTACAGGTCTATGAATATGGAGTACATGAGTTTATCATATAGAGTAGGAACCAAGATCTGTCAAGTCAAATGGAAACCCAAAATATCGGTCCCCAAGCTAACAAATTCCTTCAGAAATACAGGTTCTTGTCTGGGTTTTTCACCTCTGGCAGTGAAATAACCCATGTTCTCTAACATTAGTGCTTTAATTTTGGGAAAGTATTAGGTTTTTAATACATCTGTTTAACAAGAATTCGGAAGTTAGTTTTCAGCAACATCATTAACCTGTTTCAGTTTTTTATTATGGATAGCTTGACTGTCTGGATGTTGCCTAAATTTTTAAAAGAACTGGAGACTAACAGAATCATGCATTATGTCCCTTAGGTTTAAAAGCCGTTTGCAAATATAAATATCTTTCTCAAATCAAGGGGAATTTTAAAGGTAAATGAGGCAAATTTCCTCTCTTAGGCATAGATGATAAATACAATAAAAATAGTGGAGAAAATTTCTTACTGAAAGCATATAGCAATGGTGTTGGTAAACAAAAAATATGAAATTAGTTATACACTAGAAGAGCAGAGAGTGAATTAAGATAAAGTGAAAACATTGAACTGTTCAAAGACCAAGAAACATAAAAATCAAAGTTAATATCGTTTGTCTCGCAGCTGTAGAGTAGCCCAGTAGTCACTGAAAAAGCTCATTAATTTCCATGCAATTAACTATAATTAATAAGACAGCCCAGGAGTGTGTGTTCCTGAGAGATAATGTCAGCCCTTGGGTGTGACCTACCATGTGATATTATCTCAGCATGGCTCAAATTCCATACTCCTCCTGAGCTAATAAAATTAAGGTTCCTTCAAAAGGCCACTTCGGTAACTTTGGTTATTGACTTTCGTTCCCATGGTCCAGAACATTAGTAACACAACGAGTACAAATATGAAAAAAGAACATATATAACAAACGGATCATAAATTGATTTAGCAGCAGAGGGAGAAGACAGAGCAGTCAAACCATGAACAGCACATGTCATGCACCAGCAGAGCCCTGAAGAAACATCTGTAAACAAAACAAAACAAAACAGAGGCTTTGAAGCCAGTAAGCAAAACTATGTGATCTATCACAGTTAATCAAAGACTGAATCAGGTATCACCTGAAACCACTGCTGTCTTGACTATACCTAATTGTACACTAACAAAATTCAAATCCTTGCTGAGATATTAAGGCTTGGAGATAGCATGCTGCTCAAAGTGTCCTTCAGTGCCTTCTGTAGACAAGGTTCATTTATGTTGTACCTTACAGATGCAAAGGAAATACAGAAATGGCTGGAGATTGCAAGGGATGAGCTGGATGTTGGTTTGAGTACTACAAATAGGGTGAAGGAAAGGGAAGATTGATGCTAGGAACTGCTAAGATGACAGAGAGGTCCTTTGGATGTATTTGCTGCAGTACAGCAGGGAATGTGGAAGTTGGCAAAGGAGGCAAGGTATCATGGAAACTATTGCTGTTTCACTGGCAAGTTGCAAACTGGTGTTGGTCTCCCTGGAGCAACAAACCTGTCAAGAAACAGTAAAGGGGGTCATTCAAGAAGTTCAGTAACATTTATAGTTGACTGAATCAGAGGTGACCATACTAAGACAGAACCTTGGAAGGAACACAGTTTGGGTCTCAGACCAAACACTGTGGAGCTCAGTAACCCGTTCTGCTATGCAGTGATGAAGCTGTGAAACAATGTTTTGGGAACCATCCCCTGGCAGTCAAGTATTTGGCGATGCAAGGATGAGAGATTACATTACTTCTGATGTCACAGTGAAAATGCTTTAAAATTACCTAAACATGGAATCTTTCCCACCAGGAATAAAACTGGCTCAAAACAACAAGGTTTTAATGACAAATTGCTTTCTCTAAATACTCATTTCAAAATCTTCTAGTTTCAAGAATGTAAAAGAATCCCCTCTTCCTGTACATCATAATTTAGAAAGAGTTCAGATGCCAGCTTTAACTTCCAAGCATCTTTAATACTTGTGAATCTTGTTCTCTGATGTATTTGATTTTAATGACATTCTCCTTCAGAGTTTACATGGTTATGTTTCATGTTCTCATCATTAACATATCTCTGCCTTATTACGTATGGCCCATGTAAAGGATTTCCTCTCTGCCTATAAAACACTCCATTCCAGCAGACTATAAAATAAACCTCTTACGGAGGTTTTTTAACAGGTTTGAAAAAGGTATATAGCTGGGAATCACATCACGTTAATGTTGGAGGGGCTCAGTGTATCTGGATTTATTATGATGTTAATTACAAGAATGGCTGTTCAGTTTTAGACACAGGAATCTCTTTTTACTGTAAATTTCATAAGTAAAATAATTATTTCTTGTTTAAAAATTCAAAATTGCTACCTACAAAAGGAATTTAGATCAACTTTTTGCTAACATAGTCTCTGTTTTCCTCTCACTGTAAAGAAATCATCCAATCCCTGTATCTAGAAATATCATTCTCTGAAGATATTCTTTTTGGTAACAAATGAGGTGACCAGATGTCCCAGTTTTTCTAGCAGAAATGTAGTGTCCCTATTTTCTTTCTCCCTATATGGGTCACTCTATTCCAGGTTTCAAGACCCTGTCAAACATCAAAGAAATGGCAACTCTGCAAGGAAAATCTGAAAGAAATTTTCCTGAAAGCGGCAGGTTTGGGTTTCCAATATTTATAACAGCTTTTCAGCTTCATAGAAATTAAATCTTTTGGAATAAAAACAACAGCAACCCAAAAATACAAAGGAAAGTTTTAAAAAGCAAATTAGATCTGTGCTACAGCCTCCAGTGCATGTCCGCTTCCACAGTCTACCAAGAGTATTGTAATGTAATAGCCATTAATTCACAGACCTGTAGCTGGTATATGGAATTACATAATGCTTCTAATGACTCTGTTTGTTACTTACCGAATCCCTGCAGATTGTGATGGTGAAAAGAAGGTGTTCCCTATCCACATCTGGAGTTGAACAAGAAGACTGGTCCAGAGCTGCTTTGAAACTCCAGATACGCAAAGGTGAGGAAGACTTCTGACAGTCCGAAAATCAAACAGGGGATCATATTAAAGGGGATAATGAGAAAAGACCAACTTGGCCAGGTCTTATTTGCAATTCTAATATTTGAAAAATTTTCCTTCCCACTAAAAGTTAAGCTCGTAGTTGAACAACTCTTGTCTCTTGCAATGTGTGCTGGTTTTGGCTGGGGTAGAGTTAATTTTGTTTACTGTGGCTGGTATGGGGCTATGTTTTGGATCTATGCTGAGCACAGGATTGAGATAGCATAGAGATGTTTTTGTTATTGCTGAGCAGTGATTACAGAGCTAAGGACTTTTCTGCTTTTCATACTGCCCCATTGGCAAAGGAAGCTGGGAGAAGACACAGTCAGGACAGGGACCCCAACTAACCAAAGGGATATTCCAGACTGTAAGGCCCCAACATTTAAATGTAAGGGGTTTACCGAGGTCCCTGTACTCTGGGTTAAATGCACCAAAGAAATACTGACCAGATATTCTCAAGAGGTCAAAATTACTTTACTGGCAAATACAGAAAATCAAGGAACTTTGGCAAAAGATTTAGTACAACATCCAATCAACATAAAACACTTCTCACAGTATTAATCTGGCCCATTCAACTTAGCAAACTTTAAACCCGTTTAATGTTAACTTACCAAAAACGTTCCAAGCAAAGGAAATTAGAAGCTGTTAGGGTTTTAGGAGTTCTCCTTTTTTTTCCCTTTTCTCTTAAGGAATTTTCCCCATACCTGTTGCCAGGAGACACTAACGATTGGATACTGAAGAGAGACAAAAGACCCTGGCCACAGGGGGAGGGGTCCAGATGGCTACTCTCTTTTCCCTGGGGTTTTCTCTTGTAGGGCAGAGATGCCGCGAGATCTGAACTGGGAAAAAGGGGTTGGGTGCAGCCCCTGGCACTCTTGCTCTCTCGGCATTCGGAGGGGAAAGGAGCTGCAGTCACTGTGGAGAGTTCGTCACCACTGCAGGATTCTGCCTTCTCCTGCCTTTCCTTCTACTGGGAAAAACCCCGGGATCCCCAG
>VZTA01025925.1:22762-55798 GCA_013398855.1 Mohoua ochrocephala | reverse complement strand
ATCAGTAAAGAACTGTTATTCCTGTTTCTCATATCTCTGCCTGAAAGCCCCTTAATTTTGGAATTATAGTAATTCGGAGGGAAGGGGGCTACATTTTCCATTCCAAGGGAGGCTCCTGCCTTCTGGGGCAGACACCTGTCTTTCAAACCAAGACAGAAGCAGAAGAAAGAGAGAAGGAGGGAAAGACAGAAAACATATAGAGATACACACGTACAGCTACCAACTCCTGGGTTCCAGCATGGATCAGACACAAACTCTAATAGAGGATAGAGTCAAGACATGTGCCCACCTCATGCTCAGCCTTAAATACCCAATGGCCTCTGTGGGCCCATGCCCTAGGTGGGGCTTCTGGTCACTCGGCCACTCAGGAACTGGGTTAGCATTGCCTCTGGTGTGCCAATGATTGACAGCTCTGCCAGGCTGGGATACAAGCTCCAGGGATGTTGAGGGGGGCAGTTCACTACCTTGGCAGGGCAAGGCCTGACCTGCCACCCTGCCACACCCCACAGGCACCTCAAAATGTCTTGAGAGGTCAACCTTTCCAGTCTCTGGCACAGACCATGTGACATCATGCTCAGTATACAAAGTGAGAGGAAGAAGGAGGGGACATCAGGAGTGATGGCCTTTGTCTTCCCAGGTCACCGTTACATGTGGAAGGGCCCTGCTGTCCTGGGCATGGCTGAACACCTGTCTGCCCATGGAAGTGGCGAGTGAATTCCTTGTTTTGCTTCGTTTGCATGCGTGGCTTTTGCTTTCCCTATTAAATTGTCTTTATCTCAACCCATGAGTTTTTTACCTTTTACCCTTCCAGTTCTCCTCCTGATCCTGCTGGCTGGGGGGTAGTATGACCTGCCCCTGAAGGTGGGTTAACTGAGGGTCTTGTTAATAATAGATCCTTTGGGGCAGACTAGAGTGAAACGACACTAAATGACCGGTGTGTATAAATATATATATGGCAGGTTTATTTCAGAACAATTTGGTTGCAATGGAAATGAAGTATGTAGTTGGTTTGGTTATGGTATGTGTGGAAATATAGCAGTATAAAAACATAAAAATAACACTTAAGAAAATGTACAAGGAAAAGAAAGAAAGAGAAAGAAAGGATAGGAGTAGAAAGATATCGCCACCCATGGATTGATCCAGTGATGAGACTTGATTGTTGCAATTTTGGTGTCGTTGATTGAAATGTTGCCCATTCTTGATCCACTTGGGGTAGGGGAAGCCCGCAAAACACAAATTTCAGTGGGTTAATATACGCTGAGGGTCAGGTGGGAAGGCCCAGGTATCTTCCCTGGTTGGGGTGTAGTTTTACACTGTTCGATGTAACACTGTGTATCACCTGCAGTCCTCTGGGGGAAGGCCCCAGAAATGAGTCTGGGGATGCTTCAGGGGTCTTTGATGGTTTATGACATCTAACACATGACAGCTGCCTCTCATGTCAGCATAGCTGAGCCAGTTATGCCTCATCAGAAAGGATGAATAACTTAGGGCCTATGTGTGAATGTCCCAATACCTTCCCCGAGGGGAGCTTTACACCTGAACCAGTTGTGTAAAGGAAGCCACTGGCATAATAAAAAGCACTATCCCACCTTGCAAGATCTTCTTATTGGCCGCTTCCCTTATCTGGCTCAAAACTCAGCTTGTTGTAACAAAGGTCGGTTTGTCGTGGTCAACCTCCGGTGGCGGGTGCACACTCCCTCTGCACTTGGGCTGTTCTTATGCGGATCAGAGGTTTCACCACATCCAGACACCCTCCTCCTCCCCTTC
Source organism: Mohoua ochrocephala (assembly GCA_013398855.1). Taxonomy (NCBI): domain Eukaryota; kingdom Metazoa; phylum Chordata; class Aves; order Passeriformes; family Acanthizidae; genus Mohoua; species Mohoua ochrocephala. The sequence goes on along the minus strand of VZTA01025925.1, from coordinate 54,031 downwards.
GCTTGGAGGGTGCGTGCGTGCAAACCTGGCCTCAGCAAAGCACCTGCTGCTTTTGCAAATGGGCGATTGTTTGAGTCATTAATCTTTAACATTTCAGTCTCTCACAGGGAGTGAGCCAGCGGCTGCATGGGACTTCTGGCTGGGGTTAAACTACGACACCAATAAAAAACAACTGCAGCTGACATGTTTACAGGAAAAGTGGTTGATTGGAAGCCAGTAAATGTCACTAGAAGGTGAGTGGGAAGTGGCCTATGTAGTAAAAGTTTGTTGGAAATCTACTTCCGAGACACACCAGGGTTTGGAGACTAATCTATGTCCATGAGGTTATTACTCACTCATTATTTCTTTCCTGAGTATAACCTATATAATCTCTTTTGACATCCATCCTGATTTTTCAAATTTATTTATGGTAAGGGCAGATTATAAACTTTTGAAGGGCAAGAGGGTGGAGAGGATATGCTCACTTGTTGTAACAGGGAGCATTACTTACATAGATACACAGTTTTATTTCAATTCTATGGGGATTAAAAGAAGAGCTCAAGACAATGTTTGTAAAACATTTACCTCTAGCCTTTTAAACACTGTTCTTTTAAGGGTTAAATATATATATTCCAGCCCTTGTCCTCAGACCACAGTACACTTCTCAAGGAGCACTTCTAGAAGCAGAAGCTGAATGTCCTGTTTCAATTATTAACACAGTTTTAGGAATATTAGAGCCTCCTTTTGATTTTTCTAGTGCTAAATAAAATTTGAATGTAGAGACATTAATTTGACATTAGAATGATTTTATATCATGACCATAGAAAGCTTTTTTGCTGAGGCAATGGGTCAAAGCAAAAATCAGTATCTGATTTGTTTGTTTGCTTGTCTCTTCAACACAGCTCATTCATCTTCTATAAAATAAAATAACTATTTCATGAAGAAGTAGTATGCTGATAAAAAAGAAGTCTTCGAAAGGTAAGATTGATGTATGCTATATCTGAGAGATAAACACTCAAAGAGGATTCAAACACAAGGCTGTCTGACTGCATCTTGACTGCCCACCAGCTGTCACGGATGAAGAATATCAGCTTCTACCACTGAAGAGGAGGTGGCACTTTGCATCCTCTCCCCACTTCCCAAATAACCAGGTGTAGCCTTATGGCTGAATGGCTCCATAATGCTCTGGGGCTGGGTGAACTGGGAAGAAAGGGTAAAATTTAGCCCTTTGGATTTTAGTGTCATTGTTTTCCCTCAGGGATATGTACAAAAATAAGGAGAGAGAGCCTTTGTTCCTTCCTATAGGGATTCCTCTATTCCAAAGTAAATGCTAGTGGCTGGTACACGCCTTTGCCTCTGTCTGTCAGGGAAGTTGTTTATTTTTAAGGTTTTCAGAATTACAGATTGTAGCCCAATCCAAGGAACCATTTTTCTCTAAAAACAAAAGATGTTTCAGAAAGTAATAATTTTGACTGAATCTGTCTCTCACGTTGATAACAAACTAGAGTGACTCCTCTAGCATAAATGAGTCACTTTAAGCTTTGTCCAGGACCAAGCACCCTTTTGTGCTTACACTTATTTATAATGCTAAATGAATCCCTTCTTTAAGCTGTTTCTAGGACAGCACCATATTTTCAGGAAGAAAAGAGTGCTAGGTTCTTGTTCTACCTCCTGAAAACTAATCAAAGTCTCTTTCTCTGTTGCCACAGCCCCTGGCATTCACAATATGCTTCCACAGTTGGGCAGTTGTTGAGACGAAACCACTGTCTGTTGAGCGAACCGTGGCTGTCTCACAATTTACCTGCCCTTCTCCATCTGTCTCCACTCACCAGCTGTGCTTGAGCCCTTCAGGCAGGGACAGAAGAATTGGATGCACATAAAGTATCTCTTCATTGTGACCAATGTAAATAATTGTGTTTGGGTTCTCTAGGAGGCAGAGAAGGAAGACAGATGCACTATTAAATTAACCCCCATCAAGAGGGAAAGAGCATGGAAAGAGCAGAAATGATCCTTGTATCCAGAAGAAATTAGAGAGTCCAAACTCTGTGTCCCTCCTTGGCTCCCAAAAAACTGTATCAGGAGCCAAAAGGGTCTGACAACTACAATTCCCTCTTATAGGTTTCTGTCAAGCTCTGTAGAACTGTATTTTTCAGTGTCTTTGGCGCTGACAGACTGACAAACACTAGGACTGTTATTTATTACATCAGCTACCAAATGGGTTTGAATGCACATTTCCTTCAGCATGTCTTCCTCCTAACCTCAAATATGGAGCTGCTGCAAAGTTCAGTATATTTAAGATGACTATGGGTAGTGGGGAAGGGTAGGATTTGTCACAGATGATCACATTCGTTTTGCAAAAATAAGTTTATTGTACTTGGCATAGCAATAAGAAAGCTAGGCTAGCTGGCCAGTCAGCCCTAAGAAATAGTGAACAGCATCTGTTTAAGTCTCTGAAGTAACACAATTCATGCATGGCATTAGGTTATGTTGCATCATTTAACACAACATAAACCTCACCTACCTTTTCCTCCCTTTGCCACTTTGTTCCAGTTTATTCTCACTCCAACTGGCTGCAAAAATGCATAACTGTCTTTGCTGCTTTAAAATTCCTGGGTTTCCCCCTCTAACTTCTTCAGCTAATGTAATTTTTTTTGTATACTGCCTTTCTGGGAACCACTGAGCCCACATCCAAGAAGTGTTATCTCTCCCTTATGCATCTCATCATAAGACTTTTTTGTGGTTTTTTTTTTTTACTGAAGTCCTATACAAAACTAAATTGTATTGTTATGTTTGAGACATTCTCATACAGGAAAAGGCACAAATCATACTTAACTAAATTTAATGAAAGATTGCCATCAGGTGTCTAAATGTCTCACTTGCCTGTTTAGTTGAGTTATGGTAAACAATAGTACCCAGAAACTTAACATATGTAACAATTCAACAGTTTTTTTATTATCTGGACCTGTTTTGTGAAAGCTCTATTGAACTAATTTACAATAATGGGATTGAAAATACCCTAATTCAAATATAAAATGGATAGAAATATTTCTTATTTTTCTTGTTTCAGAATGATTGCTTCATTTAGGAATATTAATAATCTGATAACTGAGTCTCTTCATTATAACATAATGCTCAGTTGCATAGGGAGCTATTCTTTATTCAGTGGGTTACACTGCAGGGTATCATGGGGAGCGAAGATGTATTAGCCTTTATTCAGAGTTGATATAAAAAAATGAAACTGCAGAATAATAGAATAGCATCTTTTATACTAGTGCTGCTATTTGAAAACAGAAGGACAAGTTTTAAATGGGAAATTCTAATCAGCATCTGCTAGAAAAGTCACATGTGCATTTACCCATGTGCCTTTCTGCCTGGCCACAGGGTTGGGGTATGTCAGCTAAGCAGTTCTTAATAACATTCATTCAAAACAGAGGGGCCATTAGAAATTGTTCTTGTCTATGCAATTTTATGACTTCTGTCACATGTTTCTCATACCCCAAATATTTTTCATTTATTTTAGAGGAAGACCTGTGCTGCTGAACAGCTTTCAGTATTAGAGTATGTATGACGAACAAAGGCAGAGATAAAATGATGAAAGGGATGAACCAAAAAAAGACCAACCACAAATGTGCTGGAGTTAAGCACATCCATATAGTACATTTTCAGAGCATAGGGATGGTCTGCACTGAGGAATGCTGCATCCAGAGGTCTACACAGTAGACTCAGAGCTACACAGGTACTGCAAATGCGAACGGCAGAAATAGTAGCTGCATATAAGTAGCAGCCGCTCGCTGCTCTTCCAGAGTTAATTAGCTCTTCTCTTCAAATGAGCTAATTAGCCTGGGCACAGCCCTGCACCGACATAACCATACCAGTCCTAGAGCTGACTCATTATCTGGCTTGATATCCTCTTCATTCATTTATACTTGCACAGCTCTGAAGAAAAGTGTGCCCTGGTAGTTAGGTACCAGCTTCTGCACTAATTAGCATCTGAACATTTTATGAAATGTGGAACAATTTCAAGAGGAAAAAAAAAAATCAATGTCTCAAAGCTTAGTGGTTAGAGCACTCCCACTAAGGAGGGAGGAAAGCAGATCAAATTCTTGTTTTCGGAAGCAGATGTAGGTAACACCCTTCTAAGTTCATTTTTTCATAGTTATCAAAAATGCTCTCAAAAGGTACAGAATCATAGAGCCTAAAACAAAGGGAGTTATGGGGGGAGTTGGGGCTTTTCTTGTTGTTCTTTGAAATGCTTGGTTCTTCCATTAAACCAAAATTCAATTACTAGCAGAGCCCTAATAGCAAATACAGATTATTGACTGCACTTGAGGCCAACCACAATGAACTACTGCCTGAGGGTTAAAGCCATTCCTGGGATTAGGTAATATTGCCTGAAGCCAATTGTAAAGAGCGCTTTAATACCTTTGAGCAATAGTTTGCTGCAATTTCCCTCAGACCCAGTCAGTGATTAATTAACCTTTTAGAATCTTCTGGGTTAATGGAAAGTTTGCTCTGGAAGGCTCCACAGATTGAAACATGAACCAAGATCATCATCCACAATACCGGAGTATACGTGATCTTGGAAGATGAACCACAGTTTTCAATGCTTGTTAGGCTCTTGCTTCAGCCTGAGGGCAGTAGTATCTCCTGTTTGTAGTCAAATGAGCTTATGTGAAGTTATCTCAAATACTAAGAAAGGTTTTTGCATGTATAAAATAACCGCTATTTATCTTAGATAATTATCTAAAACATGTCGGCTCAAATTCTACACATTTTTAATCAACATGGCTATAAGAGGGTCAGGAAATAGCTTCATGAGAGATACATAAAGTGGCAACAAGAAGCCCAAATGAAGGAGTGATTGTCCGTGTTTCTACCCACCTCAAATGTTGTGGATGTTTGGATGTGGATGTACGCTGTGTCCCAAGACAAGGAAAGATGTTTGTGAGTTGTATTTGATCAATTGCGTGCCTTCCAAATCCTAGGTTTATCTGGGTAAATAAGGTTTTGAGGTAAAACCAAACTCCAAGCATGTACTGGGAAAATAATTGCACTCCTTAATAAAAGCATCTTTAAAAGATTATCAGCTCAACAAGTGTCAAGAATAAGTAAAACAACACAATCCTAGCAGATGCCTACTGACTGTCAGTAGCATGCTTATTGAAGATCTCAGCATTCCTAAGTTCTGAAATGGCTGCAAGTTAAGAGACTGTATTAAATGCAGATCGTTTCCAAATCCCTAACTCCAGCACTGCAGCAAGACATTTAAATGATGACACAATGAGTTACAGTCTGCCAGCTTGGCACAGATTCAAAGTGGCAGCAGCTGAGGTGTGCTTTAAAAATAGGGATTTTTTAAATTGGATTCAAAATCAATTAAAATCCCATTACAAACATAATTGTAGTGATACAAATCATGAAATAATATCTCTTACAATAAACTATAAAACTGAGGAAGTTTGCATAATTAATACTATCTATTGCACAGATAGACCCATACCTTTCAATCACATACAACCTACGTGTCAAGAGAATGCCTTCGGAAAGTAGAAAGTGCATTTTCAACAGGAGGTCAACATGTATTTCATAGGATTCTGAGTGGGTATCTCTAGGTAGATTTGATTTCCCTCCCCTCCTCAAAGTCCTATATTGTACACTGCTTTTGGAGATTAAATGCCAGCATACCTGTATTGTAGAACAAGGAGACGTGCAACATGATGGTCAGGCAACTGAGTAAAGCAGCTAGTGGCCACCCGTCACATTTTTGATCCCTGTATGAGAAAATAATCAGCCAATTTTCTGCTGCTGCAAAGTCAGTGCATGTTTCAGACAATGAAATCACGTCCTTTTTTATTGAGAAAGAATGTGCTTTAATTGCTTTCTGAGGGGGAAAATGAGGGAGCAGGTAAAGAAAAAAAAAAGCCAACATCTCTTACACCAAATAGCAAGATTAAATTTTTTAGTTTATTTCATCATTAATTCCAGTTTTTCTGAGCTGTCAGACTTGCCTGGCCTCTTTTAGTAAAGCCACCCCCATAGTTTCAACTGGCATTCAGCTCTTACACAGCATGCTCTAGGCAAAGTTGGATTATTTGTTTATTTTTGTGGTCTCGTAGATCTTTATGCTTGTGTTTGTACTATGGCGAGGAAATTAATGACTCAACCGATTTTCAAAGAGGTAAAATGAGAAAGACACCTTTAAAAACAACTCTTCAAATTTATAGTAAACTTAGCCTTTCAGTTTCTTCCCCACTAATCTTGTTTTACACAGCATTTTTAAAACAATATTGCATTAGTAAAAGCTGCCAGTCACAATAAATTATCAATTTTTCTTTTTTTATTATTTTGCGATGATGCTTTAAATACATATTCCTGTAAAGATTAGGCATATAATTTAATTGTCCTTGTATCAGATGAAAAAAACCATGATTCCCCACAGCAGCCTATTGACTCCTTCAACCTTGCCTCTTGAAACCTTACTGAACGCAGAAGCTGATACTGCAGGTTTTATATTTATAATGATTAATTAATTCTGCACTAAGCAATGTTCCTGACTGCAAGAACAAAATCCACTTTAGAAAACATAAATGACAGCTTGCCTAAAATAATTAACACCAGTGCTGATAGAATTGGGATGTTCTCCCTCTGCTTTACACTAGCGTATTTGAGAGAATTTAATTACTAATATTTCTGACTAGCAGAAGAATTGCATTAAAAAAGCACTTGATGTGGCAGGATTGAAAGCTCATTCAAAATATGTTACAGAAATATAATGGGGATGGGATAAACCCTGGTTAAAAATGGAGATATAATTAACCCCCAGTTAAACATACTAGACTATTTCTGTTTTTTCAAGGAAAGCAGATCACATTAAAAATAACCTGCATGGAAGTATCATCTCATTTCTCTGCCAGTCAAACAGCCAGGTAGGGTTTGGGTGTGCAGCACAGCAACCTTGGACCCTTCCACCTCTGTGCAGAATAAGTCAGATAAGGTCTGTCCTGGTAAGAGGATGATTCCACCAGTGAGCAAAGCATGCGTGCCTTCACAGCCTGGGAAGGACCAGCCTTCCTCCATAGCTGCAGCAGGAGCTCTCTGCTCGCTTTTCATTAGGGGTGGAGTTTTGCCTTTAGCGTGCTGAATAATGTTCACCTACATGTTGTTTTACATGAGGCCTTGAAACAGTCAACTCTTCCCTGGAGGGGGACAATGGGTGCTTTCTGTGGGTGAAATGGCCTTATCCACCAATTTTTAGCATTGTGAAACTGCTTACAGAATTTATTAACTTCAAGTTGCAAGCTTAAGTGACTGGTTCCTGTGATATAAATAAATGTGGCAGGAACACATGAGATTGCTGTATCGACCTTTGAATTTATGGAAAGATTACATAAAATTATGGTAACAATGCAGACTCTCAGCCAGAGAAATTAACATGGAGTTATCGTCACACTGTCTCACTCAAAGTTAGGACTTCTGTGGGTAAAAGGATGTGATCCTACCATCGTGGCTTCCTCCTTTTTAATCTTTACCACACTACAACCTCCCTATTCCACAAGTTTGTGGTTTAAAAATCTGAGGATGGGGAATGAAATTCCTATGAGTCCATCATTATCCTTTTGTGCAAACCCATATGGGTGATTGTTAATCAGGACTGACATACATTTCCACATTACCACATTAGTACCAAGGGATACTAATTGTACCCTGAGTGGAGCTCACAAACTTCAACATCACTCAGAGGTACAAGTTCATGAACATGTAAATACCTACAGCCCACCCAATTCTTTTTTTTTTTTTAGATATTTTTCTTCCACAGTAGATGAAGGACCTGAGAGCTGAGGAAGTCAGGTATTGTAGTGTGTCCTTCCTGCCACTGGTAGATTTTCACCCCAAATGTCATCCTTTCCTCTTTTATTGGTTAGGGCTATCACCGAAAATCTCAGCATTACCAAGGGCCCAATTGTGAAAGGGAGAAAGTCCATAAAGAGTAAGTGGGCAGCCAGCTGGCCTATTTTCCAACATGTTCCATCTCCTCTAGTGGCTTGTAGGCATATGTTTTGCCTACACACGGCCTTGCTTAAAGGTGCAATTTTGCATTGTCTGTAAACTCATCCCTCTTACTTGTGAGTAGAAAAAGGGAGAACCAGAACGCTTGATTTACTGAAACAAACGCAGGCAGGTGTAAATTGTCTTCCTAAGGCAGGACATTCTCTACACCCTGGGTGGCATTCCTCCTAATAAACAGTGGGGATTGGAAAGGGCACAAGAAAGCAATCTGTAACCTCTCTTTAGCTGTTCCTGCTTAATACTAATTATTACTTAATAATGCAAAGCCTTTATATTTCCTTGTAAATGTTAAAAGTGCTGTAAAAGCATTAACTGGTTAATTCTCAGGATACCCTTAAGAGGTGGGCATAGGAGTATTATCTCCATTCCATACTTCTTTCCATAATAAGGGAACAATTAAAATGAAATTGATCAGCTAACTTTATAGAGACCCTAATTCCTACAAATAGGAAATAATAGGCCTAAATGAGTGCACTTCTGCGTGTTTAAAAGCAGTATCCATCAGATGGATTACAGCTGATTTTTCAATGTAATTAACTTTGTATCCAAAAATCAACTTTATTGGTTCACTTCTAGTATATTAAGCACAATAGGAGGGATGCCCCATTTTCTCTGGCAATAATCAGGTTCCCTTCAGCCTTGTAATTGATTCAAGCAGGAACCATATTATTGTCTAGTAAAACAGAGCATCCCTCCTATTATCCCTTAAGTAGCAGTCAGTCTGGGAAGAAAACAGTTACAATGATATATGAAGTTAAGACAGATGCCAACTAAATAGATATCTGAGTAAGCTAAAAAGAAAGAATTAAATAGTTTGAAGAATCAATAAAAGGTACTACTTCAGCTAACCACCGTGCATCTCATCAACTAAACTCTCATTATTGTTCATATCCTGACTGCCCCAATAACATTATACCCTGCACAAACAGCAAGCCCAATGGCCTCACAATCTAATTTGTCAGCTTTCACTTCTTTCCTAAAGTTTTTGTATTCTCTCTCCTGTATTCTCTCTCCATTTCCCTCTATTTTGAAGTCTCCACATCATTATGCTAGTGCAGCCTACTGCCAAAGGATCAGAGGACTGAAAAGAACTGATTCCACTGCACCCTCTGTTACGGAGGCTCAGGTACAGAGTCCTGGCAAAACCAATTTGGTCAATAGAATTTGCATCTTTTTGGGTTTTATTAAATTATAAGTGCATGGTGATGGTGAAAAAAATACTGGAGTTCTGCTGGGAAATAAGCATAAGGAAAAGAGTCCATTTCTGCCAGGCAAATGGATCTCTGAAGGAAGATGGGTGTTATGGGTAGCTAACGCAGCTTGGACACAGCGAGAAGGAGGAGGGAAATATGTCTCTCCTGGACATGAATCTGATAAGTGCTTCATTTTCAATATCTACAGTGGAGTCTGTGAGAATTGAATCCATAGAAGTGAGTCACTCCTTCAAGAACTGCCAGGACTACTGTAGGCTAGTATTGACAAAGGAACACAGGAATCTGACAAGTACTGTTTTAGCCACAACTTAAGAATGCCTGTTTCTTAATAATGAAATGAACTTTTCTGAAATAAAACGAGGCAGTGCACGTTTTCAGTGCTGGGTTCCTTCCTGATCAGGTTTGGACAACAGACTCAAAGAAGAGGAGAGATACATGACCTGCCTGAGTTGCTCGGGTCAGCAGAGAAATCTGTGCTGCTTATTCTGGGGCTGACCTTGTGCTTGAAATTGTCACTTCTTCACACAAGTCATAAGCCTAAGTTATATTTCAACATATGTATTGTCTAATTAGACCCCTGTGGCTTACAGGTTAAAAAAATTCCATCTTTCTGGAGAACCTAGAAGCTCAGGTCTTTACTGGAGAACAACTCTCTATGGGATATAGTTAAAACACTCCATCCCAAGTGAGATAGTGCTGTCTGCATATGTAGTTCTCTTATGCTATGTTCTGCTGAGAAATAAAGCACGTGAACCCTCCCCTCCCAAGTCTTCAGCCAACTCACACCACTGAACATGAACGGAGGGCATCCCCCTGAGAGCACTCCCTGCTGGCATAACTGGACAGGAGCTGGGGAAAGTAACCCTGTAACACCAGCCACTGCCAGACATGAAACTGAGATTCTCCTCCTCACATCCTGTGTGAAGACAAGCGAATTAGGATAAGCCATCTGCAGCATCAGTTGTCCCATTTCAGTATTTTGGAAAGCAGGGGAAAACCTGGGGGTAGACACTGCACTCGGCTGGGAAACACCAGCTTTCTTCCCTCTCTGAGCTGGGGATGTGAATGTCTCTGTCCTAGTTTGGATACAGCAGGAAGCACTCAGTGCCAAAGCCCATGGCTCGGACCTTGTCATGCACAAGGTGAAACTTCTAGTGGAGAGGAGGGAGAAAACTGCTTCCTTTTCAGCAGATTTGGCAATGTTGCAGTTATACTTATTCTGATCTGTCTCTGAGTAGCTTTTATGCCTTTCTTTCTTCTTTGTCCCTTACAGTCCTCTAATTGAAAGAAAAATCTATCATCTGTTCATTCTCAAAACAGACTTAAGAGCCATTATTTGTGGGAACCAGATGCTAATGATTCCAGGGCAGTTATTTTACTTTGCCAAATCTTAAGTAAGAGCATGACCTGTAAAGTGGGGAGGAGGGAGGCCTGTTATTTTCTTGCAGCTAGATGTGATGCACTTGACATGTGTAGCTGCCATCACTATTTGGCAGAGTTGCACATTTAGGAGGATATTTGAAATATTTACAGGCTTCCCTTTCACTCTCCCCAAGCCATCAGTTTAGCAGCAAATAATCAAAGGGATGAGTTAAAAGACAATTGAATAATGCCAGTCCGGTTCAGTACTGCTCTGCAGCTTGCATAATTCAAATATAACTACTAAATTTGCTTAACTCAATTCCTACTGTCTTTTCCTTCAGAACATGGTGTGATAGCTGCAGTTATGCCGCCTTCCCATTTCCCTCACTTATCCATGAGGGCTGGAATATCAAGTCCATTCCATTTGTCAAAAAGCTTTATTTAGGATAATTTGGCCCAAAAAGTTCAGATCAAGCAGATGCAGACAGCAGGGGGATTGCAAGCCTAAAGCCAAAAGACTATTCTTGAAGGAACACAAGACATTTTATTATGGTTATGGTTATGGTTAATACATATTATGGTTAATACAGCTAAAATGTCCTTTTTACTTTACAATATTAAACATAACAAGTGCTCCCCAGGAAGGTTATGGACCAGAGGAGAACATCAAGAACATTATCTCTGTCTTGTACCACAATTTAAGAGTAGAGAATGATATTTTATTTTACCTTTCATCTTCTCTGTGAAGCAGACAGCCAACTTTTTCCCCATTTAATTTCAGAAGAAGGAAGTCCTTTCCACCCTTTATCTGAGATGCTTCTTAAAACCCCGATTATTATTCTGAGCAACTCCCTTTCATACTAGTTTTAAGGCATTGTGTTACTGATTCTACCAAATCCTTTCCTGGATTCTGCTTTTGAAAGGTTTGAGGTGGTGTTGTTACTCCTAATAAAGCTGAGTGTAAATATAAAGAAAAAATGTAAATAACCCCTCAATGTTTTGATTTTATTATTAAAAAGTTACATTTTATACATTTCTTTCTTTGGTTCTGCACTGCCCAAATTTTTCCAAATTAATGATGAATGTTAATTCAAGCATGGAGAAGTTATTATTCCCATATACAAGTGAACACGTACTTGGTTAACAAAGTGACAGTCAAACCCTTTTCATTTGAGTGCATCATTTTCCTAGACAGGTCTGTGAAGAGTCTAACTCTGTGTAAAGTGTTAAAAGGAGCATGAGAACTGTGTTGTTTCTTCATTTCATCTGTACAAAAGGTTCCGCCAAGAAATCAGACCAGAAAGGCAGTCAATACCAATGAGACACCTTCTTTCCAAAAAACTGATGGTTTTCTTTGTCAATGAGATTTAGGCAGGCATTTATTGAATATCATTATCTGCATCTCCCAAAGCATTTTGGTGGAGAAATACAAAAAGCTTTCCTGGACTTAGTTTCCCACATTTTCTGAATCCCACTTTAATTTTCGATGTCTAAATGATTTAGGAGCTGGTTTTTTAGTGTTCAAAATTGAATGTTTCCTGTTACCATGTTTATAGCTTACTACGGCAGCATTTACAAGACAAGCTAATCATTTCAGGTATTCAGATAGTATTTATGTCTGAAGGACCTAGGGATGACTGATCAGGTGCGATCATCTACCGAATAGGACTGAAAGATTGCATGTGATTTCTTTTTTTTTTTTCCCCTGCCAGACTTAGGATTTTGTTCTGGAAGTAAGATAGCATGATTCTTTTTAATTTTTGTTTTAATGTGAATTTTTGAGCTTCAGTGAATACCAAATAGGATGCTACTTTGTCCCTAAGTAACAATAATCAAAACACCTTTTCCCCAGATAGTTCATCTTTGCTATTTTTAATTGTGACTTCATCAATGACTATCCTCTTACCCACAGTGGAAGCAATTAACCTGCTTTATGAATGAAGTCATTGGACTAGCAACTGAGAGAAGTGGGCATCAAAGTAGTTCAAACAAAGCTATAAGGTTCTTTCCTGGAAGCAAAGGAAGTGACCTGGAATGTAAGCTTAGCCTACTGCAAGTAAAAACCTAAGGCAGAAAGGTTGTGAGTTAGAAGAAAAGAGACTGAGTTTATTTGGTACAAAGTGATGTGAAGCTTCAAGGATCAAGGAAACTGCTTGTAGTTTCTCTCCTTTCCATTCTTGGAGAACAGATGAGATGTGCATGGGCCTAAATAAAACAGACTATGCAAAGAATATATTTGAGTTTTAGCACTGATTTCTTAACTCAGCAAAACTAAACCAGAAAACCACAAATCCATAAGACCTTGGAAATGGGTAAAAGGGAGCAAAATTATTGTAACCTATAATGCTATCTGCCCTCTTTTCCCTGATGCAGCCAGAACCTAGTAAGCTCCATTTTACTAAAGGCCTCAGTAGAGGTGTAGAATTGCAAAAATATATGGAATGCAGACTAAAATACAGTAAAGCAAGGCCGTTGCAGTTTGCTTGCCTTTGGTACATAATGATCTTAATATAAAAGACTGAAGTTTTGTGAGATTTGACAGAATAAATAGATTTTTATCAGAGGATACCTCTCCTTTCCTCTGAACCTCACAATTAATGGTGAAGGCAGTTAAATGTAGAGGAGCTCATTAATCTGTCTGTGTCTGGAGTGTCTTACACAGATACCATGCTAATCAATGCCTGTGAGGTAGTTAGCATTGTGCTTATGTAAGCAGCACTATACAGGCACAAAATCTACTGTTCTTTACTTGCAGTGTTCGAACTAATATTTATTTAATTTTGTTTAATAATGTCAGTAGGCAGTCAGAAACTTAGCCTTTTTTTGTAGGAGGTGAGTGAATTGAAATCATAGAACAACACAATTACTTGAAGATCGTTTTTCTCTGAAGATTCCTCACTCTGAATGGAGTCTAAATGCTGAAGAATGCTTATGGAGAAAAAAAATACTGCATTTTACTCCTATTTCTCTGGTGCTATGAGAAACCTATGTGAAGGAGACAAACTTTTACTGTTGCCCTTAATGTGGTTAAATGTTTTCTGCCCTTCCAGTTTATAAGGCAGGAAGTTGTTAGTGCATTTTTCATGGCATCAAATAAATGCCGTACATCTTTAATTAGCAATGTCTACCAGTGTTGAGGCTAATGCAGACATAAATAAAAGTTACAAACGCTGCTACACACTCAGTATAAAGCAGAGCATAGATGTAAAGATTAATAAACTAAAGGAAATCAAAAAGTTTCTGTTGAGTGCCATAAACAGCTGCACTGAGAACAGCTACTCTTTCACTGAGGCATTAAGCTCAAAGCATTACAAACATGACAAAAAATGAAAGATTTTTATACAGAACTAAATATTATTCAGTGATAAAAATAGCTTTCTTCATTCTTGGTTAAACAGAAGGGAAGCACCCTAACAGTAGTAAAGGTCCTTATCAGCAGAGAACAATAAAAACCTGATGGAGGGAAGTAATCTTTCTCATCTCAGAGGACTACTGCAGTTGTTATATTATGCTTGTTGCTGATTATCTATATGCAAGACTCCACAGTGTTCTTCAGAATTATTGAGCATTTTAGGAATCCATTATACCTTTTGGAGAAGTGACTCAATCTGGAGATTCCTAGTGAGTGTAAATGAAGGCAGTAGCTTTCATCTCAGTACAGCCTGCATGCCGTAAACATTTGAATGATGTGATGCAGTTGTGAGTTTTTTACAGATATTTGACAGCAGCAGTTATATAAGTCTCCAATATGATTTTGATACAAAAAAATCAATAACATAAATGGGTTGAATTTAATATTTGGGGAAGTGAAGGATTGAGAATCTCTTTGTCTCCTGCAGGTTGTTTACAGGGCTCCCATTGCCACAGACCCAGGCACAGGGACCCCACTTTGTGCCTCAGATGGGGTTCCGTCCCATTGCCTTTGAAGTTCGGTGGCACAAGCTGCACTGATTGTATCACATCAGGGTGATGCAGCAGCTCCGGAGAGACTGAAAAACAAGGCTTTCCTGCTCCAAACAGAACTGGGCCCCTCCGTGTCAGAGCCCTTGGCAAATTTCTGAACATAATTGTATGAGTTCATCTTACACGTGGCTGCCATTTCTTCCACTGTCCAACCCAGAATACGTGCTTTTAAGGCATCGTGTGCTGCTTTGAGTTGCTTGCAGAACTCCACAGTTCAGCTGAAGCATAGAAGTCCAGCTGTGTATACCTCTCTCTAAGAAATCTTTTATATTAACTTTACCATATTCGCTCTTAGCCCAAGCCTTGACATCCCTAAAAGTTTAAATAAAGTCCATTGATCGGGCGGGAGATCAGGAATGGTGACAATAATGGATTTATTGTGCTGCCTGCTGATTTTTGGACACAGCTTTGCCATATATATTCCAAAAGGAAAGGTATGTGACATTTAGAAATGTAATCTCTCCCAACAGACAGATCTAGACTAAATGTGCTATGATGATTATTAAGATAAATAATCAGAATGATTATAAAATGGATAGTTGGTTTGAGTATGTGGAGGATGAATTTTCTGTCAAATTAATGTAGAAGTAACTATCTAAGGAGACAAAGCAAATACTTTAATTGCATAGTGTGTGGTGTTTTGCCTGTTGTTTAGCCCTGCAGTCATATATCAGACTGATTAGTGAATTTTAAATGCAGGAACCAGATACTACTATAGCTTGTGAGAACTAATTCCCTAACTAAAGGAAGAGAGGCATTCAGGGAGCCAAAGCTATCAGTCATAAACAGGCAGCCAAACTATGGCACTCCCCCAGTACTAATAAAAGCACTTCTGTTTCAACTACATGGAGTTCTCTTTGCTCTGGACCTATACATACTTCTCAGGAGAAGATAAATTCATGTGTAATGTATCACTGGTTTTCAATTTCATTGTGATGAACCCACAGGGTGAATTACATAGAACATCCTGTGTTTTACAGAAAATCTAAATTACAATGTGCCCTCTATGTGGTCCAGGGGATATTGATTAAACTGCTTCAGAATTTGAAGAAGAAAAAAATAATGTACTGATTTTCCTCATCTACATCTTTTCTCCTCATCTTCCCATTTTGTGGCAGTAATTAGTTTGCAGAAGTCAACAAGACTTATTTTCTTGCTTGAAATACCACACTTGTAATTTTAAAAGAGACTTCAGGAGATCTGGGAGTGTATTCTTCACATGGAAACTTAACAGAATGTCTTTGGGAACTCTTGTTCGTCATTCTTTTCTTGGTTTGAATAGCAGACATCATCTTAATGCCTGTTTGCTTGCAACTTGTAAGCACACAGATATGTGAAAAAGAAAGCCCACAGAGACACTCCAAAATTGCAGGGTAAGCTGAAGTGAGAAATACTTAATGCCATTCCAGAGATTCACTGGCAAAAAGATGCAAATGAAAATTATTACAATGAGTATAAAATTATTATAAAACTGTCACATTTCTAGTATTTCATATCACTCCTGACCATAAGCTCCACAGCTATAAAAGCAATATCTTTTGCTCTTCCATGTGCACCGATGATGGTTTGCATTCTTCAGGGCTTATCATGTTAAAATGCCTTTAATTATGTCCCAGACAGCTGTTCAGAATGTACTCTTAAACCTCTTCAAGGTCAAAACCTTACTACTTGCTGATCCTCAGATCATCATTCTATGATTTCTGTTTCACTCACATAATATCTCTACTGTTCTTGGGAATCACTGTACAGTCCCATAGGCCACCCCAGCATATGATTTCATCAACTGCCCCTAAAGGTTCAGATGCTGATGTGCTGAGGATCCTTTGCTAATCCTTAAAGGTCAGATAGATTGAAAATTTATGTATGTTCTTATTGCATATTTGGAAAAGGTAGTAGTATTGTTAAGCTACCCTTTCTCTTCCCCACTGCCTTCCCCTGTGCCTGGGGACGTGAACATCAAATATAGGGTAAACAGAAGAAACATCTTACAAACTTGTGTTTCTGATGAGATATTGTAATGAAAGTGGGAAAGATGGTTCTGATCACGTCCATAACCAGGCACCTTGGGAACTCCAGTCTGTGCATGGTTTGTGTTGAATTAAAAGAATTGCTCGCTATGTGGCACACACTAATAGACTCGGCTCCCAAACAATTCATTTAAACTCAGACACAAAAACTCAAGAATCTTCTTCATGGACCACTGCACTTGTTAACAAGTATCAAATAGGATAAATTGTATATTATAGCACTGTCCACTAGCTCTGCGATATTTAAATCTTTCAGTGTTTCTATTATTAGAACGCCCCTTTCTAAGGGAATGATAGCATCCACCAGTTAAAAGAAAAGTGATATAAATTGATATTTTCCCTTTTAGTACATATGCTCCTTATGAAATATTCTGACCAGCGTATATGCTGGGAACTTCAAGGAAGAAAACTTCTACAATCTGAAGCAATTCCAAACTTCTCCAATCTTCATAACCTCTCTTGCAGTGTCCTCAGATAGACACAGAGGGCCATTGTGAATAAATTACTGCAAATATGCTTCAGTTCATTAATTGAATCCATAATAAAATGAACTTCTTAAAAAGTGCAAGCTACTATACACAGTAAGATAAACAAATATATTGACTTTGTTAAATATAAAATTAAGGGCTATCTTTAAAACCAAACTGGATGCGCGTCTCTATTTCATTCACATAACTATGAGTCAGAAAACGAACAGTCCCTTTGAAATGAATAAAAATTAGCATAACAATGAAATAAAATGCAGTTATTGGAAAAAAGTGACCTTAACTTTCATTTAAGACAATAGCTAAGTGTAACGACCTTTCCAGTCCCAACAAACTTTCCATTATGGATATCATAGTCAAACAAATAACAAGTCATGTCTTATCAAATCCATCTTATACAGGCTTTATACCATTATTCAAAAAGAAAATTACTATTTTATTCTTCTGGTCACTTAAAGGACAGTTTTCCTTATCAGAAATTCAAACAGGGCTGTAATTTTTAGTTAGATACTGGGAGGAAATAATAACATATATTCTTGTACTCTTTAGAAAATGGAATTTTAAAATTTCCTTTCTTGGTAATAGAGTTACATACTTACTTCTCTGTCCATTCTACTAAAAATTGAATGCAATGTCAGTTTAAGTGTTACCTTCAGAAGATAGATCTAGTCCAAAAAGAAAAATATAAACAGTGGGCAAGATGCAATGTCAATAAGAAAACATAATGAGTCACAATGGATAGGATAATAAATCATTGTTTAACTTATTTATCAATGACTTGGATGAAGGTCCAGATGCCTGCTCAGCAAGTTCACTGATGACACAAAGCTGGGAGGAGCTTTGGACTGATCCCCCTGAGTGCCTTGCAGCCCTTCCGAAGGACTTTGACAGAATCGAGAGATGGACAGAAAGGAACCATATGAAATTCAACAAAGGCAAGTCCAAAGGATCCTGCACCAGGGGAAGAGTAACCTCATGCACCAGCACAGGCTGGGGACTGACCTGATGGAAAGCCCATCTCTGTGGAAAAAGACCTGGGGCTCCTGGTGGACAGCAAGCTGTCCATGAGCCAGCAGTGCCATTGTGGCCAAGAGGGCCAATGGTACCTCCATTGGTACCAATGGAGAGAGAGCATTGCCAAGGGAGGTGATCCTGCCCCTCTACTCAGCCCTGGTGAGGTGCATTTGGAGTGCTGTGTCCAGTTCTGGGCTCCTCAGTACCAGAGAGACATGGAGCTCCTGAAGCAGGTCCAGTGGAGGGCTACGAACATGGTTAAGGAACAGGAACATCTCCATTATGAGGACAGGTTGAGGGAGCTGGGCCTGCTCAGCCTCAAGAAGAGATGATTGAGAGGGGACCTCATCAATGTCTATAAGAAGGGAGGGAGTCAGGAGGATGTAGCCCAGCTCTGCTCAGTGGTGCCAAGCAGTAGGATAAGAGGCAATGAGTAGAAATAGGAAATTCCACCTGAACGTGAGGAAGAATTTCTTTACTGTGCAGGTGACCACACATGGAACAGGTTGCCCAGAGAGGTTGTGGTTGTATCTCCACACTTGGAGATACTCAAGAACCACCCGGACACAATCCTATGCCATGTGCGGTATTATGACCCTGCTTGAGCAGGTAGGTTGGATGAGATAAGCAACCCATTCCCTTCCAACCTGACTCATTCTGGGACTCTGTGATTACTGAATTAGTGCATATATGGGTGGATGGACACACACACCAGCTAGATATACTTGCAAATACTTCCTGAGTTGACTATGACTTACTTTTGTATTTTTGTATATATTTTCTTTTGAAACCTTCATGGTCAGGAGTGAATGAATCACTGGTCTCCATCTATGAAACAATTCTAGAGATAAATCTACAAAATGAATGAGTAAGATCTTTTAAAACTCTGATTATATAGGGTTTGTTCATTCACATTTTTGTGCTGTCAAGTTGAAAGGGATGGATTTTTACATAGAAATTATGCAGCTGATTACTTAAAAGTCAGTAGTCTATTTTTACAAGAATTCCCCCTTCTCTTCCTGACCTGCAGTAATATTAAATAATTAGATTTTGAATGTCCTTTGTGATATATTTTTCTAGATGATACGGTGCCCTTTAAAACCAAACATTATTTATAGCACAAAAAGCACAGATTCCTGACCCAGAACTATATCATTAGAGGAGACTGAAAGAAGCTAGTCCATCAAAGTGTAGGATATTAAACAGTTTTGTTTGTCTAGAAAGCGCATAATCAGCCCTTCAAACTTTTGTTGTGTTACCTGTAATTAATACTAATTAAGGCTGAGGCTCTCAAATATGAAATGGTTGAGGAAATCTGCAGGGTTCGGTTTCCTATTTGTCAACTTTTATTTGAAAACAGCGGGTTAAATTCTGATCTGAGGAACATTTAGCCTCAAACTATCACGCAGATTGTTTTGTATCTATGTAATTGCCAAAGACTGCTTTGGTCAAAACTCCTTAACACTTTTTATTGCTAATTTTGGCAATAAACCTGTTAATTAGTTAATCGTAAAGCATTAGTGAATCGAGTAAAAAGGATCCATCTGTTTATAAAATAAGATTTCTTCTGGGCATAACATTTACAAACCACAGTGGTAGACGCCATACCATCTATTTATTGATAAAGTCTCTCACTCCTTTTAGAGCTAAAATGTGACTTTGAAGGAGATTTGTAATATATCACGCACAGTTAATGCCATCACAATCTTAATATCATCAGGGGGACTTGAGAGAGCAGTGAAGAGCTGGAGTCCCTCTCTTCTGTATGTCACTGATGTGAACCTGGCGTCGACTGATAGCAGCCATAGAGGTGGCCATATGAAAGGCGCTCAGTTCTCAGAGCGAACTCACGGTATCTCCAGTTGGAGAAGAATTTTAAGAATACAGCACATCTACCATTGTCATAAGGATTATTTTCATGGGCAGACTTAGAAGCCAAATGAAGTACCAGGTTTGAGGGAATTTTACTATTGACTCGAATGGGAGCAGGATCGTAGATTTTTTCAGGTGAATGCGTAAGCAGTCTAGGAATCTTACAGTGCCGCTACTTATCTCTTCCATGGCCAATTAAATAGGCTTCTTTTCTCAGAACTGTCAATGTGGCAGCTTTCATGAGCACTAAATTAATCCTTTAAAGGAAAAACATGTTTTAAAAAATGTAATATCTTTTCCGATTTAAAGATACTGTAAAAAAAGACCTCTTTTCAATACAGAAAACAAATCTCTTGTATATTCATGTGGATTACAGAGTAGTTTTCATACCAAAATATTACATTTCTTTTATCAGAGCAAAGTAAAGATGATACAATATTCTCATCTGAGACTAAAATGTATAAAAATGGAATATTGATAGCAACATATAATATAAAGGAGGATTGGATGATGTACTACGGGAGCTGATAAGAATTATATGGGTTCTAGCAGAGAAGTAAAATCACATAAAAAGATACAGACTGATGGCAACAGGAAATGCATCTTTAAGGGGATCAGAGGAGTAAACAGAGAATCGTTTGGATAACGGCAGACAAGCATTTAAGGGATAATGCTAATTGAATTATGCATTGTAGCCAGGTAGAGTAGACTGATGCTTCTAAATGCTAAAAAGAGAGCTGAGGCATCTCAGCCTGGAGTGGTAGCCTCCATTGCCCCAGGTCTTTCCCCAAGAGTTTTAAAATCTGTCTAAAATGGATTGCTAACAGCTGTTGTATTGGTGGCCATTGGGGCCTGCTTATTCCACTTTGGATGCAAGGAAGGTACAAATGAGTCCTTAAAAAGATGGGTAAATAGACCAAGTTAAAGAGGGGGAAATCATGTGAGACCCAATTCAGAAGCTGTGGAGAAAATGACTACACATTTCTCATGGAGAGAGAAAATGTTGCCTTAGTGTGTGACTCATCTAAACCTCATCATCTAAAATCAGACACTTAGTCAAAGCTATTCAGCTAGACACCCTCTAAGGTTAAAGGAGAGATCTGAGGACACTTTTAAAGCATGATTTAGACTTTCTGTCTTTCATTTCTGTCTTGGGATGGATACAGTCTTCAGGCTGCTGTTAATATTGAGGGAGAAACCAAGCAGCACATCAGTGGAAGAACCCGGGACCATGTTTAAGAAATGACTGACATGATTTGAAATTAAGAGGCAGGTGCTGCTACCCGTGCAGTTCAGGCCCCTCGCAGGCAGCTCACCCATGCTGGCTGCAGCTCTGCCCCGGAGAGTGGCTGGAGTGGGCTAGATGATACAGCCTGGGAGCCACCTCCGTCTGCCTTGCCTCCAATGTGAAGCTGGCCATACTACTGACTGAAGAGCTTAATAATAATTTAACTACATACAATTGGGAGGCCTGCCTGCTTTCCAGATACCTAACATCTGCAGCAGCACTTGGAGCCTGGAGCAAGAAGTCTGACTTACCCTGCACAGCACCCACAAAGAGAGGGGGGTCTGCAAAAGGGGATGTCATTTGGGGATGGATGCCACCGACAGCCCCAAGCAGGAAGTCAGAGAGCTCAAAGCGTGCCTCCACCTGTGGTTCCTCAGATCATATTGTAGGAATTAGGACACTCCAGGTGTATGAGGGACATACTTTCTGTTGCGGTTTGAGAATGGCGTTTTCCAATTCAGGACTCCTGTTAAAACCATGCTGCTGCTCGCTCCCCCTTCCCCTCCAGCTGAAAGCACAAAAGGCAAAGATAATGGCTTGAGATAAGAACGATTTACTGGAAACAGCAATGGGATAAGAAAAATGAGTGGTGGCAGCAACAATATTAGTAACAAGAGGTATAAGACAAAGAAACAATTTACACAGAAAGCCTGTGACGATACCAATTCGGCATTTCCTTGCCACATTTTCTCCCAACCAGAAAGAACGCCCTTCTCCTCAGAAATGAGAGAGTTCCTTCTGCCCACCCAGTTCCCAGCAATGATGTGAGGTGGTATAGGATAACACCTGGGTCCTGGCCACGCCCCCTCAGCACCTCCCTCTCCTGGCTAATGCAAAAAATTAACCCTATCTTGGCTTAAAGCACTTCTCACTTCCCTGGTGAGAAGCAGGATTGGTGGTACGTTACTGCATGAAGGAGGTGGGGGCGATGGAAATACCCAGCAGCACACCGAGCTGTGCACAGTTCTGAAGCGGGAACTGCAGCTAGGAGATCTTGAGACCACTACCAAAATACAGCAAGACCAGGCTGGCATAAAACAAATCCACAGACTAAGGGATGAACACCTTCCTGGCAGAAATTTCTTTACAAGCATTCAATCATTGAGACTACTCTTCAGGTATGACCAGTCTTTGTCTGAACTTGGACATGAGACCTGCTGCCAGGAGGTATCTGATGAGGAGCAAAAGGAATTATTTGTGAGAAGGGGTAAGGAACAACTCACAGCATTAATCTTAAGTTGGAAAAATGTCCTTTTCACAGTGTCAAAATTTTAAATGGGGAAATATTAATTTGGCCTTAAACCACTGATGTGTTTTTGAAACAGTCTGCAGAAGGCTGCCGTCAACCAGTGAGGCCACAACTGCTACAGGTGACTTGGGGAGTGGAGGCACAGACAGATCTACAGAAAATATGGGCGGCAGGATGGAGCTGAGAGGCTCATTTATAAATTCCAGCATGGTCAGAATATGTTTCACAGACATTTGAAGTAGGCTTTGGCTTCTCGTGTCTTCTTGAGCAACATTTCCCAGTCCGGGTTTTGTAAGAAGGGGGTACAGCATGCTGCTTTTTTGCAGCTGCCTGGAATGGAAACTATTGTGTAAAAACAAAAGAAACACCTCATCCGAAACACACACAAGAAGTCACACTACGTGATAGGCTCCTTTCAGAGTGGAAAACCAAACCATTCTGTATCCATCAGTCAAGGAATTTTAGAAGTCACCTTAGGCACCCTAATTTGGAAGAACAGCCAGTAATACTTTTCTAAATATCATTGTTGTTTGTAGGCTTGAAATGTAAATGTTTTACTAGCTACTTTTCCTGCAAATCCTGTTACACTATTTCATTATTATATAGCTTCTTATGAAATTAGGTGACTGAGAATCTTAATTGTCAATATAAGCATCATTTAGTACATTTATTTTAAAATATATTGGCTATTCTTTTTTAAACAAGTTAGTGATATTTTAGGACAGGTTGGGAAGCTATCATCCTTGACAAGACTAATTTAATAACTATCATAAAAATTGTGACAGAGTAAAAAGAATGGAATTACAGGAGGAAATCCACCAGTGAGATCTTTAGCCTATTCAGAACTGTACTAATATAATAGACTGAACAAATCAGGTCTATAAATTTCTGTCAATGTAGATTACCCATACAAGGTCTCATGCATCAGCCAAACTTAAACAGGGTCCCTTGTACAGACCCTTTGAACAGGAGTGAATTTCACCCTCAACAGTTGAAAAACTACCTTTCATTCTGATTGCATCAGAAAATTAATTTGCTCCATTCTCCAGCAAAACTGAAACTGGCTCTGTCATCAACACAGCTGTTTGAAAAACACAGTTTATGCTACATTCACAAATAATCTGCTTTCAGGCTAAGTAGAGGATTTTTACTGTTTCCTTCGCAAAATCTGATTAATGAAAATATTGACATCTACAGTCCATTAACTGATGTAAGTGGGAGTTATATACTGAAATAAGACCTTGACAATAACTTTTTTGAGAGACATGAGGACATGCTAGTACAGAAGAAAATGAAGAAAAATGTCATGAAAATTACTGAAACCAAGAAAGCAGAGCTTTAGTAAAAGGCTGAGGAACAGGAAAGGGAAAATGAATGAACATGGAAAATGCAGCATTCTGGGGCTTTTTTGGGTAGAAACTGAAACAAAATGGCTAATACAAAGATATTTAGGCTACAGAGATATGGCACCAGATCACCTAAGAGAGAAAAACAAGAAAAGCCAAGGAGAGAAGCAGTAGAGCATTGAGTTGGAAAAGTACTATTGAAGAGTACTGAGTACTATATCCTTAGAAAGCCTTGTAGTGATGGGGTTCGGAGTCCCATTCCTTGGCTAAAATAACTTCTCACATGGGGCCCATATACTTCAGCCTCCTGCCGGAGTGTTGATTTCACTCAATATGCATATTGCATCCTCCTAATTATCCATCTCTTTGTATTAATGATGAAATAATACAATCTTCTATTTTCTCTAATTAAGTTTATTATGGAGACATTTTTATGTGCCTATTTTTGAAAAATGAAATTTCATTAAAAGTCAGTGTATCAGATCTTATTAATTCTATTACATTACAACATGAAACATTTCATCAGGAAAAAAAAAGACTGAATCAAAACCAACCCCAGACTTTGATAATACAGATAAAAAAAAATCCAATGCATTCACTCTTCAATCTCATTTTAAACACTGCAAAACTTTCCTCATACGAAGTTTTAAAATCAATAGAGAATGACTTCCCACATCCCCCTACAGAAATATATTTTGTCTACTTTACTGGGGATTTTTTCCCCTGAAAACACTATGAAATGCCAATGCATCTCAGTAGGCCATTTTTTCTTCTTCTTGTAATTAGGAAAAACTAGATAAATAAATTGATATAAATTACCTTTGGGAAAACCAGGTTGGACTAAGAGACCTTTTAATAATTGGAATGGCAGTGCACTTTGCATGCTGTCAGTACTCAGTGACAATTGCTACAAGACAATTGATACACGGTGACGTTTTCTTTGTCATTGCTGGACAGTAAGGACTTTAGTGCCAATGATTTTCTGCCATCATCTGAAAGTGATAGGGGCCTATGAATGACTGTAGCAAGATAAAGGATCCCTTGATATCCCGTGGAGGAATTGCAATGTTTTGCTGCTCTCCTGACATGTTTCATGGCTGTGACTCCAGGGCACACACAGCTGAATGGTTTTGCTGAGGTTTGGAGTCTTCTTGTTCCCTTGAAGCTGCTGCTCAGCATCGCTGGTGCTCTGCTTGCGCTAAGGACAGACCACATGGGGTGGCAGCAGCAGAAACACAGCGCTGCTGACACACAGTGAGGGATTCCTATTTCACTGCTCCAGGAAAGAGAGCCCTTACCCATTGAACAGTTGTAGGAGAATATGTTGACTGTGTCAGGAGACTGAAAATTTCACTTTTAAAGCACACAGTAGAAGGACTTGTAGCACATACCTAACTGACTAATTGCTTATTTTGGTTCTCTGTAATCCACAAATATATGTCATATAATTTAATCTGTTTTCCTTGTATAGCAGTGTGTCACTCTAGAAGGAAGCACAGACACTGAAATTATATATATAAATATAGAACATCTTCTTTCAGACTTATTTTTTGTGTTGGAGTGACTGAGACACAGTTCTAAAGGTTTAGGGAGAATAAAGGATTGTTTCTGGTGAAACTTGATCCTGCCTATCCACTAACTTGGTATAGTTAATTACTGCAGCTAGGTTTCATAGGCCACATTTTTTCTCCCAAGGCAATATAGTTTGCCCAAAGTCCATCCCCAGTGCTCCTCTCTCTTGTAGGCAGCTCTGTGTTGCGGGCAGACAAGATTGTCTGGCATTAACAGAAATTTGTTAAGGAGCATTTCATCCACCATTGCTCCTGAACTTAGAGAGATGAGAGCAGGGAACATTGCTCTTTTTTCAGTATAGTAGCAAAATGAGCATAGTGGAGACGGTCCAGTGAAGATCATGAAAGGACTGGAGCATCTCTCCTATGAGGAGTGGCTGAGAGAGCTGGACCGTTCTACCTGGAGAAGGCTTGAGGTGTGGGATCTTATCAATGTGTGTAAATACCTGAAGAAAGAATGCAAAGGCAACAGAACCAAGCTCTTTTCACTGGTGCAGGGCAAAAGACAACGGACAAAAACTCAAACACGAGAAATTCCATTTACACATAAGAAAAAACTTTCTTTTGCTGCAAGGGTGACTGGCACAGTTTGCCCAGGAATTTCATGGACTCTCCATGTTTGGCAATCCTCAAAAGCCATCTGGGCATAGTCCTAGGGTACTGACCCTAGGCATCCCTTCTTGAGGGAGGGTTGAACTAGGTGACCTCCAGAGATCCCTTCCAACCATTTTCCCTGAGCTGCCCTTTGGAGAAAATTAATCCATTTTGGCACCTCCACTCCCACCTTTCCAAAGTGCATGGCAATAAAGAACAATATGAGTAAAAGTCTAGCAGCATGCCCAAAAGAAACACAAATCTGGATGATAAGTGATTTTCAGAAGAATTGTCCAGATAAATGAGAATGAAAAGGTAGCAATGTTCATAAGAAAGAAACCCCAACAGACAAGCGTGAAATATTTCCCTTGCCCTGCCAGCTCCAATGAAAATGCTGTGTCAATGGTGGCAGTCACATGCACAAAACCTGACCGAACAACAGTTTCTTGTGCACAGTCCTCCTTGGAAAAGATGCATATGGATATTTCTGTCTGCTTGCTGTGAAAAAATCAGTTCAGCAAATAATTCAACAAGTTAAAATACATAAATATATGGCCCAAACAGTGCAGATCCAGGCTAAAACAGGAGAATAATTAAACCTATTACATACCTGAGTGTGCTGGTTCTTCTGGGCTTTCATTATTCTTGCAAAAAGTATCCTCACAGGCTATCTATAGTCTGTAAATATTTGTTTCTGTGGAAGGCAACATCAAAACGCTTTTAAAGCTCTTTGCCACTAGGCCCTTCTAGATAACCAATGCCGGACAAACGGTATCATCACAAGGAGGAAGAAATACAAGTGGAGTGCCAAGCTTGGTGCAACGTGCAGTGAGCCTGCGGTTACACAGCCTAAACTGAAGGCACACCTCAAGGCAACTCTATCGCCTTCTTGAAGTTTTCTCCAATCCCTTGCTTTGCTCTAGTTCTGATCCAGAGTGCCCTCCAGAGGGGAAATGGTGACTGTGAAACTGCTCTTAAAATACAGGTGGGCAAGGATATGCCTCTTCCTCTGCTCCTGAACCCAAGAGGTGTAGACCCCTTCAGCTCTGTCTCCTCTTCCAAGCTTTACCTTTTCAAATGAAACTGAACACTGAAGCAAGGACTGTACTGGATTTTGTATGCCCTAAACATCAGGATCCAAGGACCTGTCTCGCTCGGGACGCGTAGATGTTCCTTCAGTAACAGGGCACAGTATAAGACAAGTGCCAAGTCAAGCGCCTTGACCCTCTGGCTCAAGGTCTGTCTACATCTTTTTGCTTTCTTCATTACTTCTTTCTTCTTACTGTTTAGAAACACAATAAATCCCAGAAACACTCCCAGGGAAGTTCACCAGCCTTAACACAGTGCCACTGTAATGGTCTAGAGTGTTCTAGACGTCTCTATGGAGCTGGCAGACATTAAAGAGGATCTTTGACAGACTTGCCTTTCTAGAGTGACATTTGGGGACCTCGTGGATACCCTGAAGCATTTAAAATGCCATTGAACATCTATATTCATATACCTGAACAGCTCTCTTGTTTGCCCCTTCAGGTGAGAGGGATAGAATATAAAGATACAGAAAAAATTCTACTTATGTTCCTTAATGTATCGCTGTTCACACCATCCAAATAATGCTGTGATAAGAGGTATTACTCATTTAATTGTTCCAAGTTCAGGGACTTCCCAGATGCTTTAAGAATTCTAGTTAAATTGTTAGTCTGGCTCTTTGGACTCAAGCTACATTGAGTGTCTCATGTATGATCCAAGCTCGAGTTTATTTTTTTGCAAGGAAAGAATGATACTAAAAAAGGTTTCAACATTTACAACCAAAAAAACCTGGACTAAAAGGCCTCCTGTCTTAAAGGTTGGTAAACGTACAGAGATTTCAATAGAAACAGTTGTCTCTGTTCGTCTTCTTGAGAAGTGGTTTTTTTACACTACAGGGAAGCTAAACATTTCACCTATTTCATGATATCAGTAATGGAAGAATTACTCTTCCATTATAACCCCATTTTATATTTAAAGCACAAAGCAGAACCTCTGTTTCATTATTGCTTAATGCCAGAACAAATGTTATCCTTTTCCTTTCGGAGAATTATAAACTGTGTCTTTATTTACTTTCATGGCAGAATTTTCACACATTTGACAGATCATTGCTCATGTTCTTCATTGTCATGATACTAGTGAAATGTAGCATAAGCTCTGAATTTGCAACTGCTGTCCAATCAATAAAAAGATCACACCATCTGAATAATGTTATGATATGTGACATTATCTATTCAACTGTTCTATTTCTTGGGACTTGTGAATACCGTCACATTGAAAATGAACACCATTTATGCTGACAGATTTTTCACCATTCAACACTTTTAATGAATGTATTTCAAAATGAGGTACCAGATTAAATAAATTTCATGTCATATCAAAACAGAGATATTATCATTATTTGTAGCAGCAAAGTTCCAAGTAAATTACAGTGAACTTACATATGCAATGCATTCAGCAAGAATAGGGTTTTCAAACAGCATAAATCTTGTTGAATGTCAACTTGCCACAGCAGTGATATGTAGACCTTATTCTCCATATTTTCATGACAAGAACAAAAGTGTGCTTTGGCATAGTTTTCTAATGCATCAAATTAGTATCCAACCCAGAATTTACTGCTAACACAAAAATGTACTAAGGAAGCTCTGTAAACTTCAATAACAGACTCCTATATCCTTCGTTGCCTAAAGAGGGCTATTATCATACATTCTTGCCATAAAAATCCTCTCTCTAGAAATTTTTCCCGTGGCGATGTTATTTTAATGCGTGCATTGGATCTAACAGTCTTTCCCCCTCCATGAGGTATCCTTTCTAACAGAATCACACCATTTCTGGAAGAATGGCTCAGGGATAGGTTCTCATTGGAATTACCAAGTTCTTATCCTACACAGCACATAACATGCTTACAGTGCAACAGGAATTACTTACACAGAACAAACCAGTACTGCTAACCAGGGCCTGCACAGCATGAAACCGTAGCAAAGTTTTTGTGTGAAGAAATTTAAAAATGGATCCATGTTTTGCCAAGTGCGATGTCTTGGTGCATGAAGGCTTTCAGTGTCTTCAGAGAAGAGCACCTTTGTCTTTCAGTAAAGACAGTCCCGAGAGGGTTAAATGAAATTTATGGACAATAAGGTAAAGATTGACAGAAGGAAAGACTATATGAGAATGGTTTATCAGAATTTGTGTGATTTAGAAGTGTTTCAGTAACCTATTGTATTGTAAAAAATGAAATTGCAATAAACCTCATTCTCAGACCTGATTATCTCACTATTTCCATAGTGCAAGCAAATCAATTCACATTCCATTAAAATAATAAGAACTGCATGTCATAAAAATACACTTACAGGAAAACTGGAAATCTAATATAGAGCTCCCACCACAGACCCATTTGTTTCTGGTGTAGTAGTAAAAGCCCCCGTGTTTTCAGTTCTGTCTGACACTAGCTCCTAGCTCCTATTTTCCTAGCAGTAATATTCAGCAGAGATCTTCCTCATGTCTGACTCTTTATATGCTCTCTATATACAGTAGAACTTGTGAGATGTTCTTTCTCTTAGAACAGCATTCTTCCAGTTGTCCAGGCAAAATCTGGAGGAAACAGCTTCTCAGTAGAGGAAACCATGTTGTTCAAACACTGTTGGACAGAAAACATCAGCAAAATTTACCTGCAGAAAAGGTCTGACTATTGTTTCATTTGTAAAAGAGGTAAGAGTGTCCTCTGTCTCTGTCACCTTCCTTCTGTCACTTCGCAGGCAGTCAGTTAAACTTCCTCTCCTTCTCTGGATAGTTGTTTTTCTTTCTGAAGCTAAAAGAACCCACATAGCCATGGGGTGATCACTGCACTTAGTGGAGCAAGTAACACAGAGAAGATCACCTCTTACTTACTAGACAAAAGGTAGTAAATGTCTGCAAAGATTAGGGCTGTATACATATCAAAATTTCAGTGATCAGAAAGCCAATCACACCCCTAACTGCTGGACCATCTCTCTTAAGAGAGCAATGAGTTTAGAGAGCTCTTCAGAAATTAATCTCTAAGTCTAGCCTGAGGAAGTGTTTTTATATCCTTAGTTTTAATGAAGAGCAAGCAGAAATAAATGTTTAGTGTTATAACTAATGTCCTCTCTCTCCAATTTCTTGCACTTGTAAAACAGTCAGTTGGTACTTAGATATTATGCGAGGGCCACAGAGAAATTGATTCTGATTACACATGCAAGTAGGTAGACATTTTCCCACTATACAAATAGATAAGACACAGTTGTTAACTGAATCTCCTCATTGACGTAATAAATTAGGAATTAACTTATCAATTCCTCAAGAGGCCCTGTTTGAGTAAAATATATTTAAAAATAAGTAATGTGCATTTTTTAAAGTCTTCAGCAACCCAGTGTCTCTAACTGTGTTTTAAGACTTCAAGTATGATGTACCAATTATCCAGCATTTGGCAATATCCATTTGTAAACTTGTAGCATTCCTCTACATCAGATTTTCTAAGCTGATTTATATGACAGGTGAAGAAGAAACAGATTGTGTATACCTAGAGCAGTTTTAAATGAACAGAAAGATTTTTATATTTCTTCCTTTTCAGCCAAAAATCATCTTACAACACAAATAAGTCAAGTTAAAGATGCCATAGTGTGAAGCCTTTTTTCAAAAAATAAACTAATTTTTCAAGCAGACTTAGTACCACGTTCTCATAAAGTCACAACCCTGAAGGGAAAAAGAAATTAAAACATTTTAAGGTTACTTTTGCTTTTCATAGCTCAACAGAATGTGTTTACACCAGTCACACAGTTAATTGTCTGAATATTCCTAAAAATGTCATGCAAAGTGGTTACCTTGAACCTGGAAATTCTTATTCAGATATTAAAAATAAAGTACTGTTTTTACTCTCTATCTTTTTAATGGTTTTCTCTAAGGTTTATTGTACTTCAGACTCTGTATTATAAGCCATGAAGAGCAATTATATCCTAAAGTATGGTGATCACTGCCGAATATGATACTCCAGGTGAAGTATATAACTAGTAATCAGGCACTATTAATTCCATTTAGTTTGATTTATCATCTGTTTCTCCAGGAATTAAACATAGTGTTCTCTCTGACATGTGTACTGCAGTTAGAAATTCAACAGCATGTTAGAAGAGATTGGTGTGATAATGCCTTGTTGGTCACTACATTGCAGCTTTCTTTAAAGCATTAACTGTGAATAAACTATTT
>VZTA01025925.1:0-22733 GCA_013398855.1 Mohoua ochrocephala | reverse complement strand
GCCTACTTATATATATATATATATATATATAAATATTAATAACTGTAACTGAAACTTTTGACCTTGACAAACTGTGATCACTAGTACTTGAGCTATCTTGAATCACTTCATTTGCGATATTCTCATTAGATAGTCAAATTAGCTCTAAAATATACCTTCTAATTGCCTCTAAAAAAAATCCTGGTCCTCTGATGAGTTGACACACTGTTTTGACACATGTAGTTGAATTTTTTTTGTATGAAAGCTTTTTCAGCTGAAAAATCCTTTTTCATAATGAACATTTTCAATTAAAATGTGGTTTCATTTTGCTTTCCCAACACTGAAAAATATAAAATTCCATTTTTATTTATCTAATCTCATTTGTAAATTTCACTTTCTTTATCTTAATCTCCCTTTGTTTTTCATCCTTCACTTTGTACTATTATCTAGTCAAAAGATGTAAAGCAGTAAGAAGCTAGGCAGCAGTTCCCTCATATTACACTTATTCTAGAATAGCTAGTATATAATTACTTACAGCCTGCAATAATTTTTTTCTGTAAGTGTATGAGTTGAAGAATGAGGTTGGTAAGGAGATGTGAATCAGATGGCAAGAGAAAGAGGGAGCACATGGAAGTCAGGACAGTGTTGTCAGTTAGTACTGTGGTCTTTGTGACCATACTCATTGTTACTGTAGTGGTAGGAGCCGGGTCCTCCTTGTGTTATATTCAAGATATATAAAAAAGGGGACTTAGAAAGATCTGAAGTTCCTGCCAGACTTCAAGTATGCCACTTGGCTGCTGCCTAAGCTACAGACATGAATTTCCCAAGTGCCTCAAATATTGATAGCCATTGAAGTTCTTCATGCATTGATAGCTGTATTTTGTTGCACATCCCAGGGTGCACCAGCTCTCTCTGGTGCCTCTCCGATGCTTAAGGCCAACAAGAATCGATGGTGAGATCATCTCTCAGCATATTTATTTCAGAGCCTCAATGCAGCAGAGGGACCAACGTACCAAAAGTAGCAAATTTCACCGGCTTTCAAAGCGGAAGCTGGCACGGTATGCCTGCCATATCCATAGGCTGGTGATCACCATCCTCCACCCATGATAATCCATCTGAAAAATAATTAGCCTGGAGGGGAAAGGAGTATTCTTAGCCATATCAGAGGTTAGGATAATCCTATTCAACAAAGTATGTGGCTGCTAAGCCAAGTGAGCGGAGGGGACAAGGCACTGAGGACACAGCACTTTCTTAGACCAACCCAGCTGCTGACAAAAGAAATGTGGAAGTACATGCTCCTCTCCATTTGTGATCTGGTTCCGGCTCAGCACAACTCTTACATACACATCCAGGTGCCACTAAGGAAGCAGACGTCTGCGGGCACTTCATGAAGAGTCAACACTGTACATCAACTCTGGTTCTGTCCCATTAACTATGCAGCACTTAGGCGACTGCTTAAGGGCTACAGCCAAAAGTTATGTAGTTGGAAAATATACCTCTCTTCTTCCCAAATACAGTCAGGACTCAGAAACTACAGAACTAAACAAGGCTAACTAGTTAGGTTTACCGAATCACTTATGTTTTCATAGAATTGAATCATAGACTCATAAGAGCTGGAAAAGACCTCTAAGATCACCAAGCCCAACCATCAACCAAAACAGCAGAGTTTCAGTGCCCTGGTTAGAAGTAAAAACTTTCATTGTTCCGTTCACCCCGTTCCTTAATGGTCTGGTTGTTAATATATAACCCTGTGAGATGGGTGATGTATTTAAATTCTTTCAAGCTGAACAAGGACATGAGTCCAGGTGTGCTTCTTCCCAGATTGCTCCTCTAACAGGACCTATTAAATAATAAGAATTATTTAATTCTTGATTAAATAATCTTTTCAACAACTACATAAGTATTCTGGAAATATTAGCAACCTGTGACTACCTTGTTGGACACAAGCATCTCTATAAAAAGCTACACAGGACAGCTCACCTCAGGACCTTATTTAGCTTGCTACTGGAAGATGTTTGCTGTGCTTGCTGGCTTTTCTGTATCCTGTTCTGAAGTCTCTAAATCTGCCTTAAGCAGGACCTTGAACTTGGGGATGAAATAGCACAAGTCCTGTCTCAGAGCTAGCCTTTGAGACATAGCAAACAGCTGTTATTTCCTGAATTGGGGTCTACAGAGGAAAACTCACAACAGCTTTAGGAGAAATTTCAGGTCTTGCCACTTTAATCACAAATTGAGAATTAACTAATCACTTTAAAGTTAAACAACTTCTAAAATTACTTTCTATAAACAGATGCACTATTAAAGCTGTTTTGTTTTAAGAGTGATTTTGGAGATGTTAATTTGCATGATCAATTAGCAGAGAGCATGAGAAATACATGTGGCTATAGGCTAACATTTTAAATTTTTATTTAAACGGAACAGAAACATACCCTCTTTAATACTCAGATGACCTTCCAGATTTCCATGTACAGTATCTATGGATTTTTAAGCATAATTAACAACTTCCATTTCAGTATTTAAGAGCTTCAAGTTCTGTTTCTTTGACAGTCAAAAGCTAATCAATCTTGTTCTCAAATGCTAATACAAGCAATTAAAAATAACATTAATTGAAATACTGCAGGGGCTGTTAGTTTTTTTCTTAACCTCATGGCAACACTAATTTACAGTACTAATTAGTGAATTGCCCTTTGTATTATAAATCTTTAGAAGGGAGAACTGGCCTTTAAAGCCCAACAGAGAGATGCAGATGGTCACTGTACTTTCAGTAAGCTTTCATGCTAACTATCAGGATATTCATTTCACCACATAAGCTAAACATGATGGATTACATTGTTTACAATGAAGAATATTAATTTCTGCAAAGAAAAATGCTTTGCCCATTTGTCCTGTTGTAAAACATGCAAATATCCTTTATAGAATAGAGTATTTTCTGTCCAGTTATCCTAATTAGAAGAAAGAGTATAACTGCCTCATACAAAACACAGGAGAGAAAGGTAAATGGGCAATGTGTTATAAAATGAAACAAGACAACCTATGAAATATGGATAAAAATATATAACATACTGTTTGTAAACAAACATAATTAAAAACTTTTTGCTGAGCAATTAAAAACTCAAAAGAACAAAATGTATAATTAAAACTTTTAAAGTAACAGTTACAAAATTATTACTATTTACCTTAATGATTTTTTTCCAGAAGATCCAGTTTCATTTGTTGTTGGGGCCAGTTTTATTCTCTAAACCAAGGCGGTTAGAATAGATTCTTTGCCAGAAAAATTACCAAAGGCTCAGGTGGTTCCTTGATTTAGGAACAAGGTTGGGAGTTTTTAGCGATCACACTATAATCTATGCAAATGAGAATACTGATTCTCCTTGGGAGTACCATTATAGCATCATTCTAACATATAAACATGAAAGTACACTTAGGTCCCTCTATAGTCATGCAGGCTGATTTTTCATGCTATTTTCATGTATTACTATTGTGGGTTTTGGAAATCTGATGAGAACTTTTTGCTTTTTAGTAACAGCTGAATGGAAATACATCATACTGCATTTTCCATGGAAGGCATCATCGGTGCCATGCAGAATACCTGCTATTATACTCTGTGTATTCACTGGGCTACAGCATTGGGTGGGTAAGAAAAGGTATTATTTGAAAGAGTAACATGAGAGGTGAGGCGAAGACAGATAACTACAGAAAGGTGTCATAAGTCAATCCCTGGGAGTTTATGTCTGATATATAGGGGTTGCTATTGAAACTCCAGCCTTCCAGAAATGCAAATATTCCTCTTAGACCAATGGTAACCATGGGAGGTCCTAATTGCCACCAGGAGAATAATTGATATGTTTGACTTCCTGCCAATAATGTCATCCCTCACAAGGAGAAGGCATAAAAATAGGGAGATACCCATTTAAAACATAACACACTTAGGGCTCTGGATTTGAAATTG
Source organism: Mohoua ochrocephala (assembly GCA_013398855.1). Lineage (NCBI taxonomy): Eukaryota > Metazoa > Chordata > Aves > Passeriformes > Acanthizidae > Mohoua > Mohoua ochrocephala. The sequence continues at coordinate 18,805 of VZTA01025925.1, read as the reverse complement.
CCAATAAAGCAGGCAGCCTTAGAAAAAGAGTATGAAAGTAGATTTTAGACCTTTACTGGGATGTCACTGTTTAAGCAGTAAGAAAATAGGGTTGTAAAGACAGATAAGGTAATGATTAGTTACTAGTAAATGTTGAATTAAGTAACATTTATTTTAATTGATTCTATCCTGTTCCCGAAGATGAGTATTTCTCAGGGTCCTCTCCTGTCAGCTTTGTTCCAGACAAACTTGTATGTAAATAGCCACAGTGGAAACCTGATGCTGGCTGCAAGTTTATGATCTTTGGCTGAAGCTGAAATACTCAGAAATAATGCAGTGGAGCTTCTCTGAAGTGCAGGATGATGATGGCCTTAAGGGATCAGCATACCTGCACATTTGAAATACTGGGCATATCCACATTAACAGGGATTGTGCTGTTAGCACACACCCAGATTCCTGCATGCAGAGGCAACAGGATTCCCAGCATGGGCTACATGGGCCACTGCAGGTCTCCCAACGCTGAAAGTGCCCAGAGAGCCGAACTTAAACATAAGATCACAGAGTGGGCTGGGTTGGAAGGGATCTCTCCCACTGGATCAGGTTGATCAAAGCCCCCTCCAGCCTGGCCTTGAACACTTCCAGGGATGGAACATCCACAGTTTTGTAGTCTAACCTCTGTCCCAGAGCCATTCTAAAATAATTGTTGCCATGCAACCTCAAGCTGTAGGTGGGAAAATCAACTCTGTCATCCACTGTATGAAAGATCAGGAAGCTAACATTAGGACATAGGCTGGCCAAATACTGAAATATTGTTGCAGCTCATATCTCAGTTGATTCCTAGATCCTGAGAAACTGAACTGCATAGAGGTGACATGTGCCAGCTACTAAAAAAGAAAGAGCAATTTTAAGATTAACCATCAGTGTCAGATCTGAATGAAAAGCACTTATTTTTCATCTAGTTCCTTCCCCATCTGTAAAATGTGAGATGATATTTAGAATCCCGGGTCTTAGAAAATCACATTAAAGAAGAAGCATGAAAGATTTTCCTCAAAGTAAAAGCAAAATATTATTACTTTTTCCTCTTTTCCTCCTTCTCAAATGCCAAAATGAGAAAATCTTGATTCAAGGACAGCACCTTGATGTAACATTGCAAGAGGTAAAGTACACGTGTCCTTTATAAGAATAGAGAAGTACAAAGCCAACAACCTTACTTGTTTATATATGGTCTTCCTGTTTTTTTGTGAACAGCTGCAGATTGCAAGCATTGTGTATAAAGGTAAAACAACTTGTTTTTAATCTAAGGATCAGAGCTACATGATTTTTGTTCCCCCTAGCAAGTTACAGACTTTACACATGACTTTTTCTTATTGTAGATCCTTTTCATTAAAAAAAAAAAGGTAAAACTTTTCCTCTCCATCGTCAGAAGCAGGTTAGTTACTGCAACGAACCTCTTACAATAAGAGCGTGATAAAGCAAGGGATCACTAACAGAAAATTTGAATCTATGTTGTATTTAGGATGAGAGGAAATGGCCTCAAGTTGCTCCAGGGGAGGTTTAGATTGAATATTAGGAAAAATATCTTCACTGAAAGGGTTGCCTAGCATTGGGACAGGCTGCCCAGGGAAATGGTTGAGTCCACCATCCCCGGGGATATTGAAAAGGAGTGCAAATGTGGCGCTAAGGGGCATGGTTCAGTGCTGGACTTGGGAGTTATAAATTAATAGTTGGACTCAATGATCTTAGAGGTCTTTTCCAACCAATATGATTCTGTGATTCCATGATCTTAGAGGAATGGAATGTCAACTTTCTACGTTGCTTTTGTCTGAAAACCTCTCACCTACTCCAGCTCAGACTGTGCCCTTCTAAGTCAAGGTTAATTTGGACTGGATCTAAGGTAGGCTGGTGCTCCATGAAATTAAATACTCCTGAGACACTCCTCTAAGGGAGATTTCCTTTGTTTCTTCTTTCTTCTTTGAAGAAAGTGAGGAGCCAGGGCAGTGACGTGTTACAAGGCTCCACATCAGTACCACTCTGGCATTTCAAAGAATTGGGTTTTGTTCCAATCTTCTGCTGCTCTTTCTCACAGAATTTTTCTGGGAATGGGGGAGCATTTAATCAAAGTTATCAGAGGGAACACATAAAACATATTGTAAGTTGGACAGCATCCCAAGAAATGGTTAAAATTAAAATACCACACATAATTTCAATGTGAAATGTGTATGGGTTCACATTCTTGTATTCTAGTTTTAAATGAGTCAATGCTCCAAAATGCAACACTTGCTCTTTATAGCCTGTCTTTCTATGTAACTCAGGGGATTAGTCTTTCCCTGCTGCTCATAAAGAATCGGCAGAACTGGCAGACCCGAATACAATGTTGTTTTAGTCATGGAGGTTGTTCAACTCCCCTTCTCTACTCTTACACAAGTTCTGGTGTAGTGTGGGTTGGAGGACCATGGTAGGACATTAAGCTTCTGTAGTGGGTTGATGCTGGCTGGATGCCAGGCACCCACCAAAGCCGCTCTATCACTCTCCTCTGCAGCTGGACAGGGGAGAGAAAATATAATGAAGGAGTCATGGGTTGAGATAAGGACAGGGAGAGATCACTCACCAATTACCACTACGGGTAAAACAGACTCAACTTCAGGATATTAACTGAATTTATTACTAACAAAGTCAGAGCAGGATAATGTGAAGTAAAATAAATCTTAAAAACACCTTCCTCTCATTCCTCCCTCCTTCCCAAGCTCTACTTTCTCCCCACAGCAGGGCAGAGAGATTTGGACGGAGGCTTACAGTCAGTTCATCACACCTTGTTCCTGCTGCTGCTCAGGGAGAGAAGTCTCCTGCTCCAGGGTGGGGTCCCTGCTATGGGAGACAGTTCTCTGCAAACTCCTGCAATGTGACTCCATCTCACAGGCAACAGATCTCCACAAACTGCTGCAGTGTGGGTCACTCCTCCAGGGGGTACAAACCTTGAGGCACAGTGTGCTCCAATGTGGGTCCTCCATAGCGTCACAAATCCTACCAGGAAACCTGCTCCAGTGTGGGCTCTTCTCCCCATGGGTCTGCGGGTCCTGGCCAGGAGCCTGCTCCAGCATGGGTTTCCCAGGGGTTCACAGCCCTCTCTTAGGCGTCCACCTGCTCTGACGTGGGCCTTCTCCGCACCCCTGCACCGCCATGGTCCTCCACGGGCTGCAGGGGCACAGCTGCTGCACCATGGGCTGCACCACAGGCTGCAGGGGAATCCCAGCTCTGATGCCTGGAGCACCTCCTCCCTCTCCTACGCTGACCTTGCTGTCTGCAGAGTTGTTCCTCTCATGTATTCTCAACCCACTCTTCTCTGGCTGCAATTACATCTATACAATAACATTTTTCCTTCTTAAATATGGTGCCACAGAGGCATTACTATCATTCCTGATGGGCTTGGCCCTGCCCAGTAGCAGATCCATCCTGGAGCTGGCTGGCATTGGCTCTGTGGGATATGGGGGGAGCCTCTGGCATCTTTGCACCCCTATAGCCGCCTCTATAGCCTCCCCCCTACCAAAACCTGGCCACGCAAACCCAACACAGCATCTCTCCCTTTCCTTCAGCTTTATCTATTAAAACCAATCTGTGCAGCATCCTTTTACCTCTGTCCTGTAAGCTGATAAGTACAAGACAGTGTTTCTTTCTCTTCCCAGCTACAATTTTTTAAAGACAGGATTGGTTTGGGAGCCTTATTTGGGTGATGGTTTAGTGTTGTAAAATTCAAGCTGAGTTAAGCAGATAATTTAGGATTTTTTAAGTGGCACTTTTTACAATTTCCTCTCAACGTGACAGACTTTATTATACCCCTTTCTGAAGTGCACTGTGTGTATATTAAGTACAAGACTACACACCAATTCCCAGTTGCGTTCTGCAGCACAGTAGACAAGCAGCATGCATGATTTAGCCCCCATACAAACTCTAGTATCAAATTGCTTTTTAAGTAATATGCATATGCCGTGAGACAAATTAGTATAACCACATTGTTGTTCGACATCTCTATGTCACACATGTTGTGGTGCAGATTTTGTTAGATAAGTGAGGCAGCCCTTCAGGTCTTCGTTCTTTCATTAATACCAGACTGTATTACACTTCCCTGTATCGTGTCAGAGGCTTGGCCATACCTGCATTTGTCTATTTGCATAAATATTATGGTGGATGTGAGACAAGAGTAACAAAAATGATCAAGGAACAATTGCCTGCATAGCTGTTTGGAGATTTTGTTGGAAAAAGTATCAAGAGAAATTGCAAGAAACTTTACAAAGCTCGTATAACCTAGATAACCAAATCCAGGTAAAAATTAAGAGAAGAGAACCTGGATTCTTTGACTGGCTTAACTAAGAAGATAAACCAAATCTAATCTGCTTATTTCTTCCATATTCCTAGAAACATAAGGCTGCATGTCACTTATTATACATATGCCAAATTTTTTTAATAAAATGTAACACCAAAAACCCATCTCTCAAGAATAAAGGGTGTTGCTACCATAAGGCAAAGGGAGAAATAGAAAAAAATTAGTCCCTAAAAACACCACTGAGGCCACAGCTGCTACATTTGTGTGGATTCAGTAGTGGAAATACGGCTCTGGTTTTGTGACAGAAAAATATTGCCTGGGTAAAACCGAGAAAAATCCTGCTTTAATATGTGAACTGCACAACATTATGCTTTTGTTAGAAAATAAGCCATTGAGGAACCTGCAGTACACTCCTGTCTGTGTTCAGTAGACTAAATAGGGAAACAAGTCCCATCATGTGGTCTGTTTGATTTATGATGTGCCTAAATCTTGAGGGAAAAAACTTTTACCTATCAAACCTCTGTTCAAAAGAGTGTTGCATGGAAAGATAAGTGAGACTGACAGGAATGTCTATTGGTCCAAGGAAGTTGGAACAGATGTGATAAGCATTTCCCCTCTTCTTGTTTGTACTGCTTTTGACTTAAAACTATTAAAAGGGAGGGACAAAAGCAAATCTAATTCAAAGATGAGACACAAAAATCATATCCACAGTGAACTGTTGATACACTGCTGCCTTGGTAATAGAATGGTCTCCAAATACAGTGAATTTCATGCTGACACTTTGATTAGAAAAACACATTAGGAGCTCATTATTTCTAAGCCCTAAGCACGATTTTCTAACACTGCTTGTTACATTGTGCACTAGCTCTTGTCTGCATTGGCTAGTCAAGTCATCCTGGTTTTTCATTTCTTCAGGAAGAGGGCCACCATTAAAAATTTCCGTAAAAGATATTCTCATTTCAGGGTCAAAGAATGAACACTTCCTATTCCTGAAGATGTACACAGTACGTCACTATAGACAAGCCTTCTCTGCTTTGTCAACCTTGATAAAAGTTTGCTTATTTGGGATGTGCTTTTACACCAAACGCATCTAACCATAACAGAGGAAATATTCCACTGCTGGATCGTGACTATCTTTGACTGGCTGCTGTGGTATCTGGATACTGTGATGACAGGCACTTTATAAATAGGCATAGATCTCCCTGCCTCTATCATGCCATTTATCACTTTGTTTGGAAGATCTTCTAATTACTCTGCCAATGTAGGTGGTCACAGAAGCTGAAGGAGTTGCTTTAGGTAGACTGCCAAATATCTAATTTTTCATCCTTCACATTAAGTGCCTATTTCTTGTAGGGTCATTTCTCTGTGCTCATTCTTCCTTGATAGCTCTGTTACCTTTGACACCATAGGCCACTTACTACTCCACAAGAAACTCCCACCCTTAGGTTTATGTGACACCAACTTACTGTTTCTTCATCTGGCTGACAGCATTAGAGCGTTAGTGCTGATGGATCCCTCGTTTCTCCCCTCTTTCTGCTGGCATCTCTCAAGGCTCTGTCATTATTCCCTTTTCCCTCTTCCCAGTCACTGTCTGGATGTCTTTGCCAGCTGTCCTGGACCCACTTACTTCCCAGTGTTAATGACTCTTAAATCTGACCTTCTGCCGGCAGCCTTGCTTCTCTGGTATCTTGTGCCGGACTCCTCATGGCTTCCTTCGATGCACCATGCCTAAGGATGAATGTGCAACTTTCTTTATGGCAGCTGTGCTCTTTATCACCAGTTTATGCACGTGCCTCATGGTTATTCTGACTATTCCTTCAATTCTGTCTCCTTGCAAGCATTTCCTTCTAAAATACTGCTACCTCCATTCTGTTCTTCCATTCCTTCTGCCTGATTTTACCAAAGTCCTTTTGCAATGGACTGCATTGAACTTGCTCTGACCTTTATTCTCCTTCGGTATTAGCTCCTGTTCTATTTGTTACAAAACTTGTTCCTTAAGGCAATTCCCTACCTCCTTTCTAAATCAGCAAATTTGGCATATGTGTATGCTAAAGTATTTTGAGACTAAATCTGAAAAATGTAGAAGAGTTTATTTATTCAAAATATAGTATACTTTTAAGCCATTACGGTAAAAAACTTTGACACCATGAATATTTGTAACACTATCAAAAATATTTACTTTATACCATGGCGGTAAACTGTGTCTCTGTGGCAGTACTGTTTATATCTTCATGAACAAGATATAAGATTTTCTATTGCAATGTATTTTACAGTAATTTCTAATTCTTTTCATCCAAAAACGTACAGCTGTAGCAATCTGTAATGTGGGAATGTTGCTTTCCAGACTGAAGCAAAGCTGGTGTCCCTATCTAGTCCCCCCAAACTGATGAAAGAAGAGAGATGAATTTTGAACCTGATTATCACATATAGTAGGCAAGTATTCTCAGAGGCTACATCTGACCACTCTTCCACATCTTCTGTGATGGTAGATACAGGGAACGTTTTCTTTTACAAATTACAACAATCATGGCATAAGATAGGCAGAAAAAAAATCTCTTTTAAATCCCGTTTTATGCAGTTATATAGCTTCATAGGAATGAAAACAGTTGAATAAATTACCTATCTGACAGACAACAAGCACATCTAGGCAGGTAAGAAGGAGTTTGTAATTGGTGGTACTGAATAAATGTTAGGCCATTTTAGGCACATTGAGTCAGATTTGAATCATCATGTTAGAAGCTCATTCAGCAGCCAGCTGATCTCCTTTGCGGGTACGAAATACTGGAAGTCTGCTGGTGATTGCTCAGAGATTTTAAACAGTGAGTATTTTCCACTTTCCTCTATTTTTCTTTTCATATTAAAGTTTCGCTGTAAAGTTAAACACTGAAGATCAGTCAAGACACGTAGTGAGAAATTGTGAAAATTTTCCAAGAACAGCATTTTCAAAGTTGTTTTTCAGAACAAAAGTTGTTCTGAAAGTGACAACTTTATAGCATCTAAAAACTGCAGAGCAAGAAGATTTGTAAGTATCAAAGAAAACATTATCAACTATTTACTTGGCATATTAATAATGGTAATAATCGGGGGAACCCCTGGATATAATGTAATAAACCTGTTTATCATAACTCTGCAGGTTTTATCTTCTCTGAGTCTTAAGTGGAAAGCGCTCCAGATATGGCCACTGATGGCCAGGATCATGAATATTCAGAACAGGTAAGTAGCTGCCCTTTATCCAGCACGGATAAAGAGATTGACCTCAAGCTCTGACTGTGCAGAAATCTATAGTAGAGCTTACAGTTGTAAAAAAAAACCCAAACCCAAACCAAAACCCTTGACATTTCCATTAATGAGTACCAGCATGGAGGGTTAATTTATGAGAGAAGGGGGAGGAGTGCTCACAGCTGAACTGTGTCCCACCATGACAACCTGACTGTCATTATGCTGTAAAAAACACCTTCTGCTCTCCCTGCCTTAGAGTGTCTACAGGAATGTTCCCAGCTTTTAAGATGTTATTATTAACAAACATTGGACTGAATCCAACCTGAGTTCATCTGCATTAACTATTTAATCTGAGAGAAGGTTATATCTCCCTTGCCTAGTGTGACTTTAGTATAATAATCAAAATGGTAGTATATGGTATTTGCTGAGAATACTTGTTTGCTGCTGATCTCTTCTTGTCCCTTTGGGGTCCTTTTAGGGAGACATTGGCTATTCCTTACCAATACAGATGGCAATATTGAATTATTTCACAGAAGTTTATGAGGACAAGAAACCCATAGAAAGTGTCCCATACTTAAAATGGAAATGTCAAATCTCGGTTTTCATACTGATTTTATAAAAGTCATTGCACATCAAAATTTGCACTTACCTAATTTTAGACTGAGAACAGTTACTAAGTTGCAGGTGTTGGGGTACTTTTTTCCTACTGGTTTACCATTCATGGTCTTATTCATCATCAACCGTGTTTATTCTTTCTGAATAAAAGGCAGGCTTGTACATTTGTACTATGCAATCAATACTTATTCAAAAAATAAGATTTCTCATAGACCACAAAGGGAAAACTTTGATATACACTTTTCTGAAAAGTTCTGGAATTGACATATTACAATATACAGAATCTGTCTCACTACCAAAAAACATTCAATCATGCAAATGACATGTACAGGCAAATGATATATATGGATTTAAATAGACGTTTAATAATCCTGAGAATAAAAAAGAACATTAATTTAATACCATGTGTATGACTGCGACTCATACCTGGACTGAGTTAGCAAATGTGACAGAAACACAAAGGGGAAAAAATTGACCTGAACAATGGAATGAGATTAGACTGAGGCTTAGATTTCAACAACATAAACAACAAAAAGAAGCTCAAGAGAAAGACCAAAGAAAGGAAATCAAAATTCTAGTAATATAAGTGACAATCTGGGTGGCTAACACAGATGTATGATGCCATACAGCATCAGAATTTTTACACTTTACGAAAGTCTAAATATTCGAGTTATTTTTCTCTACATGGAAATATGCAGAAAGGATTAGGAAATACTTTCAAAAAACATCTAAAGAGGTTTTCAAAATCTGTACATCCAAGGAGATTCAAAAGATTTTAATTCCTTTTTGTGACTGATGATGGGACTCAGAACCTCCTACTCAATGGAGTATATTTTCGTATATAATTAGAGTTTGGTCACATTGACATTAAAAGCAAATTTCCCACTGATTTTGGAATATGGAATTTTACCTATCAGGTATGTTCAGCCATCTTCAGACAAAAATTCCAGTGTGTATTTTTGATCACTGCAATATAAGAAAGACATTAAGCTGTTAGAGAGCATCCAGAGGAGGGCAACAAAGATGGTGAAGGGGAATATGAGGAGTGGCTGAGGTCACTTGGTCTGTTCAGCCTGGAGGAGAGGAGACTGAGGGGAGACCTCTTTGCAGTCTACAACTTCCTCATGAGGGGAAGAGGAGGGACAGACACTGTTGTCTTCTCCCTGGTGGCCAGTGACAGGACCCAAGGGAATGGCCTGAAGTGGTGTCAGGAGAGATTTAGGTTGGATATCAGGAAAAGGTTCTTCACCCAGAGGGTGGTTGGGCAGTGGAACTGGCTCCCCAGGGAAGTGGTCACAGAACCAACCCTGACAGAGTTCAAGAAGCATCTGGATGATGCCCTTGGTGTGACTCCTGGGGATGGTGCTGTGCAGGGCTGGGAGTTGGACTTGATGATCCTTGTGGGTCCCTTCCAACTCAGCATAATCTGTGATCCCTGTCTAACAATACCACTCACAAAAACGTCGAACAGACAGTTAGGCAAACTAGAAACTTTGTCCCAGCTGTACTGATTCCATCCTAATGGAGCCTTCAAGGTTGCACTTGTGTAACAGAAGGGCAGATTTACCGTATCACACTTAGAGACCCAACCGACACCACACAAACTACGCTCTAATCAGGTAGGTCTGAACTAACAAAAAAGCTCAATTTCAGTTCCGATTTCCGATTTCTCACTGTAAAAGGAATGTCTGGAATTTGGGCATGATTTTTCCTCATCACCAATCAAACGTATACTTTTTTTTCTTAAAGCAAGGTAGGCACAGGAGAAGGAGAAGCGCTATTAACAGTCCAGCAGCACACACACTGGCTTCCCCAAAATAGATGGATTAAGACAAGAAGGAAAACATTTTTGGTATAGAAACAGATTTGTGTTTAAAGCCTCTAAGGAATTATTAAAACCCTAATGAATGTTTTTAATTAACATCCACAGTGTCCTTTTAAGTGAAATAATTTCGGAGTTGCAGTGCAAACCTGTTAAACAAATTGCTAGTTGGAAAAAAAAATCCAACTCTGTTGGTAGCTCTTCTGTTTCAAATGCCTACACATAAACACACAGACACACAGAGATATACATATATATATATGTATGGGAATGGATGGTGGAAGATTTAAGCAATATTAGGTTATTTTAAGGAAGAATGGTGGGTTAAATTTACACCCAGATGGTGCAAACTGGTGGCTGCAGTGCAGATATGCCAGGCTACACTAGCAAATAGATGTCTCTGCACCCCAGACTAGCAGAGAATAGATACTTTAAATAGATAATTTTCTGTAATAGATCAATACTCTGTTGTTTTACAGATTCAGGTACATACAGTGGTTTGGCTGTTAAAAAATCAATACAAATATAGTGCCATTTTTGCAGCTGGGACCAGTGCAAGGGAGCAGGATGCTATAGCAAAGTGTCTTCTTCAGCTCATCTCCAGCCACTCCACTGCTTCTCTAAAATATCCCAAAATTCATGAAATTCTGCAGGACAAGCAAAGTGTTCACTGCTCCACAGAGTGAAGTGATTCTCAGCCTTGGAAAGTAAAAAAATAGCAGCTCTGCAGCAAGGCTGTGGTTATTACTGGTAGGAGGCTAAAACAAGGGGTTGGTTTCACAGGGTCCAGCTTTCTTTTTTTTAATCTGAAATCTTTTGCATACCTATAGCAACCATGCAGCATATTCACACTTCCAGCTACCCGTGTCTTTGCTGTTACCTGATTTGCTTTTGTTGCACACAGAACTGCTGCTATCCCACGGTATGTTTTGTATGTAATTTATAAACATTGCTTATACATTAATAAAACTAAGGTTCTGGAAAACCTTTTTGTTTAAGTAAAGACATTTTTCATATCATATTAATCTCCTCTATTACAACTTTCATACAGGTGCACACACTTTGCTTATTTAAAAGCAATATATTAAGACTGAGAGAATTAAAATGGACTTTCCATGACTAAAACTGACTATGGAAAGGATGTAGCAGAACACTGCCACCTCCAGTTACAGACCATGCACAGAATATACTGAATGTATTATTCTGTCACTTACTCAGAATAAATGGTAAACAGGCATGAGCTCTGGCAAAAGGTTCAGGCTGACTGCCAGTGCAGAGGAACACACACATTTGAGCCTTTGATTACAGCTGATTTATAAAAAAAGTCCAAAAGACTGATACCACAGAAACAAATAAACCATCACTCCCCACATACTAGTATGATCAAGTTGCCATGTCAGAAAAGTTATTACTAGGGACATTCAATTAAGGACTCTGATCTCTAACTTCAGGGCTTTCTCCACTCAGCTTACACTGGGCATAAGGAAAGGGAATCTACCTTCGCCTTTTCCTACGTCCTTGCTTTCTGCTTGTCTAGGACGAACTTCCGGAATAGTTCCAAAATTCCGTGGGATAGCCTATGACATGCGAAAATGTGCAGAGGGAGGGAACATCTGGGCAGAATCACAAGGGCTCGTGACCCAGCAGAGGTGGAGGTTTAGACTGAAAGACTGCACTAATGTGGGGTTCTTTTTTTTTTTGGCCAGTGTGAAGGGGTAAGTGTCATCCAAATACTGTAAAGCAAGGAGAGCAGACTTGCAGCTGATCAGATAGAGAGGATGACTATGGCTGCTGCTACCACTGTGGTGGGGGTGAAAAGACATGAGATAATAACAGTAAAACATATGAAGTGTGAGAATACATCTCCTGAGAGCCAGGTGGAAAAAACCTCATAAAGTTTCTGTACCTAATATCTCATGATGGCTAAAGCAGACTTTCTCACTTAGGTTTCAACTAAGGTTTATTGCTACCACACTGTCCTCCTTACCTCTCTTTTCCATCTCACCTGCCTTGGCCACACTCTTGAGACCTTTTGTCTTCCTGCTTCACCCACTAAGCCATGCTGCATGCAACTCTGCCTTCTACACTGGATTGATTTTTTTCCTCTGTCACTTTTCCAGTCTTAGATCTGAAACTGCTCCTTGTCTTTTCCTTGTCTGCAATTGCATCGGAGTTTACTTGAAACACGTATTACCTGTCAGATCAGCCACCAAGCTGTAACACTTGTTATTAGTACAGTCTCATGTTCTGGGTATGATTTGTTTGGAAAGAAAGTGAGAAATTGAATGACGCTGAGAGAAAAGCAAAAGGTATTAAGAGATGGAAAAAATAAATTATGGAGTTAAGACCAAGAGAAAAGATAAATATGCATGGCCTGCCTAAGTGATATCTGGCTGGAGGAGAGGAAACTGATACCCACAGGGGTATGAATAAACACAAAAGAAACAAAATATCTAGCACAGCACTTGGAAACATTAGCAATAGGGAAGAAAAGAAGGAAGTATATTGAGATTAAGTGATATATATTAGACAGGGAAATTGCCTTCCAAGTTGGAGTCTCACAATAATATTAACATTCCACTTTTAAAACAATTTGTGGAATATAATTAACCTTTTAAAAAATCTTTATCTTTAAAGATAAAGCCATTACCATTTCACACCAATATATGATTACATCATTTAAAACCCTATCACTGCCTGCATAAATGAGAATTATTCTCAGAGAGGAGAACAAGTAAGAACAACCAATGAGCTAATAGTATGGAATATGTTTCCCTGTATCTCTGGAAAAACCTCAGGTGGTTTTCTCATTGAAAATAAGCATACCGTAAACCCAATTATGGTGAAAGGAGTGCAGAATTCTTTCAGACAGAAAAAAACCCCAATTTGAAAGATTTGGGGAAAATAGAAATACTCAAATTTAAAATCTCCCCGAAGAAACAGTTTGACTTTTCTTTACAAAATGAGGCATATATTTTCAAATTGTTCTGACTTCAAAAATTATAATAATTTAAAATTATCTAAATATGGAAATCATATACGCTGGATCACTTCATTCCTTTTTGTTTGTTTGTTTGTTTTAGCTTTGTCTTTAAGCTCATTAAATAATTATTTATGCAGATCTACTTCCACAAAACAAGTGTCTAATACTGCCAGGGTACGCCTCGTACCAGATTTGTTTTAATGATTTAGGAACAGTCATTGTAGACAGCACTCTTAAATTTATAGAATTAAAACCCAAGAGATTGTAAGGTCATCTGGGTTTATCTTCAGTGAATCATAGGCTCTTAAATTTCACTAATTTCCCTGGTATATATCCAAAACTCATGTTTGACTGAGATGTATCTTCCAAACTACACTGAGCACTGATGTGAAGGCAAGAGGTGCAGAATCCAGTCCTCCTGGTAATTTGTGCCAATATTTAATTGCTCGCACTGTTAAAAAAATGTGTCTGATTTCTCATTTGAATTTGTCTGGCATCCAGCCATTGGCTCTTTTTATGCTTTTCTTCACCAGATTAAAGAGCCCTTTAGTGCCTAGTATATTTTTCCCATGAAGGTACCTGTACACTGTAATCAAGTCACCTCTCAATCTTCTTGTTGATAAGGTAGACAGATTGAGCTCTTTTAGAGTCCCATAGTAAGGCATTTTCTCCAGCCCTCAAATCATTTTTGTGGCTCCTTCCTGAGCTCTCTCCCATTTTTCACTGTCCTTTTAAAAAAGTGGACACTAGCGCTGATGAAATATTCCAGTAGCTGTCTCACCAGTTCCTTATGCTCTTTGCCGTACTTATTCATCCTCTGAAGAAAGGCAGAGCTAGTCAGAAGGCACCATCTGGTGAGGAAGTCTGACTGGTAGGGGGCAGATTTAAATACTTAAAGAGTAGCAGAGGGGAGGGTGGAATGGGCAAAGGACATTTAAAGACTGACTTGCTAGACTATGATCATTTTTAGTTTCCCCAGGAGGTTAGTGAATTCTTCTCCCTTGGACTGCTATTGCCTGTGTTTAAAAAGGTGAATAGCAGCAGACTATAAAATATGGAAAATGAAAATTTCATTGGGATTACACATGGATGAGAAAAATCAGCATCTGCCTGCTGGAAAACACAGGACTAATGGGGATAAGGCAAGCAGGGAAAAAAAAAAAAGAAGAGAAATGCCATGATAGTCAAATAGGAACAGAAAAAATCCGCAACAGTCAAAAGAATTTAAATAGGAAGGGGATTCCATGGCCCTAATTGATGTTGTAACCTACATTCACAAAGCACTGGATTACTGAAGTCTCAGAATGCAGGTCCAGTATTGAAGCTAATACCCACCCTGCTAAGCCAACACCTGAGAGGGGACACTGATGATTTTTCCCCACTCAGCTCTGCAAATTGCATTTCTTAGTGCAAGATCCTTTTTAGAGCTTATAAAGATGTTGAGTAAAGAACAGGATGTAGAACCTGGAGACTGTTTACTTATGCACCCAGCTGCTCGTAACTGCTGGGGTAGCTCATGAGAGAAAGACTGCCAGACAAGCATAAAGCTGGTTGCTGAGATCAGAGGCGACAGGCTGAGTTGCAGATATAAAAGCCATGCAAGTCCAAGAGAGAGCTTTCGAATGACTTTCAGAAGCTGCAGAAGCCAAAAGCGCTCTCTTGTCCCCTTCTGCAAGGACTAAAGCATTTGTCTCTGGCTCTGCATTCAGCCATGCTTATTCACTCCTTTAGGATCTGTAGATTTGATTTCTACAATGCATGGTGACTGAGGAATAAACTTGAAAAGTGCATGGCAGCTTCAGTTGTTACAGCAGGATCCTATGTGCTACTGTGAGGGTATTAGTCCAGGCAAAAATGCACTGCCTGAGCTCTTCACTGACCCTGTATCTGCAGTAACACAAGCATCGGTTTGTCACTTTTTTTAATATCATCCAAGTAATCAGTAATAATTCATTACAAAGGACACACAGTAAATAAAAATGTGATTTTGAACTCTCTTTGTAAAATTATGCTTCATATAATTTCTTATACTTCCGAGAAAGAAGAGTGCAAACTACTGTAATACTGCTGTTGGTTTCTGACTTATTTATAGAAACATTCAAACACCTAAGGCACATACAGTTGATTCTTTCTGAAAAATCAAAGCTTTTCTTTGTTGCTTAAGCCCTTTAGTAAAGTTCCCATAGCAGCTGTCCATATAAGCTTTATTATTCCATACTAATGAATTAGGCAACACAAAGAACATCAATAAAAAAATTACACTTTAGCTGCGAAGACAGTGAGGGTTTCTAGGAATTCAAAAGTCTTGCCTAACTCAATGGTGTAACTGAGGGAGTAGAAAGGAAGACTAACATAGAAGTGTCTTAAAGGCTTCTTGAATACTGAAGCAGAGGAGACATGGTGTGAGATGCAAGACAAGGAACCTTTGCAGACATTCTTTCCTTGTTTTGCAAACAGCCATTGCAGAGGCATTTTTTCCCCCTTTAACTGACAATTAATTCCTTGAGCCTAACACTAACAAGTACTTGCCATACAAGTCCAATTCCTTCCAGATTTTATCTCTAATGCAAGACTGTTACAAAAGCCCTACATTCTGATGCTTCCAAGTCACTTTTACACTGTGTGAATGTTGCAGGATGCACAATTTGAAACAGAATACAGAATTGCTATAAATATTAGGAAGGTCTTTACTTTCAGGTGTTACTTTTACAAAGTAAAATAGTGACACCAACAGAAGGTTCCTTCCTTCAGGGAATAACAAGGAAATACACTTAACTGTTACATTATTTTAAGAAAATGAAATGTAAAAGTAAATTTTTAAGCATTTATCATGAACATGATAAAATTGATTCTCCTTTTGAGAACTTCATTTTCTTATACTTCCTTCTTTCTTAAAATAAATTGTTAGGGAACTCGAAAAAACTTCATGTAACTGGTCTTCCGTTATTCTAGCATGAAGTAAAAGCTATGGGGTTTTTTCCAATTGATATATTCTTAACTGTGTTATACCCAGTCAGATGCAGCATTCTTATAGAGGTATAATGCTTTGCACTTATTTTACTATTTGATCATTTGATTTTTTATTTCCCAGAAATATAATCATCCATCTTTTTTTTCTGGGCAAATTATTCCACCGTGTAATAGAATTATTAACTCCTCAAAAATCTTCTGTTCAAACATCAGACTTGCTTCAATAGGGATAAGCATCCTTAATAAGTTTGAAATAGTAACATTTTGTATTTAATTTCCAGCTACTCTACAAGTTCACTAGATGACTTTCCCATTAGTGTTTTTGAAAGATGCACACCATGCATTCAGGTACATCTTCATATTCTCTGATATGAATGTTTATTTCAAAATGTCTTTGTTAGCAGCAGGAATGTGACATTGCACATACAGAGTCAGAACAGCAGAGCGGAAAAATCCAGGTACTATTCCTATTATTATCCCATCTGCTTTTTGACCTTAGCTAAATTACACTGAACTTGTGCTACCTCAATTTCCCTAGTTTAACACTGATATCAAGATATTTCATTCCCTGTGTAACAAAGCTAAGTAGTTCTTTATATAAAAATGGGAGAACCCTTAGCAAAATTGATTCAATGCAAATAAGCTAATGCAATGCTGTGGTTGAGAATCTGAACACAGAACTCTCAAAAAATGCAAAGGCAAACTCCCACAGCAATTATAAAGTAGGTCATATTGAACGTATGTGTTAATGCATGAAGGGGCATATACTTGCTCAGAAAGAATTGCAGTTGCTTTCAACAACCAGGCACACATGAGTTCAAATCCAATGCACTGTTGTTATAGCCTGAAAGTTGTATTTTCATTTAATAAAACTGTATAAGAGATAATGCATTGTTTGCATTCTATCCAATCACTTCTGATACTATGCTCTATTGATCAGTGTTTTCTTTCCTTTTATATTGACATTGTGACAGCATATACGTAGATCTGCAATGACACTACTTCATTTGACATTGCAATATTCCCTGTACAGCTGCATTTATATCATTTGCAGCCCTTTAGAATGACAATAAGTCCCATGAAATCAAATGATGAGCTATTATTATCATCACAGAAACATAATGAAAAATAACCAGCTTGGAAGCTGGATAGTAATATATTAGCTACCCACCCAAGCACTTCAAAACACAGTTGGTTTTTTTAATATGGTAGACCCTAACTAAGTTTATCTTCTCCTTCATTCTACTATTTGCACTTCTAAAAATGTGTCTTGGAAGAGATCCATTCATCAGTAATTGTCAAGTGAACATAAGGATGATCATATCACAGGTCCATCTACTGAAATGGTCAACAGCAGACACTTAGACAGCCAGAGGAGAAGCAGAGCGGATTAATACATCCCATGGAAAGTACTCAGGAACATATGAACATCTTGGGATAAAAGTTGTACCATCAGTACAACATTTAACAGCTTTCTCTCTAATTTTGTAACACCCTTTCAACAAATTTTCATAATATTTATGGTAATAAGCTCTGCCCTAAGAAGAAGTATGTTTCCTGTTGTATATTAAAAGGCAAAATCTCTTTTTCTGGAATATAATCTGTGACTAAGAAGTGATAGATATCTAAATACAGATGTTTATTCTAATAAACTGAACTGATCTCTAAATTACAAGAAAGATATATGCCTGTATGGAAAAGCTTAGACAAACTGTGTTACATATTAACTTAATTTTTGCTAGTAGTGATCCTGTACATAACCCTAAGAAAGCATTTAGAATGTACTTAATGGGTCTGAGTTATTTAAAACTGTATTATCCTAAAAAGGGGAGATATCAATTAAAAGCTGTCTCGAAGACACAACACTACCACAGTAGTTTTTAATGATGTGTCTCTGTGGAGTCAGTACATTTACTCCTGAAAGGGATCTCCGTATGAAGCATGTGGCTTAGAACTGATATCAAACTCAATGATGGTATGTGCTATCCACATCTGATGAATTTAAATTCACAATTTTCATAAAAGACTGTTTATTCATCATAAAGGCCAAAATCCCTCCTTTTTATTTATGAAGTTTCTTTCTTTTTTTTTCCCAGCAGAGTTATCATTGTTTTTCATCTTGTTCAATAAAAAAAGCAGAATCAAAAAAACTACAGTAGCTACTTCTGATGTGGGGATTACATTGCACATGTAAAAATCATTTCCTAAAGCAACTCTCTAAAGTGTAGGTGAGCAATAATTGCTTTCTGGCCACTTAGGTGTGATTGGTGTGATTTGCAGATTAGAAACTGGTTAGCTGTTGAGATCTCCAGTTTTTGCTTGCACAACTAAGGCAAACAGCAGCAAAACTGAAAATTCCTGAGTTTTGCTGCAACAATCCAGTAGTACTGCTAAGCAAAGAAAATAGTATGTCCGTAACAAAACTGATACTCCAAAGAGGTTTCTAGAAGGGACTTAATCACAAGCTATCTAGCAAAAGGACAACATCCACAAGTGCCTAATTACTTAGGTTATCCTCTCTGAGGTAGCTAAAGCCTCCCACACAGCGTCTCTCCTCTACAGAGCAGGAGCCATTCTTGTGCTGCAGTTGCTAACCCTTTCAAAAACTAACAGTTCACTGGGGGGCTGGTTACTTCCCAATCAAAGCACATCCCAGGTACTGTGTGAGGATGTGAAATGCTGGCTACATCCCAGTTCTCAAAAACTTGACCAAACTTCTGCACCACTCAGTCTAGCTATCCTCTTTCTAACACTGCACACAAAGCTCCTGTGTCTTACACAGTCCTTTCCCCGGGGGCCATTTGATAAATTCAGAGACACCTAGCAGCAAATGCATAATCTGTCTTTTAACTTTTTTTCAATGAAAATCAAGGCAGTGGCAATGAAGAAATTCACTCAC
>VZTA01025924.1:101332-142590 GCA_013398855.1 Mohoua ochrocephala | reverse complement strand
CCCTTTGCCTGGTCACTAGAAGCACTTGTAAACAATCCCTCTCCAACTTTCTGACAGGAGACAGGAGGCAGGAACAGTCGTGGATGTGGTTCATGAAGCGACGGTGAACCCATTCTGCACAAACTGGGCCAAGCAGGGGAAAGAAGATCAAGGCTCTCATAGGAAGTCCTCCCAGTTCAGCTGGTAACAGCAAGGCTTCCCCACGGGAAACGCAGTTTGTATTGAGGCACTAAACACCCTCAGTTAGGTCCCACTGCCACCACAGGTCGATTGAGCTTGGCCCTGGCCAGAGTTCCAGGCGCTGTTAGGGAAGAACTTGTCCTCCTTCAGGGCTCTGGGGCATCCCTGGGGCAGCAGCTCCCAGCCCTGGCAGAGCCGGCACTGGAGCACTGCTGCCTGCTGTGACCTCAGTGAAATTACTCGGCAGACATCAGCAAAAACTGAGCACCGCTTGCTTATGCCATTAAAAAAAAAGAAGTGCTCTTGCCAGAATAGTTTATACCACAAACAAAATAACTTGGACTAGCAGAAACATATTTTGCCAGTGTTAGAGACTAAGAGCTGCTGTTTTCTTTTCAAGGCATCAAAATATTGCCAGATTTACTTTTTTTCCAGCCCCGTTCTGAACACCATTGCTATGTGACCAAACAAAGACCTGGCCAAAGGCAGCTAAAATTTATCCTTTACAAGAGCTGTTTTCCAAAGCAAAAAACAAACCCAGTCTCTCAAAATGGTTCTGTTCAGCACTTTGCTCGCCCCAGGGTGCTTGGCTTGCTGGAAGCCTTTTTTCCTGCCTGATAAATGATGGGTGGTTTTACTTACTACAAGGGCCATGGGACTGTTTAAGGTTTGATTCTTCAGGATCTACCTGTGCACCTGGGAACCTGACAGGTGAGGGTGGTGTGCCCGAGCAAGGGCTAAAAGAGATTCTCAAGTCATAGCATAGGAGTGGTACTGCAGCCACCCCAAGCCACCCTGCCATACCCATTGTTCCAGCCCCGCTCTGAGACACCACTGTGTCAAATGTTGCTTAGATGCAGCTTCAGTGAGCTGCCAACAGTGAAAATGACATTTTCTCTCCTGTTTGGTAGCGCCGTTGTCAAAAATTAGGGTTACAGATTGGGTTTGCTCTCTGAAGAGCATTCTTACATAAAACGACAAAGTAAATATGCTACCAGGCAGTGGCCAGCTCTCTTCTACCTGAAATGTATCACCAGGAATTCCAGTCATTATTTTTTCTGGCTTTGGGCATGCTAACACAAATCACATTTTCTTATTTTCTGACAAAGTTCTTTCAAACGACTGCATAAACAGGAGAACTGACTTAGGAGAGACAGCCGAGCTTTGTTTCTTGAAAAAGTTGGCAGTCTGAAAAATAGCAGGTGGGGGAGGGTGAGCTCTTTGCTTTCCAGCATTTGCTGTTACTCATGATAGTGGTAAATAAAAATCAGACCGATGCATAATTTATACTGATGGTGCCCATTTGATAAATGTCCCTTAAAGCTTTGGAATGAGTCTACAACCTGATAATAAAAATGCAAAGTCAACTTCATTCACTTCCAGAGAACAAGCTACTTCCTGAAAGTAACTTTGTGCTTGTCCTCCTTTATCTGGTATAGCCATTCTCTAAAATCACCCTGTTTCCTCTTCAGTACCAAAGTAATCTGTATCAAAACCACAACTTGGTTGCTACTAATAACACTTTTCTGAATACCAAGCCTATCCATCCACGGGGGGCAATGCATATTACAAAAATCCCAGCTGCAGTATTTCATATTTGGCAATCCTGCACATATTTCCAAGTCATAATTAAGCAACCAAGTCTCCAAAGCCTGTCCATTCAAGTCGTAGCATCTTCTCATCCACCGGGAAACCACAAGTGCGCTTTAAAGGAAGATTGTGATGTATCTGAGGGGATGGAAAAGTATAAAGCACCTCCAATTTCTGTTAGTCTTTTCCTAGACTCTTTCCTTAGCTAAGACTACTCTCAGAAAAACCCTAAACACACACAATAAGGGCATCTATTAAGCTTTCATCCTCAATTTCGAAAATGGACTGACAATTAAAACCATTTGTGAGAGTCATGAGTGAGCTAGTTGCTTTTTTAGACGGAAAGATTTCTTTTGACAACATTGCAAAGTCCATATTTATTTT
Source organism: Mohoua ochrocephala (assembly GCA_013398855.1). Lineage (NCBI taxonomy): Eukaryota > Metazoa > Chordata > Aves > Passeriformes > Acanthizidae > Mohoua > Mohoua ochrocephala. The sequence goes on along the minus strand of VZTA01025924.1, from coordinate 140,436 downwards.
TGGCCCCTTGGCTGATGAAATGACCTCCCTTCAGAACCTGCAAATATAAATAGAATTGACGTTTTAATGATCAGTTTTCACAAGCTGTTATAATCCAGCATCTCGAGCATTAATATTGCTCCAAGTCTGGGTGCACGGGGCAGTTTTACAGCTGCCCCTGTCTCTGTAATGTCCAAGTTCCCAGGGAGGTTGCCTGAGCACACGAAGTGTCCCAGAGAAATTACGGAGGTGTTATCTCTCTGAAATGCCATTAGGTGGCAGTGAATTGGAAAATTGGTACAAGTTCTGGGTAGAACAAAGCTCTGTGGAGCTCAGGAGAAGAGTAGGGGAGGGGTTTTGTTTGCTTGTTTAGGGGTTGTCTGTTTGCATTTCATATATCGACCATAAACCTCAATCATTCTAATCAGACACTGAATAGGCCTGCTCCAACAGGAACCAGTAGACTTGCTCCTGCACCGGGAACTCCTGCTTTTTTCTTTTCACCATTGCTTCCTTTTCAAGGGATCAGCAGGAGGATTTTCTGTTTGCTTACCTTGCAGCTCTTTCTGGGCCGTTCCACCAGAAGGCACGGTGAGAGGGCTACCTCTGCTAGTCTGATAAGGATGCAGTCATTCAAGGCTGTTTTGAACCTTGCTACAGTAGAGAATCTAAATTATGTTAATGGATCTACCAGTCTTGTATCTAACTCCTTAATATTGCCAAGGCAATTATCCACAGAACAATTTAGTGAGACATTGTAATGGCTTGTCTCTTGTTTGATTGGCGTGGGCAAACTCAATAGTTATGGTTGAACTTTAACTTTGCTTTTTTTTTTTCCAGTGGAAAATCAGAGATTGTAACAGTAACAAATTTACCGACTGCCCAGGCAATAATGATTAAACAATAAATCCTGAAAAGTGGTTTTGATTTTTGTCCCAGAACAAAACCCAAAGGAATCTATGTTTAGAACGTACCAGTTGCGCTCATGTTTCTGAGCAGGACACAAGTTTTTAATCCTGAGAACCCGCTGTTTTGCAATCACTTCCTGTCACAAAATATGTCATCACCAACAATTGCTTCAGAGGACAGCTGATGTTTTGCTGATCTGCATGTGCGTGGGTGCACCTCGGCCTTGCAAGACTCCAGGTAAGTTTGCCAGAACCAATAAAGCCAAGTGGTCCAAATAGTTCAATGTAACAGAAGCTACAGACAACTTCCATAACCCAAATTTGCAGTGGAGTTGAATGAGCAGACACCAAATACGGGTTCATGGCAATATGGCAACGTGTGGAAAACGTCAGTGACTCAGGAAGCAAGCAAATGCATCCTTCCGTGGAATTAAGTCCTCCCTGCTGATGTTCTGCACAGGTTTAAGGTTGGTTTTATCCACTGGCTCTTGACAAAAGCATCAGGTTTCCCATCATGCCAGAAGAACATCTCGTTCAGTTGGGCAGTTTCCTTTGCCCCAGCATTTGTCTGACCACACTGTCTTCACAAATAACCCTGGAAAACAACGGTGTCCAGAGCCAGAGAAGCTCTGTCAGTTTAATGACCTTATGACAAGTCTTCCAGATATTTGTTTTCTGGAAAGCAAAATCTGTGCCCGTTTCCTCAAAAATCTGGAAGAGCTCAAATCTAGAAAAAATTTTGGTCTCTTCTGTGTATATCATCTCACTCACATGAGATTCAATCAAGCAGCCCAAGACTGACATCCCTTTGGTCCCTCTGTACTACAGTATTGGTGGAAGGCCTCGTGAATGTCCCACGCTCACTATTTCCCTGCCTCCCCAGTCAACTTCCAAACTGGCTGTTGAGGAGACTCTCAAAGTAAAGACAGTTAAAGCCAGCCCAATTCCTGAGGCCTTCAGGTTTTTTGAGAAAATCTTGGCGAGATAGACAGCCTTAACTACAGCCCCAGGATTAGGACTATTCTTTAGCTGGATCTTGGTAGACATATGGGAGAGGCATGTGCAGGGGAGAAGAGCCAGGCTGGGTTTCCAAGTCATCACAGTGACCTACAAGTTGTACAGGGAGCCAAGCACAACAGCCAACAAAGGAGGTTTTTCTCTGCTTCCTCCTTCAGACAGCTGGGGGATGTTGCACCAGGGTGATGAGGTTTATTGTGCCTTCTCACAAACGCAGGAAGAGGATTCGCTAGTTCCTATTGAAATAGTTTTTGGAAAGAAAGCATTGCACATGGTGCAAGGTGCCAACAGGAGAAAAGGCTGTTGAGATACACATCTGCATCCCCGAAGAAGCAAAGAAAGCAGCAATACTCCTGGTGAAGCCTGCCTGGGATGCTGTCCTTGCTGGAAGGGCTCCCCTTCCAGAATGAAATTACCGTCCTTAACTGCAATGAAATGCTCATCCAGCTCTTGCTGTTGCAGCTGTTTTTACCCTGGCTGAAAATAACTGCATGGGTACAGGTCTCCCCAGGACAGCCAGCTCTGTGAGGGAGAAAGAGGACAATAATGCTTGGTGGGTTAGAGCCATTCTTGATATCCACAAGGCAAATCGTGCTACAGTATGTCTGCAGAGAGGAATGATTGCTCTGCAATACACAGCACATAGAAAAATGGTTGAATAGAGCCATCAAACCTTGGTCATCTCACATACATCAGCTACATCAGCGACCTTGCACTGTTGTATGTCTCCCCTATGAACTGGGGTCTCTAGTTTGCAGCCCCAAATTAAAAGTGGTGATTCTCTTCAGAACCTGGGAGAAAATGCACAGCTAATTATGAAGTGGCCAAAAATGTAACCGTATTTTCATTTAGTTCATTGAGTTTTTGCCAAGCTCTCTAATTGATTTAATGGTCCCTGTCCCTGGCTGCTCACTAATCACCATTGCACACTACTTCCTTCATCTTTGGCTGGCAAATGGTTACTAATTGTTGCTGCATCTTGCATTGTACATCTGGTGTTGACAGCTGTCCTTGCCCTGAGATGGAGAGACAGCTGTTTTTAAATGGAGAGCTCTCTCTCAAATCTCTAAAACATCTGGGAAAATATGGCACTGAAACAGAGCTATCAAATATAAAAAGTTAGCAAATACGTGGACAGGCTAGAGGGTCTGCAAACACAAAACTTAAAAGTAGGCACAGGAATCAGAGCAGAGAGAAGACTCTCTGCTGTGTCTTTAAAACACGAGTCCTGGGTGTTTCCCATAAAATATGCCTCTTCCCCCTAATTCCCTGTAGACTGCTTGACATCGTAAAATCTTTTACACTCTGCACACCTCCTAATTTGATCAGGCTAACAAGCCATGTTGCTTTTGCTTCAGCCTATTAGACATAATTCAAAAGTCTTTCTAAAAGGCAGGATTCAGGATCAGGCAGCAAGATTTAACTGGCTGGAAACAAGAAACCAGTACCATGAAAGCACAAAAAAGCCCTAGAAATCAATGGAAACAATTGCATTCCTTTAAAAAAAAAAAACAAAAATACCCATCCAATCTTTTCCAGAATCTCATTTCCTCCTGAACATTTTGTGACCGTGATTGTTACGAGGAACCTATTTTTTTCCTCTCGCTGTTTATTTTGTGTATTTAGCAGCACTGAGCGTACAGTCCATTGTTTTGCTAATGGTCAGCAAAGCTTATCTCCCGATCGAGCCCGGCCGCTATTGCTCACATGCTGTTCTGCAAGACTTGGATGAGCACTCCTCTCAGACCCTACCAGAGGCTGCAAGCCAGCAGCCTGGGCAAGGCTGAACTCAACAGGCGACAATCAGTAGGCATGTAAGGACACAGAAAGGAAATGGGTGAGCTTAAACCAGGTTAGCGTGATTGGAGCAGGAGACACCACAAATGACCCCCAAGGAAAGAGTCCACACGCAGGAAAGGCCTGGTAAAATTAACAACGCCTTTTTTTAAAGGAGTCATTTCAGGACACCTGACTTAAGGGAAGTGCCACATTTATGTATTTTTAATTGGACTGGATTTAAGCCATATCAAGCTGCTGATGCCATTCTGAGTTCAAAAGCATATTCTCTTTGCCTCGTAGCACGGGAACAAGGGCACAATGTAATTAGCAGGAAAGGCGGCACTTTCAAAAGCAACAGAAGGGAGTATTTTTAAATGAAGCAGTTATTGTATATTTCGGGCATTTAAAATAGAAGTTTATTCTAGTCACTGGAAGGTGGGAGACTTCTCCAGGAGATGATTCTAGTTTTCAAGTGTGGTTGCTTTTAAACTTCCCCTAGAGGAGCCTGTCTCTTCTCTACACCCATGGAAGGACTCTGGAAAGACCTGCCTGGTAAGTGGCCTCTGGAGTAAGAAGCCTCCCACGAGGTGACAGGAAGACAGTTATATTTCTAACTGGACTCTGAAAGTCACTGATGCAGGATATCACTTATGGGCAAGAACTTGGATAACATTGACCCCTTTTTATGGTAAAGGGTATGAAACATGTTGTTTGAATTCCAGTCACTCTCAAAGTGTGGACATGTGGGAATGTTTATAAAATGCTCTGAAACATCTTGCTCAGGCCACAATAAGGATGAAGATCTTGAACTAGAAACCAAGGGTTGAGCTGTTTAATCATCTCCTCGAAGCTCAAGAGTGGTTCTTCCTGACAAGAAGAAAATTAAGCAACGGTGGCAGGAGGCGTGCATGGATGAGCAAAGAGGTTGTGACTAAACTCCGACATAAAAAGGAAATGTACAAAAGGTGTAAGCAGGGGTAAGTGGCCCACGAGGAAGCCTTCATGGTGACAGTGTCCTTCAGCAATCCCAGGCCCCTGAGCAAGGGGGCCAAAAGTGCTGAGGAAAGTGCATAACATAATTGAAAGGCCACTCTTTGAAAGATCCCACTGAACAGGAGAGGTTCTTGAGGCCTGGAAGAAAGCCAAAAGCCACTCCTATCTTCAACAAGGACAAGGAGGAGGATATGAGAAATTAGTCTGGTCAGCCTCACCCCAATCCCTGAAAAGGCAATGGAGCAAGAAATCATGGAAACCATTTCCATACACACGAAGAACAAGGAGGTGATCAAATGCAGTCAGCAAGGATTTACAAAGGGGAAAACAGACCTAACCAACCTGACAGCCTTCCCCAGCACGAGGGTCTTCGGGAATGAGAGGAGAGCAATGATGTTGTTAGCATCGACTTCAGTAAGGCTTTTGACACTGTCTCCCATAACATCCCCGTAGACGAAGTGTGAGTTACCTAAGTGGGCAGTGAGGTGGCTCAAAAAATGGCTGAATAAATGGACCCAGAGTGTCGTGGTCTGTGGCACAAAGTCCAGCCAGAGGCCAGTCACTAGAGGTATATTCTGTTACCAGGTCTTACACTTTTTGACATCATCATTAATGAGCTGGATGATGCAACAGAGCACACCTTTGGCAAATTTACAGATTACACAGAGCTGGGGGGAGCTGGCACACCAGCTGATGTGCTGCCATCCACAGCAACCTGGACAGGCTGGGGAATTGATCAGAGAGGAATCACATGAAGATCAACAAAGGGAAATGCAAAGTCCTGCACTGTGAAAGAATAACCCTGTGTAGGCTGGGGACTCTGCAGAGAAGGACCTGAGGGGTTCTGGAGGCCATGAGCCAGCAGTGTTCCCTCACAACAAGGGCAGACAGCAACATCCTAAGCTGCATTAGGAAAAGCATTGCCAGTAGGTCAAGGCAAGGGATCTTTCCCCTCTACTCAGTGCTGGTGAGGCCACACCTGGAGTCCTGTGCCCGGTTCTGGCCTCAGTACAGGAAAGACATGGACTTACTGGAGTGACTCCAGCAAAGGGCACAAAGATGATTAAGGGACTGCAGCACATGTCATGTGAGGGAAGACAGAGAGCTGAGAATGTTCAGCCTAGAGAGGCTCAGGGGGAATCTCATCAATATGTATAAATATCTGGTGGGAGGGAATGAAGAAGAGGGAGATAAGTGCCTGCTGACAGGACAAGAAGCAATAGGCATTGTTTAAAACATGAAACTCCACCTGAACACCAGAAAACATCTTTTTACTCTGAGGATCATCAAAGACCTGGAGAGGTCACGAAGTCTCATCTTTTCTGTGTATCCAATTTTTTACTGTAAGGGTGGTGAGGCACTGAAAGAGGTTGCCCAGAGAAGTTGTGGAGGAAGTGTTCAAGGCCAGGTTGGATGGGGCACTGAGCACGTTGGTCTAGTGGGAGGTGTCCCTGCCACAGCAGAGGGGTTGGAACTAGATGATCTTTAAGGTTCCTTCCAACCCAAACCATTCTATGATTCCATCTCTGGAAACGTACAAAATGTGACTGGACACAGTCCTGGATAACCAGGTGTAGCTGACCCACCTTGAATAAGATGGGGTTGAACTCGATGATCTCCTGAGGTCACTTCCATCCTCCTCATTCCTGTGATGATTCTGTGATCCACTACAGTAGTTCCTGGTGTCCTGTATGCTCTTGGTTCTTGTGCGTTTTGCTGCTTTTTCCCTGAGGTAATTAATTACTGGTGTAATTAATAGCACTGAATGCATGTCCCTCTGAGGATGAAGTGGTTATGGAGAAACCTGAACTTGACAAAATAGTCAGAAGAATTGTCTATTAAAAAAACCCAGAGGATCTGGGAACCATGTTCATGACTGTGACATTCTGTACACGTGCTTTCAGCGGAGTAAGCAAGGTCTAGGGAGATGGAAGCTGACGGAGTGCATGGGGCAGGGTCAGATGAGAAGTGGGAGAAGAGTGACCTGGGACAGCCAGCGCTGAGTACGGCACACAAGAACTTCAGTTTTGTTTCCCAGTCTATGAGAACCAATGCCACAGGCTCTGGGCAGGCTGGGTGGTGGTGGTGGTGGTAAAATTAAAGCCCTAACATTGTATCAAAACAGGGCACCAAGCATGGACAAATAAATCAGAGTCAGTATTTTCAAACTGTGCACCCAGAAAATGGAGAAAACACAATTAACGACTGCCCGGGAGAAGTCGGATTTACATGACCACCCAGGAACTCTGAAGCACAGACAGCTCTCCAGGGCAGCAGTCCACAAGCTGAGCCATGAGCCTGTCCTTTCTCCAGCTGTGTTCCCAGTCTCCTTCTCAGCACGGTCCCAGTATATTTTATGCACTAAGGCAGGATGCCATTAAGAAAAAAATATGTGATCTTGGAATTAATGTCTGTCTCACAAAAGAAGATTAGAGAAACATTTGTCAAGAATGGTCTAGGAATAATTGTTCCTGCCTTGGGAGAAAGAGATGGACTGGAGTCCCCAGATGGCTCCTTGAGGTCTCTTCCAGGCCTCTTTTCCACAAAGTCATACATGCCAAAACTAAGCCAAATTAAGTTTGTGCACATTGTTTTAATTCCAGTCTTCCGTAACTTCTGAATGTTTGATTTGAGAGCCATTTTGGCACAGACTACAGTGTCCTGCTTTTTAGGATCCTGGTCGGTTTGTTTTAAAGCCAACTCAGCTTAGCAAGGATGCCCCGATATGCACATCCACCACTTGTAACAGCCCCCCGACAAAGGCCTCTTTCAGGGACTGGCAGAAACAACCAAGGTGGCTGTGACCTCTCCAACTAACAGAGGTTAGGGTGGCAATAGGAAGGGGAGCACCAGAAACTTGCCTTTCAGATTGACATGCTGGGAGCAGATGAGATGAAAATCTAAGGATGCCTTGGTTCCGTCCCAGACTCTGGAGAGCAATATGTACCGCCAGGAGCTTTTTGCTTCTTGCCATCCATGTTCTCTCCAATCCTGTTCTTTTTTCAGACCCTTGAAAGCAAACGGCTCCTTTGCTACCTCCTCTGTTCCCTGTCCCACCATTGTCAAGTTAGGGCCTTTCCTCTCCCCACTCTTGCCTCCATTAATTGCATCCCACCTCAAGTCGTGCCCACACCCTACCCCTGTTCCCCTCCCAGTCCCCTGGCTTGTCCTGCCATCACATATTTTTTTCACTTCTGCTCTTTCCCCTCCTCCCTCACCTTCTTTTTTGCCCAACGGCTGCTCCCAAACCCTTCATCCTCAGTGGCTTAATCCTTCTCTCTGTCCTCATTGCTGTTCATTGTTGATTCAGGAAATCATCCTCCCCACCTTCCTGCCTCTGCCCCAGTCACACCGTCTTTCCCTCTTACACCACCTCCTCCCCCAGCTATTTCAGCCCCAGTCACAGCAGGTTCTTCAAACAGATTTTTACCTCTTTCCTCCCACAGCTGGCTTTCACAACCACTTCTCCTGCCATGCTACTTCATCGCCAGTGTGGTGGTCATCACTTAATGAGCTAAATCCCACTTGGCTCTCAGCTCAGTGCAGCCTCCCACTGCAATGCCTGGCAGGTGGGGTGGGCTTGGCCACCACCTGTGCACAGCCCAGGTGACAGGTGCTCCGGAAGCTGCAAGGACACAGAGCATACTCAGCCAAGGTGGACTTCCCAGGGATGATTTGGGGGTGGCTTTTTGTCCAGTAAGTGCTAATAAGCCTCCACACACCTATGTGGTCTATGATTTTTTTAAGGTCATAAAGCGTGGTCCAGTTTGGATAGCTTTTGCCAAGACCCATAAAAGCTAGATTTCCAGTTTGTATGGTGTGAGGAAGTATCTCAGACAAAAAGCTAAGACATACTTGAAATGGGACAGATGCATTTTTGTTAACCTTCTTCTTGGGAATGTCCTGAATCACTTCCATTTTAACTTTTCATCACTCTGAAAATTATAAACAAGTGAATCCAAGGTTGTGCAGCCTTAATATGCAGGGGATATTATGCATCCCTATGCATAGGAATGTTAATTGTTAGATAGTGCAATCATAAAGTATTTCACTTTTTTTCACCTTTGTTTTTCTCATTTCCACTCTCACCAATTATCAAAATCTGCTCATCGCTGCATGCTCTGGGCTTCTAATATTTTGCTCTTCATTGGAGACCTTTTTACTGCAGGACAAATTCCTTATTATCTGGAACATCCCCTGAATTATTTTATTCCATTGGTGACTGCTGAGTCATAAAAATAGTGGTATTATACTGACTTAAGTCATAGGCAGTGTTAAAGGAGCAATCTGCTTGAGCAGCTGAATTAGTCTGAGCAACATGCTTTTCAGCACAGTGTCATGAACTTCTCTCACACTGATCACATCTTTTTACAAAGATGATATTCAGGTTTATTAAAGGTATTTCTGTTATCCTGGGCTCGGGCATGCTTGCTGAGTTGCTGAAAAAAAAGCCACAAGGTTTATCTTAAAGGTGGAAGTCACTGTGCTCTTTCCCACAGACACAGACACGAGCAGAACAGCTCTTGCTGCCTGAATGGCGTGAGCAAATCAATTTCTTACATCTGTTTTGGTCAGCCCAGCATTTCCTTTATACTCTACAGGTAGGTTGCAAACTTGCAAATCCGAGGAGCCAGTGGAAATTTCCCTGTAAGGAAAGCCTGTCTCCCAGCACTTCCAGGCATGTTGCGGCAGAACAAAGCTGTGACCCATTCTTTCATCTGCCACCCTAAGGGTAGGAAGATCTTTAGAAGTCAATGTCTCATTTATGACTGTGCGTTAGAATGGCCTAAACTGGTCACGGAGGGAAATTATTTTACAATAATCCTGTAAAAGGAGAGACAGAATCTCTGCTGCTCAGCTGTTAGCTGCACAGGGCTTGGCACCGGTCTTGAAATCCGATGAATAATGTTGGAAACAATATTGTTCCTAGATTTCCAGCTGTACCGGAAGGTAGGTGGTCAGTGCAAAACCTACCCTACCTCCTGCTGCTGCTCCGAGATTGATGCTGTCTGGATCAGGGGGAGGATAGCCCAATTCTGGAAAATAAATAGGCCCCTGCTGTGTCCAGCATGGAGGTGTCATCTCTCCTTGCAGGAGCGTGGCCCCCCTGCAGCCCAGGGTCTGATTGCGTTGCAGGGCACTCATTTTTCCCAGCGGAAAGCTGCAAGACGATTTTTTTATTTAAGTGCTTTACCAGACATACTTCACATGCTTGTGGGGTTGTTTCTAATGCTGTCATTATCTAGAAAAATCTTTGCCTAGTGGTAGAAATCACATACTTGCTGATGGGGAGCAGGGTTCTTGTCTAGTTCTAATAGATGATTGTCAAATTCCAATTTTTCCAGACGGTGGGATGATCCTGAGAAAGCGGGATGTTTTCCCTCTGCGTAAGGACACAAATATATGCACGAACATGCCCAGAAATATTATTCAATTCACTAAAACCAGCTGTTGTGAACAAACCACCCACATGCAACAACTTCTCAACAGCAAAATCATTGGTCTCCCCTGTTAGTACTCCAGACTGTTGTCTGAACTCCTTCTCCACCTTCTCTAGCCTCTCGCTCACTTTTTCAAGAGGACATTTGGGATTTTCACTGCCATCCAAAACCTGCTGTTTGAGGAAGTTAAAAAGGACCCACCTGGGAGCACCAGCTCATGTTTTCCTGTTCTTTGACGGGTCAACTGGTCACTCAGGCCTTGCTGGTGAAACACTCAGAGCCAGTTTTGCAAACATATAGATAGTGATGAAGCCTTGATGCAGCTCAGGGAGGTGGCCTTGTGTTCACTTGAATGACAGGTGCCAGTGAGAGACGGAAGAGACTGTGTTTTTTCTCTCTGAGATGAGCGTAACAGTCAGTAGAAGAGACAAGGCTCTTGACTCCCAAGTTTCCTCCTTGAGTAAATTAGACCCCATGTCACCCTTGGATACACTTTGTTGTTGTTGTTGGGTTTGTCTGCTTTACAGGCTTAATTCAGATGCCCTCAGGCAGCTGTGGCTGAAGGCAGTGGGGGCTGGGAGCTGTTTTCCGTGAGAAGGCAGCGAGTGTTTAGCCCAAATGTGTTGTACTGAGGCACAGCAGGTACCCAGTAATGCTGGGCTTCCAGGGATGGGAGAGCCTGGCTCCCCCATGGACTGCAGCATGCTCCTATCAGTTATTAGCAGAACTAGGAAAAGGACCTCGTCACTGGAGGGTTGTGAAGAATGGACTGCAGCAGAAGCAGGAGAGCTCTAAATGTGTTTTTGTTACTGGCATGAAAAAGGCTGCAATAGCGAGGAAATTAACTGATACTTGCCAAAGTGTAATTCACCATCAATGAAAGATTCACCTGTCAGAGGAAAGGAAGTCTTTATCCACCACCTGTATTTGGGGGACTGTTAAAAATACCCAACCAAAACCCAGCTGCTCTCAAACAAGGGCTTGAATTTGCTGTAATCATGTACAGAGTATCCCACTGTTCATGGATCTGCCTAGCACTGCTGTAAATTCAAGGTGCGATTGCATCAGCTAATATTATTCCTGCCGTTCTCTTTGGTTTGAAATATCACCCGACTCATTTGGGTTAGATACGAGATGTAATTGCCTGGAAACCAGTGCACAACTCCAGAAGGGTGCCTTGCTCATTACAGTCACCTTGTCCAACAAAATATCCATGCTATTCCTATGTTGGATCCTGTCATCAGGACACTGCAGAGGGTGTGCTTTCATTTTCCCCTCCTGGGAACCCCTTGAGAGGTACCAGGGGCTTTCTAAGGAACTCAGGTCCTTATGCATTTTCTAAGCCACAGGAAACTCCAAGAAATGAAAGCTCTTCATGGCTTCCACACTTGCCAGGCACAGGTGCATCTGCCAGCAATTGCAGGAGGTGTGTTGAAAGGAAACGTGGATGGACAGCCCTTCTTCTGTGCGATTATTAAAATACTGGTAAATTGGTGGTAAATTTAGCACCCGATGGGTGCTGGGAACCCCAGGGCCATTGCAGACTTGCAGAGAAAATGCCAGCTTCTTGATGACCCACAGGAATTTTGCCTGCTTCTGGCCTGCCTTTCTGAGGTCCTAACTCCGAGTGAGTGTTTATTCTCTCTTTTCAAAGGTGAGCATGAGCCTGTCCCAGCATCCTGGGACTCCCGTGCTGCTGGAGGCAGGGAACAGTGTATACAGCCATCCTCACATGGCTGCCAAGGGAAGGGTATGACAATAAAACCAGCAATAAAACCAGGGCTCTCCCTCAATGCCTCCCTGCAGACTGAAAGAGGGGTAGGTATGAGCTGCTAGAGGGAACTAAAAATAGACAGTCTCTCCTCTGAGTAGACCAGGGATCCTGGGAAGAAGGGGCCACATTCTTCATCGGCATGTAAGAGAGTAGGTTGGAGAATAGGAAGGAAGAACAGCTACTAACTAGAAGACAGCACTGGCATGAGAACAAGTAGACAAAAATAGGCTATGAAAAAATGTGGGCTGCAAATCAGAAACAAGTTTCCTTCTGTCAAAGTGAGGTTCTTGAATAACCTGCCAAGAAAATTCCCAATGACTTAAGATGGACTGTGATAAATTAACAAGAGGGACTTTATGACTCAGTGCTTGTCATTGGTGGGAAATATGATGATGACTAGGAGATCCCTTCTAGCCCCACATTCCTGCTGGTATGATAACAGAGGAATCTGTGTAGGGTGCAATAAATGCTGAATCACTGAGTACTTTATCTAGCTGCCTGGCAGGACAAAGTCCCTCGTACCCATCCTGTCTGCAAGAAACTCCAGGACAAAAAAAAAACAAAAAAAACCAACAACTTACGTAAATGATTGTGCTCTGGCAGCACAAAGCATGCAGCTACAGATGCCCGAGTTAGGAGAAAACCAGCTCAGCCACAGGCACCTCTACGCAGGGGAAAGGTGGTGGCATGGGTGTGAAAGCAAGGAACCCCTCTGTAGGCACTGAGAGGTGCACATTCCAAGGTGAATGTGTTCCAGCTGCTTCAATACACCGTCTTAATGAGAAAGAAACTCCTGGAACCGTGTGGCAGTATCCCATGCACTTGCTCGGCTGGATGTGTGCAGGGATCGATCAGGTCCATAGGGCATGACCGTGTCATGTAGCAGAAAGGTCCTGCAGCTCCCATCAGCCACTAAGCCACCCACAGTTCTCCCGCCATGCCAGGATCCGCAGTTCTTTTGATGGCATTTTTTTCCTGTCTCCATGGAGTTCCCCAAGCACTCTGTGCCTGAGCACTAGGCCAGCGATCAGGATGCAGCTTACACTGATGCATTTTGTGTCACAACTGGACATTTACAGCTTTGCTGCTCTGGCTGCAAGCACAGACCTTGGGGTGACAGCAGCAGCTGGAGTTTCAGGCAGTGCAGAGCTGGAGGAAGAAGCCAAGAAGACAGTCCTGAAAAACTGGATAAGGTGAGAGATAGGCCTGGTTTCCAGGCTCAGGAGAGCAGCGCTGCTCTGGAGGAGAGCGCTTCTTCACAGCCCTCATGGCCATCAGACTCGACAAAGACTTTTCTGAAGCTTCTTCCAGACCTGTAGAGGTCATGTACAGTTGTGGGTGCTCCCTCACCTCCTCACAACCTGCAGCCCAGGCTACTTGGAGTCGTAAGACCCCTGACTACTGCTCCCCACTGTGCCACAGGAATGTGGCACCACGGTACAGCCATTGTCTCCAGGGATTGCACAGTCTGGGTACTCTGGGCCAAGGACACACACCTGAGGGTTCTCCCTCTCACAGTGCTTTCACATACTCATTATTTCTCATAACTGCACCCCGTATCAAAGATCAGAGCAAGAGGTTCCCACAGATCCCAGCTGCTAATGCCAACACGAGGCCGTGGGGAAATGTCCACACCAATGGGCAGCACTCCCGTGCCAGAGAGCCTGTCATAATCCCTCTCTGCCATAGCTAACAAAGCTCTTGTCATTTCTTTCTCTTTTATTTTCTTTTTTTTAACCAGGCAGCTGAATCACAATCAAGATCTATTTTTTTGTTCCCTAAACAGTGGCAAGCTGACAGGGTAACAGAGGCAGACTGAGCCATGGCAGGTGGTTGTGGCACAAGAGCCTCAAGGCTTCCTGCCTTCCTGGACCTTGCCGAGGCCCAACAAGCAGGCATGGAGAGAGATCTCATCCTGGCTGTGACGTGACCCTTCCTAAACAGCCATCAGCAAGGAAAGGGCCCAAACCTGAGCACAAGATTTGAGGTGTGACCTCACCAGTTCTGAATACAGGGGGATGATCACTGCCCTGGTCCTGCTGGACACACTATTTGTGACACAAGTCACAATGCTCTTGGCCTTCTTAGTAGATGCAGTTTTCAGGTGGTGGCTGCTGGTCACCACACAGAAAAGCAACGACCTCAAATTCCAGAAGTGAGTTTCCAAACAAACCCTAGGTTCAAAGTCCTCTGGAGGGTTTTTCTGCATTTAGTGGATTTAAAGTTAATTTTTATATCAGCCGCTTCCAGGTGGGTTCATGGTTGATCATTTCCTCCGACTGTGCTACAGTATTTCCCAGCCCCAGAGCAAAGTGTTATTCCAAACACGTTTGGGGGTGGGGAGAAGCGGTTTTGACCCATATTTAATAGGGTCCCTAGAGCGTGCCTGTCCCCTGGCTTGTCCCAGCGTGGCGATGCCGTGGGATGTACTCGGTGGTTGCCGGCACGCCCGGCGTGGCAGCAGCAGCACCTGCTGCGAGCGCTGCAGAACTGCAGGCAGGCGATGGGGACGGAGATCCCGAGTCCCACTGCAGGGAGCCCCCGGGCTCACCCCGCACAAGTGGGGGACCCTCCCAGCCAGTGCGCTTCACCCAGGCCAGAGCTGAGACAGCTGTCAAAGAAAAACTGAAAGAAAACGGTTTCCATTAGCAAAAAGTGACACCAAAAAAAAAATATTACTCTCTGTCTGGGGTGTTTCCATTTTAAAAGCAAGCAGGGGCTGTGGGAATATTGTTCCCCCTAAGATAACTGAGTTTGGTGATTTGCCCTACATGCAAACTTGGAAAACTGCAGAGGCAACAGGGAGAAAAAAGGTGACGCCAGTGAAGGGAGAGAGAAGTGAGGGATTTCACCATCATGAAGGGTAGCGGAGAGGTCAGTGCTAACATGCTTTGTTCACAACCAGGTCTGGGATGCCTCTGACACCTGCCCTTTTAACCAAGCCTTTCTCCAGAAGGTTTATATTGCACTGGGCATCAGGTCTCAGCATCCTGAACTCCTGTGGAGGCAACGATAAGCTCAAATGCCACGATAAATATCCCCAGAAAGGCACACACACTGGATTTACTGTTCTTGGTATTTCTAAGATAAAAATTAAACAGAGCATATTAATTTAAACAAACCTTATTCCAGACTACATCATCCATACAAAGACATACAGAAGGGCACAAGACCCAGAAATCAAGGTAAAAAAAGAAACCCCTTTTCAGATCCTCCATTACAATGGGTAGCTTGTCTTTCCCCTCAGCTCTGACCTGAGTCTCACCTACAACCATGCACCTGAACAACACAAAATGCAAAAAGACACCTCCACAGACATCACCTTTGGACTCCCACTTTCTCATTCAGATGCTACCAAAAACCCACCAAAACCCAAAAGTTTGCTGTGCACACCCCGTGCCAAAGGTGCCCTGGTTGCCTGGGAGCAGTACACCCCAGGTGAGTGGCAGCCTACAGCTGCTTCTGGCGTCCATCTCCCACCCCCAGCTGGGGACGATGCCAGTGGGACGCTCTGCATGGGCAGCCTCGGAGGAAGGAGTCCTCTGTCGGTCCGTACGGAGTGGTGTGCAAGAAGCAATGGTTGTTCCTGGGGCAGGATACTGCTCCCTGCCAGTGCCAATCACCCAGGTCTCACAGGGAAAGCTCTCTGAGGAGATGAAGTTTGGGCTGTCACAAACCCCCCAGCCCTGGTCTCTCCACTGCTGGCACCAGGATGGACAGAAGTGCCACCTGTCTGCGGGACACAGGCAGCTGCCCAGAGCAGCCAGGACAAAGCCACCACCACCTCCCCGAGTGCTGCCAACCCCCCTCAGCCAAACTCGGCCTGCGGTCACGGCTGACCAGGCAGGGGCTGACACTGCAAACCAGAACGGGGCAAGGTCTATTCCTGATCCCCACATTCCAGAACAAGGCACATTCCCCAGAGGGATGCGTGGCTTTAGCGTTGCTGAAAAAACCGCAGTGTTTCGGGGGTGGGAGGGCACTTGCCTTTGGGGCAGGAGTGCTCCCAGTCACACAAAGGTGGGTTTCAGATCGTCTTTGAAATTCACCACGGGCTGGGGCCCGCCGTGGTGCTCTGTCTGGTGATCCTCGCAGTCACTGGGCTCCGTGTCCGTGTCCGTGCTGCTGCTGTCCAGGGAGCCACGCGGGCTCTGGAAGCAAACCTCGCAGCAGGGTCGGTGGCAGCCGTGAAACATCTCCTCAGAGCTGCTGCTGCTGCTGGAGTCAGAGTCTGGGTAATAGTACAGCGAGCGCAGGGAGGGCTCGGCGGGCCCCCTCGGGGTGCCCTGCCACCGCCGCCGCTCCTGCGGGAGGCACGATGAAGCACCCTGGGGCTCTGGCCATCCCAGCCACCCCTCTGGCTCCCTTGGGATGGCTGGAGGGGATGGTGCTGGGGGGTGAAGGGGCCCTCTGCCAGCCATCTCCCCTCCTGTTCCCAGGGAGTTATGTGCTGGCTCCCCACGGCCCCAGCTGCCCACCTCCTTCACCCTGCAGCTGGCACGAGGGGATACATGTCCAGGGAAGCGTGTGGAGGCAGGAGGCAATGGGATCCTCCGACGATGCCTTGCCAGGTAGGGGCTGAGGGGTGTGTGGATGCCTGGGTAGCCCTCCTGGCCCACCCGTGTTTCTTCCTGCTCGCCTGAGGTGCCCTGGTTGCCAAGTGGGGGTCCTGCAGATAAGGCTGGGCTGTAGTTTTTGCCATCCAGGCTTAACTCTCGCAAGATTTCCCACAGCTTCTCGCTGTTTACATAGCTGACTTTGGGGGACGACTCCCAGGCTATGCCAGCTGAGTTGTCCCGGCCTGGCAGCTGCTCCGGAGGCTGCCCCTGCACTGCAGGTGTCCCACACTCCTGGACATCTTTTATGTCATGTTCAGTGCTGTCCCCTGTGTTAAAAAGCAGCACCTGAGAGCAAACGGGCTCCTGGGTTGCATGTTTCTGGAGGGCCTGAGCACTGCTGCCAAGAGGTGATGTACCCAGCAAGCAGGGGGGCTGCCACCCATCCCTCTCTGGATCCGGGGGGCAGCAGTCCCCTGGTGCATCCCCAGGCTGCCCCGAGCTCCGGGCGCAGGGAGCTGCCGGCAGCGCGCGGGGGTCGCAGCCGCTCTCCACAGACATCAGCCTCATCAGCTTCTCCTTGGCGCTGCTCACTTGCTCCTGCAGGCTTTCGATCACGGCGTTTTTCTGCGTCAGACAAACAAGCCTGTCAAGTGTGGGGCAGGCAGAGGGGATGAAAACGCTGCCAGTTTGGAAGCAGGCCCTGCCAGAAAACAAATCACCCCTCTCTGCATGGCAAGAGCCACACCAGCAACCTGTGTGACCTCAGCCTCCCCCTGCAGCCCCCCAGACGTGGGTGTGGGAAGGGGCTCACTGGGCAGGCAGCTCTTCAGGCTGGGGTGTTTCTGCCTGTGCAGTGCAGGTGAGGGAGCAGGAGGCTGGGGGCATTTCTGAGACAGAGCGTCTCCCCTCTAAATTAAGCATGTCTGACAAGGCTGTGGGAACCAGGCTCTCTTGCACTCCTCCCTACATAATTTTTTTAAGCCCTCCAGATTATGCCTAAATTTTGGTGCTTTGGAGTGTGACAAAACAAAGCACCTCTTCCCCTCAGGAAGGAAGAGGCTGGTGAGGGATCACCAGTGTGGACAGGGGTGTAAAGAAGGGCTTCCCACCCTGCAAAGCCTTCAACCCACAAAAGGGAAAGGGAGAAGCTGGAGGAGGGGGGCTGGCAGAGCCCCGTACCTCGGTGAGCAGCCGCTTCATGGAGTTTTTCTCCCCTATGAGCTGGTAGAGCTGCTCCTCACTGTACACCGAGCGGCAGCTCCTGCTCGGGCTGGTGAAATATTTTGCCATGTGGCTCATGGTTTGGCTTTCTTCTTCAAAAGCTTTCCACTGCTTGAGCTGGGGAGTAGAAGAGGGTGTTATCCACAGAGCCCCGGCCGACACAGCGGGAGGCAGGCACAGCTCAAGCGCGAAGGAGACAAAGGGATGGAGAGGGGGAGACAAAGGCAGGGTGTGACGGGGGAGCAGAGACAGCCAGCAAGAGATGGCTGGGTGAGGGGCTGCAGTGTCACTTGGAGCCTCCCACCCATCTGAGCCCTACCCTGTTCCTGGCTCCAGCTTTTAATGCAGAGAGGGTCAGTGCCTGGCTGCACTGAGGCTGCTGAGCACACTGTAAAAGCCCCCTCCCTCTTCTCCCCACTCCCTGACTCCATGGCAGACAAAGACAGTGTCACGCATGCCCCCTTATCCCTGAATCACTGGTGACAAGCTGAAAACCAGCAATGTTTAGTATCTGTTTTCTCATCTAGTGTCTGCCTGGAAGACTTGTGCAGCCCAGCTCCAGCTGTTTATCGATCTCAGATGAGCCATTGAAAAGCAAGCCCATTAGGAAAAACAAGGTAATGAATTAAAAGACCCAAGTTAAATAAAATGTTCAAGGGCCCCAGGCTCCCAGAGAAAAATGGTACAGGCAGAGTGCAAGTACAGCTCATCAGCTTCTCCACGCTCAGTCCAAGAGACCTGGAGCTCGGCAGAGCATCGCCAGCAGGCCTGGTGCTCACCAGAGGGGGTTTGGGTCCTTGCTCCCAAAGGATGCTCATCTAAGGGCTCTGCAGTTACACTGCCTCAGCTGAGGCAGGAAGGGACCTCTGGAAATCATCCCAACTACCCTGCTCAAGCAATGTCAGATGGCGCGGCCTGCTCATGACCAACTGGGCCTTGAGCATCTCCAAGGATGGAGACTCCACAACCTCTCTGGGCATTCTGCTCCAGTGCTTTACAACTTTCACAGGAAAAACTCCAGCCTTTTCCTTATGTTTAAATAGAATTTCCTGTGTTTCAGTTTGTGCCCATTGTCCCCTGTCCTGTCAGTGGATACCACTGAGAAGAGCCTCGCTCCCCCTCCCCTATTCCACCTCCATCGATATTTATATCCATTGCTGAGATCCCCTGAGCCCTCCCTTGCACAGATGTGCTCTTTCGTCAGCTTCACCTCTTCCTCCCTTTCTCACCTCATGTCCTTGAGCCCAAACATCCCTCCAAACATTCAACTGAGTAAATAACTGTTTCCTCTCCCTCTAACAATGGGAGCATTCTTCCCACTAACGTGATGGCCAGGCACACCAGGCTGCTCCTGGAGGACACAGGAAGCAGAAGTGCCTCACCTCACCACAAAAGGCTTCCTTTAAACACCTCCACCACCTCCTCCTCCTCCTCCACCTCCTCCTCCTCCTCCTCCTCGCTTGTGGCAAAGCCCAGCTTCCTTCTCCGAAAGTGCAGAGGAGGACAGCCTCCCCTGGGGACCACCAGCAGCAAAGAAGTCTCTGAGAGTGGCTGGGCCATCTGGGTGGCCTGTGCCCGGCTCCATCCCTGCCAGAGGCAGAAGCTCTTGGTGGGAGTGGGCATGTGAGGTATGAGGGACAACTGCAAGAAGGACAGATCCCACCACCTACACGGAGCCGGAGTGGCTGCCTCGTGGCACGTTCCTGCACAGGAGGGTTTCTGAGCAGCAGTGCTGCACTCCTTGGAGACTTTCAAGGACATAAAGGGGACAAGCAACAAAAAAGCTGGAGATGGATTTTTTATAAGGACACAGTGATAGGACAAGGGAGAATGGCTTTAAACTGAAAGAGGGTAGGTTTAGATTAGATATAAGGAAGAAATTCTTGACTATTAGAGTGGTGAGACACTGGAACAGGCTTGCCCAGGGAAGTTGTGGATGGCTCAGTCCCTGGAAATGTTTATGGTCTGGATGGCACTTCGAGCAACCTGGTCTAGTGGAAGCTTCCCTGCCCTCAGCAGGGGTGTTGGAACTAGATGATCTTTAGGTCCCTTCCAATACAAACAATTCTGTGATTCTTTGAGACTCAGGAAACTTGCTTGGGGAAGCAGAACCACCGGGGTGGGGTGGGATGGGGTGGGGCTTGGAGAATGAGCTGTACAGGTGAGTCCAAACATTTGGGGAAAAAAGCAGGAAAGTGAGTGCATTGACCCACGTGGCTGCTGCTGTTAAACTCTGAAAGTGTGCCTGTTTCCAGCCAAGTGACAGGACAGAGGTGGCAGCATACCTGTGGGACAAAGATGAAGCAGTTGATCGTGGTTGTACACACAAAGATGCCTCCAGAAGTAAAACTAAACAGCAAGTTGTGCCAAGTACGGAAGAAACGGTGAACTAAGCAGATGGTGCCAGCAGCCAGGAAAACGAGGTTGACCCCAACGATGAGTGTCAAGGACTGGTTGACTGGCGAGGAGCTGACGTTGTCGGTCAGACCGGCCAAGTAGGTCCCATAGAGCAGGAGGATACTCTGGAAGCAGAAAAAAGAGGTTTTGAGAGCGTGGAAAATTACAGCCTGATGGTGTCAACCCCCACCTCGCACCAAGCCCGGTGAGCTCAGATACACTCAGCGCAATCCTAATTAATGCTCTTTGATCTATAATGCAGACCTGGAGTGCGCGGTGGTGACGCCGCGGCAAACGCCCGGCACGCGGCTGCAGGCCAGGACTGGGGCTGGGGACACAGGGCAGGAGTGAAGGCACTGGTGGACACGGGTGGTCCCAACCAAAGGCGTGAAGAGCCAAGAGTCAGCTCAGCAGGTGCTGCCACAGAGCAGGGCACGGCTGGGAGAAGTTGTGAAAACCGGCCCTTGGGCAGCCTGGAGCAGGAAAAGCAAAGGCAGACAGGAGGCAGAGGTCCCTGCAGGGATGCAGTAGTGGGTGCCATCAAGGAGCAACACATACCTCTGAAGGAGCAGGAAGGATATGAAGGATATCCAGAAGAAATTCAAAGAAGAAGGCAAGGAGAAATGGAGGTTTAGACTGGAGGGAAGAGGATGTACTTGGTGCCTCTTTAAATAGCAGTAATGCAGGAAACTACCAGGTGCAATTCTTCTCCCTTCCCTTTGCTGTTTCCTGGCTCCAGCAGCAGGGAACGGCACTACAGAAGTGCTCTGTATGCGGAGGCTCTCCCTCCCCCCAAGCAGACCAGTTGTTTCAGAGCAGGCTGTCTCACCACCCTGCTCTCAAGGGTCTCATGCATTCACTTTTCCAGTGTGCTCAGGATAAAACTGCCCAGCAGGATGAGCCTCTCCTTCCCCAGGTGACACTAGCAGGAAACACCAAGTATTTTTTGCCTGCCTCCATAGTGCAGAGCATGGTTTGCCTTCAGGATCATTTGGAAATACTATCTAACGAAGTCCCAGCTCCTGCAAGGACCTGGAATACAAGGAATATGACCTACATTATTCCTGTGCTACCCAGTAAGTGTCAGCCTTTTACTAAGAGTCATTGTCATCTGGGCATCAAGAACTGCTTTGTGACGTGAGATGCAGATGGTTTTTTTAGATTCCTCTGTGCTGTGGCTGCTTGATGACTGTGATGGCCACTGCCAGGCTTAAGGTCTGGAGGGACACAGGCAAGAGAGATTCATGTCCAGATCTCTGGTGAGACTCCCAACTTCAGAGCAGCACAAATTCTCAAGGCGGGGTTGTAAGAGTGAAACCTGCCTCGCTGGGAACCAGGCTGGCGCCTGACCCTGCTTTGTAGAATCTGCACTGGATCATAACCCTGTCCACCATAGGGCACCTCCAAATGGCCCAAAGGCAAGCCAACCCCTAATCCCTGAGCAGGAAAAAGCCAGCACCCGAGTCCCATTTAAATTCATACAGTCTATCTGGGACACAGACAACAGCGCTGCCGTCTCATAAACTAGGACTCTCAGTGAGCACAGGAATAAGTGGTTTGTTTGTTTGTTTGTTTTGAACTTGAGCAGAGGACTTTGCTCCTAATTCCAGGCATGTCCTTGGCAAGTCATTTCTGTTCATTGCTCTGTGCCAGTAAAACCAGGATAATACACTGAGTGTCTTCCCAAAGGGCTGAGCACATTAATGCTGTGGATGCTAAGAAGTGCTATGTACACAGAGAGATAAAGCCTCCTCTCACATTAGTGTAAGTCCAGACTAACTCCAAAGAAACCACCAAGGAAGTACTCCATGACCCCCAGTAAGGAGGGAGAAACAGGGCCAGATTCAATGCAACACTAAAAAAGATTACCTGGAACTGATAATGGAGATGTTTTACTTCCAAAAGGATTTTGGAAGAGCTGTAGGCAAAGACAATACCTGTCTAAACCCTAACGCAAGCTGCCGACAAAATCAGAGGTGGAGACACAGCACTGAAAGCCCAGGTAATGCCTACACTCCCTAACACCAAAGGACTTTTAAGGACAGTCTAGATTAATGTCTTTGAAATTAAATGTAGAGGAGAAAAGGACTTGGCTGCGTTGTGAGGTCCCTTTCTGCTTTTTCCTATGATTCTAGGTAGATGGTCAGCGAGTATTACATTACAGTGAATCACAAAGGAAGTGCCTGTGCTGCACGCAGAGATGAAGCCATTCCCAAAAAAAGGCTGTGATCTCACAAGCTTCATCACCATCAGCTTTCTGAAATGTGTCCAGCCTCTGCCATACCAGAGACACATGAGACCATAGATAATTACAGCCATAATTACACCTACATAGTTACATCAGTACAACTTACACTGCTGGAATAAGAATGGCCATGTGCAGAGATTCACCAGTGAAAGTGCACCTCAGAGGTATAATTAAGCTGATAAGCATCCTGTAAAGGTGGGGACCAAGCACTTGTCATCAGCACCTCCTTGGTTTGAAGTCACAGGACTCAGGGGCTGAGCCACCTGCTGCGCCTTTGCAGTGGCCATTCACCGGCGTCTTTAGGGAAGGAGTGTGACATAAAGAACGGCAAGATGGGAGTTTCGAGGAGTGAGATGGATGAAGCTCAGGGGGTTGCTGGGAGAGAACTAGAGAGACTGTAGGTGCACAGTGTACATAAAGAAGATGGTGAGGCAGGGAAAAAGCAGCTAGCAGGGCTTTCACCCTTCCCGAGATGGGAAGGACTGGAAATAGGAGGGCTTACGAGATGAACGGGAGTAGCCGGGATCTGCAGTAGACATGTAGCTTGGGAGGGCAGCGAGATGACAGTGCTGCTAAACAGTTCAGGGTGAAAGACAGGGAGGAGGTGAGATACAATGCAAGAATCAGTCGAGAGGTTACGTACCTTAAACCCTAAAATGAGCACGAGCCAAAGATCGGAGTAGAGCGATGCGCAGGACTGTACCCGGCTCACGGAGCACGTCATGCCTTTCTCTGTCGCCTACAAGGCAAGGGAAAGGCAGAAGTGAAGGCTGCAGCCTGGCACAGACCAATGGGAAGAGGCATTTAAGCTGGTCTCCTCTGTAAATTTCTGAAAGGAGAGGTCAAAGCTGGTGCTACCAGGGGCAGAGGGTTAAAGAGAGAAGATTTTGGCCTTCTGCTGCCAACAGGGCTGGTTAAACATTTCTCTAAAGCATCTGCAGATGCCTTGGAGCTCTCCTGTGTCATGCAGGTGATCTGCACAGACCTGGAAATTTTGCAGTGGACTCTCACCTCTGTAATAGACCAGACATAAACCAAATCCAGAGTGCCCAGAGGGTTTTCTGCCATGTATTTCTTTCTGTTGTTTTTCAAAGACCACCTCCAAATGCCTGGCCACCCACCAACTTTGTCAGAGTTCAGACAGGACACAGCAAAACCCTGCAGCGCCCCTCCTCATCCTTTTACCCGCAGTGAGACGCTGAGGCTTCGGAAGCACTGGACTGGGTCAGAGAACACCCATGTCAAGAGCAAGACCGTGTCTGCCAGCACCAATGCTGCCACCATCGCCAGCAGCTGCAGGTCTTTGATAATCTGCAAACACACGAGAAAGTAAAAGTTACTGTAGGGAACAAAGGGACACCAATGACCTCCATCCCTTTGGGTCCCTTTCTGTTGTTTCTTTCTAGAGACGTGTCCATCCTACTGCTTCCCCCAGAGAGGTGTCCAGCACCTTCATTTGAGTTGGCCACAGGATCTCTGTCTTCAACTCCCAAATTCTTGGAGGCCTTATCAGGCTTGGGGCCAGGTATAAACCCTGCCTGATGGTGTGGGTAGCAGGTAAATGCTATGACAGAAAACAGTTTTTCCAAAACAAGACTATCATCCCTTTTGCTCATATCAGCAGCAGAGACAAAAAAGGTAGAGAAAAACACCTGGTAGGATAATCATTTTGCAAGTTTAACACAGATCCCAGTGTGGAACAGGAGTCCTTGCTGGTACCCAGTTCCGCTGCAAACCTTCTTGTCCCATCCTTCATCTGAGATCTACTTTTTTCACTGCTGGGAAAGTGACCACTGAAAGTTGTAAGTGCACTGTTATGTGCACGAATTTCCCATTTCCCTCCCAGTTGCTGAATCCCCGTCCTTAAGTGCTGCAGAGGAGTGCCCAGCGCTTCCTTCCTGCCTGCAAGAGGAGATCAGATGCATCTGGGGATGGCCCTACATCAGATGCTTTTGAGGACACCTGGTTTATTTTCATCCCACAAAAACAATCAGCCCAGACCTGAACACAACTGGTGTGCAGCATAATGAAGGCATGTGGCCAATGTAAAATGAGAACATCGCTCAGTGATGGGGCTGGGACTCCACTGGGGAACTCGCTTGCCTGTAGAGTGGAAAAGCTCCTGCCTCATTGTGCAGGAATAAATGAGGGGCCCATGCCCAGCCAGGTGTGAAACTTGACCTGTCATTGTGGCATCCATCCCTGTCATGTGCCAGTTTTATCTGCTATCCCACACTGGTTTGGGACTTGCTGGTGCTTGCCCTCCTTGGTAAGTTTGTCCCCATCCCCTCCTGCCTCAGGTGCTGTGTACTCACCACCCTCTTGTCCGGCACCCGCTGGGTGAACACCTTGTAGAGCCGCCAGCTTTTCCCCAGGACAGGACCGAACACCAGGGAGGTCCCCACGCACAGCAGGCAGAGCCTCACCTGGAGGGGGCAGAGCAAGGGGGCTGAAAGGGGCTCACAAGGACACCACCCACCCTCCCAGCCTGGGATGCAATAAGGATGGGTGGGGACATGTCTACGGTCTTCGGACTTCTGTGATAAGGTGATAACAGATACTAGAAAGCTGACCACAGGGTGAAATAAATTCAAAGGCATGTATCCCTCTTGTAGGCATGCCTGCTGCCTACCTTTTCCTCCCCATCCCTAAAGACTCTCATTGGAGGAGCAGGCAGGGAGAGACAGGCAGCTTGTGAGCAGCAGGGGCACAGAAGGTCTCAGCACCAATAAATCCCTTGCTGGCACCTCTGTTAATTATCCTCAGCCCAGTGGCTGAGCAGGATGCAGGGTGTACGGTGTCCCGTGTCCGACTCCCTCACAAGGGTGCACGCCCCCTCAGTCTGGCAGGGTGGCTGCCTCAGGCCAGGACATGGGGGTTCATCACAGAGGTGAGTGTTTTGGTGAAGATCTGCTCTGCAGCCAAAAACCTCACCCACAGCCTCACAGCACCTGTGCTGTGTCGGGCAGTGGGGGCTGTGTGGAGGATCCCATCTCCCTCTGGGCTCCCCTCTGCCTGCCGCACTTTTACAAGCCCAGCAGCCTGCCTGCCTGCGGGACGTCTCCCCTGGGGACCTGCCTCAAATCCCTTCCTCGGCGCGGATGTGGTTTGCAAAACAGCAAAGGCCATTCAGGCAGAAAGGCCATTCAGGCTGCCTTTTGCGTATGTGAAAGCCACAGCCCAGCTGAGCAGCGAGGTGGTGACAGGCTGTGGCTGGGACAGAGCATGCACAGGTGACAGCTGGCTGGGAGAGAGCACGTACAGACAGGCCTGGACACGCGTCAAGGTGCCCATCTCAGCAAAACCCCCGCTCACCTGAATAAGCTTTTCCATTGAGTCTCCAGACGGCAGGCTCTGCTCCTGAATCCCAAAGAGGTAAGCACTTGTGTAAGTCAAGCCACTGCCCAGCAGGGTCACAATGTTGAGATTGGGGCTGGACATCTTCACAATCCTCCAGGAAACAAAGCAGGGAAGTTGGTGACAGTTACTGAGTGTCATGACCTGGCAGCACAGGGGCGAGGTCCCCTTACAGGGATAATGATGGTCATAAGGGATGCTGACACACTGTCCACCCCCAGCCTGAGCTGTTCACCATTGCTCCAAAAGTTCACCCGTTACTCCCTGGTCCCATCCTCTCCCCTTTCTTCCTGGAGTGCTTCACATTCCTTAAAGTATTCGTTTAGCCGTATGCCAACACTTCTGCTGCAGGGGGGCAGAAGTGGAAAACCACACCGACTCAGCCCAGGGCGACTGTCCCCAGCAGTAAGCTTTGGGTGCAAGAACTACGTGTGCCCCCAGGAACAGGCCCTTCCCACTGTTCCTTCCTCTGAGGAGATACTTCCACACTCAGCACAGTCTCAACTTCAGGAAGCCGCCAGCAACGTTCAGGTTACAGTGTCCCCTCTGTAATTTCACCCCATCACTCATAATCCTGTAACTGTATTCAGGGAGGGGAGAATCAACCCACTGATCTCTCATGACCTCTCACCCTTCCCCAGCAAGCCCATCGAGTGAAAGCTGTACCTCCTGCCAACCCCCCCAATAGCTCTGCCCCTTCCATCTGCTGCCAAGTCATTGCTTTTCTCTCTCCTTGAGCTCCTTCCTGGCTTGCTGTCTTGCATTCACAAAGCCTGGGGTTCAACCTGTCCCTCTTCTTCCCTGCCTTCCTCACCATGTCTCAGCCCTTGGAGAAAGATATTCACCAGCTCATGGCCTCAGCTGCAGCTGAGAAAGGTCTCCTGTGCCCTCCCAGGTTCAGGAGGCAGGCCAGTATTTATTTACAGCAGAGCAAATAAATAACGCACATTCATGACAGCACGTTCCGAGGACATCAGTTCAGGTGGCCACCGAACTCACCACCACTCAGTGAATGAAGTGCTTCAGACTGGGATGCAGGTCATGCACCGCAGCAGGCACAGGGCTCTCAACAAAATCTCTTATGGGCAGGACCCTCCCAACTGCACAGTGGTTGTAAGGAGCATTAAATTCCTTAAAGCAACCAGAGAACTCAAACAACATCAGTCCCGGCTGCACTCAGATGTACGCCTCTGTGCAAAACAATGGCACGTGGAGAGCAAAGGCTTTGCCAGGTGAAGCCTGGCAGAGGGATGTATTCCTGGGGGAGGAAGCAGTTGAGATACCAAGGGACCAATGAAGCTGAGGAGAAGGTGGCAAAGAGGCAGCCGAGACCCAGAATTGCTGAGGAAGGCTCAGCACTGGCTGAGACAGGTTGAGCTATGAGGAATTGCTGAGCCTTCTGCTGGATTTATGCTGCCTTCGGGGGAGCAGGACTTTTTATCTCCTTTGTGCAGACTGAACAGCACCAAAAAAAGTCTACACTTCACCACCAGCTTCTCTCACCAATGGAGATCATGTTCCCCACCAGTATGAGCAACCACCATATGAGCAAAAAGGGTTATCAATATCTTCAAAGTACGAGTGGCCCAACAGCAGGAAGGACACGGTGCACTGTGGGGAGTATGGTGGCTTTGCTATGGAGCTGTGCTGCTCAGAGCAATGCTCTCGAGGATGAGGAGCAGAAAAGGAAATGAGCTCTCTTCTTGCCCACTCCTGTTGATGGTTTCATTGAGTACCACCTCCAGGATGAGACCAGGCATCACTGTCTGTGCCACGCCAGAGGGCACCCACAGAGTCAGAGAATCATTAGGGTTGGAAAAGACCTCCAAGACCATCAAGTGCAACCTTTGACCAAACACCACCACAGGAACTAAACCACAGCACTAAGTGCCACATCCTGTCTCGAACACTTCCAGAGATGGTTACTCCACCACCTCCCTGGGCAGCCTGTTCCAATGCTTGACAACCCCTTCAGTGAAAAAATTATTCCTGGTGTCCAACTTGAACCTCCCCTGATGCATTTCCTGAGGCCATTTCCTCTCATCCCGTCTACAGCTCCCTGCCTTGGGGAGGAAAGGAGCAGTCCAAACAGGACTGTCTCCACCAGCAGTCAAAACTTTGTGTGATGGAAAAAGCTGCAACATCCCTGCTGCTTGCCCTGTGCTGCTCCTTCAGGCTTACACCCTCCTGATCCTTAGCTGGTCATCAGCTCCTGAAGGAGCCTGGCTCTGCTACTCCAGCTCAGGGGAAATCTCCCAGGACAAGAGGGATGCCCTTACCTGTTTTTCCTGAAGCGAATTGTGAAGATGAGAAAGAAGAGTGCTAGCAGGACTCCTCCAGTCAGGAATGTCCACACGACTCCCAGGAGACCAGCAGAGAAGGATGGGGAGCTCTTCACACTGCGGTCAAAAGATGTCTGTGGGAGGCAAAAGGGATAAGGAAGAAGAGGACATTGCTGGGGCTCTCAGCAAAGGAGGTCCCATCTCCAGCATGATCGCTCCCACAGTTATCCTGCTCAGCCAGAAACCACAGCTCCCAGTAAGGAGCAAGGTCCGGCACCAGACCAAGTCCTGCAGGTAGGGCCGCTGAGATGTGTGTGGACAGAACATGTCACTTGCTGAGTACTCAGGAGGACACGGCAGTCCAGGAGCCCTCTTCTTATGGCCAACTAGCCAAATACATAATGAAAGAGTACAAGTAATTCATAAACCTCAGGCAGCCCTGGCTCTGGGACACAGGAACATGGGCAATGGTTCCCCACTGTCTTCTGGAAAGAAACCTTTGGAGAAAGGCCCCGTGGTCCCCCAGTTGGTGTCATGATTCTTTAGATGCTTCTTGGCTCCTCCCCGCAGCAGACGAGTGACCAGCTGGCGGACGTGACTGGGAGCCAGCAGCAGAGCTGCCAGTCGGTGCAGGAGCACAGCAAAGGGAGTGTGACAGCATTTTTCAGAGGCAGTGACACACCGAGCTGGGATCCACCCATCTCCCAGCTGGCTGGAAACTAACTTGGTCCCAGGCAGACATCAGCTGAGAACTGGCTTTTGAGGGACACTCCCAAAGCGAGTATGATGGGGGCACCTCTCTCCTCACACACAGGCCGCCTTACGGGTTTAAATCTCCATTTAAAAATATTCTCTGCTATCTCCTTATTAACATAAAACGGATAAAATGATCCTACGTGAAACAAGAAACCTGCTTCCGCTGCTGATCTAAAATGCTCCAGCATTTTTAACAGGGTGTGCATGTGTGGGTTACTGACTTTTTTTTTTTCTTAAAAAAAGCATCACTTTAATAAAAGTGCTGGCACATCCCCTTTAAGGGGGGAGGGAGGAGAATGGGGTTTGAGCTGGGATCACACACCTCCTCACTAATTTCTTTGGTGCTGAGTCCTTTCTCAGGTATTCCTGCATCCAATTTCTATTGCAGAAGACTACTTTTCCTGACAGTTGACACGGCCCCAAACTCCCAATTTTTACTTCAAGGTCTGAGCTGTTTCTGCTTCCAACATGCTAGAAATAAATCTTCAGGCAGAAGAAAGGCATTTGTTTAGAGCCAATGCCTCATCTCCCTCTTCCCCAGCCAGGCTTCATCTCCTCTGGGCGAGCAAGAACAACGCACAGCTTGGAGAATTAAAGCCAACACGTAATTCTTGAAACAAAAACGTGTCACTGCCACACGAGCACATCTGATCCACAGGCTCCTGGCAGCTCACATGCTGGTGCCACGCTGGTCACAGGGCAACTGGGAAAGGCAAACCCCTGCCTGGGAGAGACATCCAGCTGAGAGCTGCTGCTGCTGCTGGGATACAGCTGATGCACATCTCAGCCTCGCTTTGCAGCAGCGTGGAAGAATCCCTGGGGGGATACTCATCTGCCTCCTGCAAACTGCTTCCCACCTCCTCTTCCCTCTCGCTGTTCCCTGGGGAGTCTTTTGCCTCTCTGGGAAATGAAGAGTACACCAGATGGTGGAGATGGTCAGTCAGCTCAGTCCCCCGCTTACACCAGGACCCTCTGTAAAAACCCCATCATTGAGCACAGATCAGGCCCATCCTCCCCCTGCCTGGAGCTGACAGGGCTGGCACAAGGCTGTAATGCCATTCTGTTTCTGTGTCCTGCCTGCTCGAGCCCAAGGGTAACACCTGGGTTTTGCCAGTGAGGTGAGCAGGGCAAACTCAGCATTCTGGGGCTTCTGCACTTCACTCCCAGATGCATCCACCAACAAAATCTTTTCACCTCTGGCTGCTGTCAAAAGTGTTACTGCACCCTATTCCCAGCAACGATCCAGGGATCAGAAACACCCCTATGATCTCCACTTTTCCTTTCCCACACACCCTCCCACCTGACTGCTGTTTCCCTGGATGTTGATGCTACTTGAAGTTGATGGAGCGCTTTGTTGGCTGCTGAGCAGAGTAAATCCTGGTCCTGGCAGGGGGAATATTAATTGTAAGCCAGCTGCCAGAGCCAGAGGAGCCAAGCAGCTTACAGTCTTTTAATTAAAGAGCCATGGTCGTGCAGGACGTGATGGAGAGCTGAGCAGACCAAGCCTCGCTGGTCCATCCAGCAGCCTCACGTGGTGCCAGCTGCAACTGAGTGCATCCCAGTGTCATTTCTACTGGCTTACTGGTGCAGGGGGGAGGTACCATTTATTATAGATTATGACTTTTAATTAAATCCTGCTCTATTCATATTTGAAAAGCACTTTGAAGTTATAGGGGACAGGAAAGGTCAAGGGCAGATGGGGCCATCTCAGGCCAATCCTAAGCAGCTGGCCGACACATGGGAGGGCTGCTTGACATGATTTGGCTGTTGTGGATGCTTTCCCACCTTCTGGATAACTGCTGGCTGTCACTTAGACTGGGCTTTTCTTGGAGGCCAACCAGGAGGTGACAGTGTGCTGCCTTCAGCTGGACTGGGATTGCTTGGCAGCTGTGCTTCCTTCTTCATCTCTCCCCCAAATCTACTTCTGCAGAGCAAACCTCATGCCCCAGAGTGCTCCCCTGCATCCATACATCCCACTGCATCCATACATACCACTGTCACAGTGCAGAGCTCCTGCAGCGCCCGCTGCTGCTGCTCCTGGCTGCCAAAGCTGGAGCTGCCATCGCAGAGCTCAGAGCAGTTGAATCCTGGCTCCATAGCACATCCTCAGCCGTCATCCAGCCGCACCTTTGCCCTGCTGGAAGGATGAGCGTTGGCTTTCTCCAGGGGGGAGAAACCTCTGGCACACACCACATCCCCCTGTCAGTGGGTGCAGGGAAGGGTCTGGCAGCCCAGGGCTGAACTTACCCAAACTGATGTGATGCACATCCAGGGTCAGGACGGGGAGCGAGCCCTTCCAGTGTCCCTCGGGGTGTCCTCTGCAGCAGGAGAGTCAGCTCGGGACCTGGGCTCCCACAGAGCGCGGTGGCATCCCCAGCACTGCTACACCACCCTGCAAAACAACACGTGTGGAGGGTCACAGGGGCCCCCAGCCCCTATATCCCAGCTGGGAGCTGGAATGAGGTGCTGCGAGGTTCCAAGAAGGACCATGGCACCCTGGCACCCTGAACCCGCTGCAGCTTTCCTTTGCCAATGAATTGTCCTGCACTGTAGCAATTTCAGGGTCATTTTGCAAGTACCCTCCTTGCGCTGGCAGTGACTGCTGGTTTCACGGAACATCCCCTTCTTCCAGCAAAGGACCAGCGAGTGAAGACAACAGCAAACAGCAACAAGTGTTGCCATCGCTTAACAGGACCTACACCCAGGCCAGGGCGAGCAGAGGGGAAGGTGCTTGAACCCCGTGTTCTGGCTGACTCGGCCCGAGGTGCAGCCTGGCTACCTGAAGAGCAGGCTGTTTATTAAGGAGATGTGGAAGCCTGACACCTCCGTGCTCCCCCTCCCTCCCGGTGCTCTGGCTGCCAGGTATTGTCCCCGCCTGCTCCTGCTCCCTTTGCACCACCTTTGCCTCTGCTCCCCCTTTCATTTCTCTTTTTGGTGTGGATTTTAATAGGCCTCATTACCATTTTAGACATGAGGTCATACTTATCCTCAAGCATCCTTACTCAATTACCATTGTCACCGGGTTTAATTAGCTTCCAGCGCACGACCATAAGCAAGTCTCCTGTCGTTAGCAGCTGGGGAGGAAGCGCAATAGCTCGCTCCCTATTTGCTCCTAACAACAGGTGGGAGGAAAAAATTATCCCTATCATGCTCCTCGGGGCTGCTCCCTGGCTGAGCATCCCCTGCGCCTGGCCGGTGCTCCATCCTTCCCTGTCGCTGCTCCTGACACTTTGATGCCCTCTCCTTACAAGTCCTTTCTTTGGAAAAACTCTCGTCATTATGTGAGCAAAGAAAAAGTAAATTAAAAAGAAGCATGGTCACCAGGACCTGCCCCTGATGCATTTCCTGGTCACAGGGCGTAATCGGGATTCAAAGGCTAGAAAAGCTACAGGTGTTGTTCTCAGCTCCAGTGCAGACTGATTTTTCAGCTTTAGAGAAGCTGCTTACAAGTCCCAGCCCGAGCACATCAAGGTCAGTGGGCTACTTGTCCAAAATTAGGAGACCCACCTCTGAAGCAATAACCCCAGCTCTCCTGCTGGCAGAAGCCTTCATGTACTGTGGGTCAGGGCACTGTCCTGCCCCTGCCAGAACTTTTCCCAGCGTGAGATCAGCTCGCTGTGTCCTGCAAACACAGTATCACACATCAGCCAGACTGAAGATTTTACACACATGGTGTGTAAAGAGGCGTTCTTCAAGAGGGCTGAAGCCACCCAGCTCCATCAAGCCTCCCTCCCTCTAGCTTGTAGCAAATTGTGGTGGTGTTTCCCCTCTCCAGCAGGATCATCTTCTGGGGGTTTTCATGCCCTCCACAGCTCAGGCTGAGTGATAGGAAAAGAGGCATGGCTGCAGGAGATATCCAGCTGCTGCAGTGAATGCCAGGATTGCTACAATGCTGGAAGTGCAGCGGAGAGGAGGAGACAGGCTTCAGCTGAACAGTTCAAAGAGACCAAAGGACAGTGTGGAGGGGCTGGGGGGGGATGGGGGTAGGAGAGGGGCTGAGAAGACCCTGATGCTGAGAAAATCTGAAGGTGAGTACAGCCCAGCCTCCAAGAGGCTCAGCTCCTCCCCACGCCCCCAGGTGGGTTTAAAGACAAAAACACCTGTAATTCCTTGTAACCCTCTGCCGTGTCAGAGGGGGAACACACCTGGCAGGGGCACCACTACCGAGGCTGGCACGAGGCCAGCAGGCACAGCCTTCCCGTGGCTCACAAACGGAGATGTCACCACAAGGAACATCAGCTCAGCCCTCATCCACCCAGGAGGCCACCCCTCGGAGGAGGGCAGAAGCCCCTTGGGGTCTCCCCAACCCCCACCCCAGCATTCTGCAAATGCTCCTACACAATGCTGATAACGAGCCGAGGCCAATTAGCGTTCATTAGTATGCAACAAAGCAAGCACCAGTGTAGTTGTCGCTGAAAGGCAACAGGCATTTCCAGCCCAGCTCCTGCCTCTTGTGAGAGCTGGCAGGAATGCTTCTCTGTGGCCTGGAGAGGATCCAAGGGGGATCGGTGCTTTGGGGGGTCACTGACCCTCAGGTAACACCTCAATCCTTAAAATGTGAGGGTCTGTTGAGAACAGAGACTTGTGGGGTTTGTTTTTTTGGGTTTTTTTTTAAATGCCAACCAATTCCGATGGATCACTTCCAGAGCAGAATCACAGAACGGCTTGGGTTGGAAGGGACCTGACAGCTCTGCTTGCCCTGCTCTCCCCTTGCTGCCCTCAGTCTCTGTGGCCTTGCACCTCTCGGCTCTCTGGGACATGGTGGAGAGTATTTGGCCACAGATGAGCATCAGCTTGCACGTGGACATGATCCAAAAAGCCACATGTCGATAGGAAACAAGTGACTGGACCACATGAAAAATATTAGCACCATCATCTTCTAAGATAAAAGGGAAGCACGGACTGCTAAAACCAGTATTTGGATAAAAGCAATTTGTGGCCACCTCAATGGTTGATCTCCGGGCCTGGGAAACCTGTTTCTTTAGATCTGTCAAGACCCAGGAATACTTCGCATAAAATCGTTTAGGTTGGAAAAGAGCTCTAAGCTCACCAAGTCCAACAATTAACCCAGCACTGCCAACCCCTCCACGAAACCATGTCCTTAAGCACAACATCTACACATTTGTTGAACACCTCCAGGAACAGATACAGAATCATGGAATCACTAAGGTTGGAAAACACCTCCAAGATCACCGAGTCCAATATCTAAAAATGCTGAGAAACTGTAGGCTAACTGATAAATAGTCCTCTAAATAGATGCAGTTGACGTCATCTAAATGTACATCTTGATTGTCTCAAAGTTTCTCCTTCCCTTCAAAACCTTTCTTTTGAAAAAAGAAAAAAAACAGAGGGAAAAAACCCTTTAAAGAAGCTGAAAAATTGGCACAGCACGTATAGACCCAGAGCGGGCAGAATGAACTTCTCACCCCAAACAGGTTCATTTTGATGTAGTGTTGAAAGAGAGGCTTCTTCCCAAAGGTGACATCACTGCTCGGTGAATCAAAAGGTGGAAAACTGAAGATGTCAAATCACAGACATCAGAACAATTGCATTCAGAAATGTGCCGGTCTTCATGAGCTCTGCAATCCTGTCCGGTCGTACCGGCCCCGACAGAGAAATGGTACACGTACCCCTCTGCAAGGAGCACATCTGGAGAAACATCTGCTGAGAAGAACTTTTGGGAAGGTGGCTGTGTGGCCAGAGGCAGAGGAGAACAACTGGGGAGAAGGAGCAATGTGCAAAGGGCAGAGCCATTCCTGCCAGAAAACAAGAGGAGCAGGAGACCCCAGCCCATCGGCTCACCCACGTTGGGCTGTGCTGCTACTGCCACTCCCGGTGGGAGATGGAGGTCTGCTGGTGAGGAGCAGCCTCGGCTCACAGGACACACTGACAGCGGAAATCACCCGGATAACTGTTCCGGGTACACGAGCACCGCGGGATGGGGTTTTGCAATTCAGAAATCTGGCGCTTCCGAGACAGGCTCCTGCTTTTTCCTTCTGCTCTTCTTGTCCAACGAGATCCCTTCTTGTTTGGCCTGAGAAACCTGCAGTATTGCCATCCCCAAGGCGATCAAAAAAAGTCACAAGCCAGACTTACCGCAACACCCCCCGTGATGAAGCTACTTAAAAACTGTGAGTTAAAGCACACAGCATATCTGAAGATTATTTTTAATTTATATTTAAAACTTCAGCACCTACATTTTCATGCTTTCCCCTGCAAACACAAAAGGAAAAAGAAAGAAAACCAAGAAACCCTGCCTATCATGTCATCCTAAAACCTGGGTTACAAAGGCTCAATCCCCAGGAACCCTGGGGAGCTACAAAGTTGTCATCCTTCTTCTCAGGGGCTGCCCTGTGCTCATGCTTCATTCCGCTCTTATCCCTGGGATTTCCAGAGCCACTTCCAGGCCCGTCAGATATCTTCATACCTCACAGACAGACAGCAAGCTCAGTGCACAGGCACATGATGGAGCACATTGCAGAGCCCAAATGGGCTCATCTTCCCACCCAGACAATGCCCCTGCCTATGCTCCCACTCCATGACTCCCATCCAGGGTATGGAGGACAACCACCAGGAGCTGCAGGACCTGCTGCACGCAACGGAGGGAGATGCAGGACAAGGTGCTTCTGTCTCTGGATGCATGGGGAGCTCACCGTGTGACTCTGAAACCTGAAATTTTGTGTTGACTGAAGCTAGGTGTGATTTTCAAGCCCCCTACCGTTTTGGAAAGCATGACCACAGAGGAAATAACTTCTGAATGTTGATCTTACTGCACGTCTGTCCACTGTAGCTGCCTCAGCTTGGGAGGATGGCACGAGGTTGGCACATTTAGCTCTGCCTCTAGACTTTTTAACTTTATAAATGCAGGTTAAATACCCACATGGCTTTTTCCAGTTCTGTGGCTTACATTTTGAATTAAAGAAACCTCCATTAAAAAACAAAACAAAAAAACAAAACAAAACAAAAAAAAACCCCATCATTGCTTTTTTTGAACCACCACAGAGTCCTGCGAGGAGCTGACTCACACTTCTCCCACTAAGGAGCTGATAAGGCTTTTAACTCTCTAACCATAATTGCTGTACAATGACAGGCATGTGAGAAACAGAGACAGAATAGATTGGAGACGCTCAAAGGAAGGGAAATTAGGAGGGAATACCAAGAGGCATAGGGAGCATGCCACAAATGAGGCCAATTTGACCAGAGCTGATGGAGAGCTCAACCAAATCCCTGGAGCTGCCGAGGAGCGACTTTGTGCCGCTCGAAGACCTGAGCCCTCCCTCGTGTCCAGCTGTAGCAGCTGCCTAGCAGCACGTGGATGAAACAAGCACAAACCTCCTTCTACCTCCCCAAAGTGGCTGGGAGTCCAGGGGTTGGGACCCCACCATCCTTCATGCTGAGCTCATCCCCCCTTGGCCAGGTGGCCTGGCAGGGCTCCTCACACAGAGCCAGCAGGAAACAGCCAGATAGGTCCTTCCAGCCGAATTTAAGTGACCCCACGGTACCCCCAGGTGGAAGCTCACCTTCCCGCAGTCAGTGAGAGAGGCAGTGGGATCTCTGCTGCAAGACACAAGCCTCACCACTTGGGGCCAAGGAGGGCACAGCTGCCTCCCCCAGAAACAGGCAGGGGACATGCCTCAAGCACCACTCTGAGAAGGAGCAGTGCTGCCCCCAAGCCCTTCCCATGCCCAAGCCTCTGCCCACAGCTGGGGGCTGGGGTGCATAATGCCCCAGCAGCTGTGCTGCATGGACAGTAAGGACACGCAGAGGCTTTTCACCACTTTGGGAAAAATCCTGGGTTTTCATTACTCCATAACAACTCCATCAGTCATTTCATTTATTAGTGGGAGACCACACCTGTAAGGTGTTTTTCTGCCTCCATGGGACAACCTCCCAGTTTGTTCCCAAGCCCTGGGTCAGGAAGGTCTCCATTCCAAGGGCTGGCCACATGGCAGGTGACCTGAAAATGAGGTGGCAGGGGCTGCCTCTCTGGAAACACGTGGCCCATTCCATGCTGAACTGCACCTTCACCACAAAGAGGGAGAAGTGGCCAGGGCTGGCTGCAGGGCCAAACCGCATGGCCACCATGCCCCATGCCCACAGACACCCAGCTCCTGCCTGCCACGCTGCCAGGCACAGCCAAAGAGAAGAAATGTTGGAGGCGTGCACAAATCCCCACGCATCCGCTTCACGATTTGCCCTGGTAGTTGCCGCAGGCGAACCGTGAGCCCCTCTGTCTGTGGGGCCGGTCAGTCCTGAATCCCCGCCACGGATCACACCCACATCCCTGCCCCGGGGAGGCTGGCACCTTGTCACAGGACGAGGATGCTGCAGGACTCCGCTGTGGCTGTGTGACACTCACACTTTTCCACCAGGACGCCGATCCAAGGCGCTGTGACTGGTGCAGCATTACCGGGTCTCAGAGCTCTGGGCCCGTTCCCGGTGCCTCTGTTGCCTTTAGACCTGCTCCAGAAAGCTGCCTTTTCCCAGGGCATTCCCATCAAATGCTGCTACTTTCTCCTTTGGGCATGTGCCCCAATATGCTGCTCCGAGGCACAGCTCAGCCCCAAGCACTGCTCCTGGAGGCTCCAACATCCCTTCCTTCCATCAGCTCCCTCTGCCTTCGGGGTGTTTGCACCAGCCTAACCAATGGGAACATGCTAAACGGCCATACAGGAAGGTGTAGCCTGCAATTTTTTTCTGTCTTAACCGTACCATCTTTAGAGAGCCACCATGAATAAGAGGTAAAAAAGCCTGATGATTTAGTATTTTGATTTACAAGGGAGATCTACCTTGTGGTTGAGGTGTGTATGACTTAATTAAAAGCAGAAGCTCACCCCCACTGAAGCTGTTTGCTGCCGAGCTATCAAATGCAGAGGAGGAAGAGGCCTCAGAAGGAGTATTTCCATAAAGTTATGTTTCACATTAAGCATATGCCTTCAAGAGCTCTCCCTTTCCAAAGCTGGCAGAAAGCTACAGCTGCTCCTCCATGCAATCAGACACCATCCCCTCGCAGCACCAGCACACCTGTGTTTTCACAAACAGGGCTACGATGGCTGGGCTGCAAAGCCACACAGCCCCAAGCATGGGGACAGCTTCTAGCCCGAACAAGGTCAGCATGTTTTTTCTCTATTTAACTTTTTTCCTTGTAAATTTGGCAGGATTTTGGAAATCAAGTGACACATTTAGTCCTTAAAGAGGCAGGAAAACAGAGCACCGCAGCTCTTTCACCTTACCCCTGATGACCGAGCAGCAGGGAATATTTTCCCCTAGGAGACAGATTTGACTTAAGGCTCTGAAAGCCAGAGATGTCCACAGCTCCTCTGGCTGCCCTCCCGGGTACCGCAGGCTGCCAAACTGCACCCAGTGGTGCCCTGCTCAGGCTCCTCATCTCTTTGCTGGGCAAAACAAGCCCCCCACCAAGGGGCAGGGCCACGTCAAGGTTTCCACGAGGTCTGCCAGCCTGGCTCCCTGCAGACAGCGGTGAGGCTTGCGCAGGGGTGGAGAGGGGCAGCTCCAAAACTGGAGGCACGACCAAACCTGTGTGGAAAGGGCTACTTGTGGACTGTGTCAGCACAGGGTCTGCAATGAGAGCGGCGCATCCAGTGCCCGGCACCAGGTGGGTGAGGCGATGTGGCAGCCGCGCCAAGGACGCATTAGAAATGCCAGCTGCAACTCAACACGGGCAGCTCCCGGTTACCCGGGATCTGGTTCCCTTGGCCTCCTCCCTGCCCCTCTCAGGATGCAGAGCACCTGTGGGGCAGCGGAAAATCCAGCTCTGGGTCCATGAGCCACCCCTCCCTGAGAGGTGACCGAGCCCCTGGGAGTTGTGTCACGCTCAACTCTGGCAGCCAAGGAGAAGCAAACGAGCTGGGTCCTGGAGCGTTTCCTGGGGGGCTCTCAGCCCTAGCAGGACTGTGAACCCAGGCCACACGAGTCCCTCTCTCTCCCTCTACACCCAGCAGGTTGCTGCACTGTGGAGTTGGTTGCAACTTTTCTTCTCCCCAGTTTGAACTCCGAAAGGCGCACGGCTCGCCCAGGTAACAGCAGTTTGGTTAGAACAAACTGCCGTAGTGCTGCAGCTTCATCCGCATCTCTGCATCCCTCAAGGCAGCCCTTTCCCATCGCGAGGTGCCGGCAGGCTCCCGCTCCCACAGGCGCCTTCCGTGGGCTGCTTGGAGCCTTCGGGACGGTATTTTCTGGAGAGCTACAAAACACCGGCCCAAGCCCGCCCCGCTTCGAGCTCAGGGGTGCACCCCGGGCACAGCCAAGCCAGCGAAGGGCGAACGAGGAGCGCTGCATCCCCCAAAAGCGCGCCCAGCCCACGGCTCGGTGCCGCCAGCCCATCCCGCGGCCTCGCCGCGCTGGGGTCTCGCCGGCGGCACCCCGCATGCCG
>VZTA01025924.1:70381-100739 GCA_013398855.1 Mohoua ochrocephala | reverse complement strand
GCTGACCTGGCCCCGCGCTCCCGCGGCCGAGCCCATCGCCGGTCCCTGTCCCGCTGCTGCCGCCGGGATGCGCCCGGCTGGGAACGGGCCGCCTCGCTCGGGTGCTCCTGGCAGCTGAGGCAGCACAAAACCTCACGTCTGTGGCAAAACCGGCCCGAGAAGGTGAGTAAACGCGAGGGCGGCCAACCTCGTGCTCCGTGACCTGCTTGTGCCGCCCCATGGCTAGTGGTAGCCAGCGTGACTACTGCAATCGGTATGTTTGTGTGAGCAGCGCTCGGTGTCATGTGGACAGACCCACCATCTCTCTCAGCATCCCCGTGCCGACCGTTCCCCTGTCGTGCCTCCCTCGGTCCTGATGCTCGCACCATCTTCTCCCATGCTCTCACCATGCTCTCTCCCCTCAAGACGTCCACTCCATTTTACTGGAGTTTTTCCCCAACTCTGAAAGCCAAAAGCTCTGCTCCAGCACCGTAGTTTCTCTGCCAGCCTGCAGCAAAGTGCCAGGTGCTGCTGGAAATGGCTGA
This sequence comes from Mohoua ochrocephala, assembly GCA_013398855.1. NCBI lineage: Eukaryota > Metazoa > Chordata > Aves > Passeriformes > Acanthizidae > Mohoua > Mohoua ochrocephala. Next base: position 100,215 of record VZTA01025924.1, on the reverse strand, counting down.
TTGCAGACAGGTGTAAGGCTGTGCAGGTTTTCTCTCTTCACACACTTACGTTTACCTCAATTACCCAACTCTGCTAGGCCCTGGCATGAACACTGCTGATTTTTCACTCCTGCCCATTCCCAAACCTGCACAGCCATGGACCAGGGGCAGCTGAATGGGAGTGGAGAGGTTTGCACAGCCCTGTTGGTCACGCTGTGCCCCACAGCACCATCGTAAACAAATGGTGACCTGTTAGTTCCCGAGCCCCATAGAAGCATCCAGTTTGCAGCCTCTGGTTCTGGCAGCAGCTCCCACTCCCCTTTACTAGATTTGACTGATGTCCCGGAGGAGAAGCTGCAGGAGGACCTCTCCATTCCCTTTTCCCATCCTCCTCTGAGGCAAAACAGAGGGATGTACTTTGGCCAGGGAGCCTAACACCACTCTCCAGGAAGTGTTTTCTAGCCTGGGCAGTGATGGGCGGTGAAGGCTCAGTCCTGGACCCTGAGCTGCTGGTGGGGCCGAGGGTCACATCCAAAGCAGGTGAAGGAAGTAGGAGCCTTGTTACTGCCACATACAAAGGAGAAGGAAAAAGCCCCTTGGAAAGCCTTGGGAGACCAAGGTCCGGCAATTTAAAAGATGGAAACCCATGGATTAATTCTGAATTTTGGCACTGAAAGCAGCCTTCCAATTTGTAGAGGTGCGGATTATCTGCAGCTCACAGTGGCTATAACGAAGGTCCTCCATATTTCAGTATCTCTGGAAATCCGATCTCTTTTAAAACACGCAGGCTCTTAGACAGAATTTAACAATCTGGTCTCTGCCTCCAGGAAACCAGGACCATAAGTAGAGACATCTCTCAGCAGGGAGTGAGGGGAGCGGAGTGAGACCCTGACTGTTCGCACCAGAACAGGAGCGGAATGCCTGATTTCTGGTTCCTCCCAAAGCTAGCAGAGAGCTCTCCTGTTGCCCCACTGACTCATGCCTATTACTAAGCACTTTGCAAACTGTGATATGAGAAATGGCCACTTTGTGCATGCTTAAATTTTGCTCCTGGGTTTTGCTCTCAGAAAAAAATAATCAAAGCTCTGGGGGTACGGACAGTTCCTTGGCAACTGCTACAGACACGTGCACATGCATCACCTCTTATTCCTCACCCAGCAGAAGTGGGACCACAACCTCATCCCAGTGAGCTCTGCAGCCCTCCAAGAGCTGGGACGTCCTCCTGGGTGTCACTTGGCATTGTCAGAGAACACGCAGTTGTAGCCAGGATGTTGGGGAGCCCAGAAAAATGCCTGGGTGTTTTGTCTGGAGGCAGGAAAGTGCCTGCTGCGCTACAGGTATGCACCAAAGGAGGATTTGTGCTGCCGAGCAGGAAGGAATGGAGGTCTGGAAAGGCACAAGTGAGGGCAGAAAGCCAATAGTTACGGTGAGTTGTGTTGCAAACTCTGCAGGGACGAGGCCCCCTTTGTGCCAAAGGGTCCTGCTGTGCTTCAAGCACGGTCAGTAACCCCAGGTCGGGAACACAGCACCCCACGCCAGAGAATAACTGGAGCCCAGCAGCGGCATGGCTCAGCCTGAGGCCGGGTCCTAGGACGGGAAAGCAAAAGCTGAACTCATTTGAGACTGCCAGGGGAGGCAGGATGCAATTTTCTCCATCTGTTTTCTGTGTCTTTTCTCAGTCCTTGCTCTTTTTAAACATCCTGTTGAAGAGTTGGGTTGCAGAGCTCCCTGGAGGGGCTCAGTATCCATCACAACACTGCCTGATAAGAAGGATAAACCACCTGCTCGTGCCTCTTCACTGCTGCTCTGGCTCTTCATCCTTAGCACCTTGTTCATCCTGCATGGAGCTGTTTACATGTTACGCCTGCTGGATCCCTCGTGGGATTTGTGACCACCCAGGACACAGCACCTCACTTTGGAGGTACGGCCCACGTGATTTGCTCCAAGGTCTACACAACGGTTTGATACTTGTTTCAAGTTTAGTGTTGGAAAAAGAGGGCTTGGAGCTGATTTTTGTGGACTGAGACCCCCCCCACTTACCAGTCACTCGCAGTAGCACCTCTCTTCTGGGGTCTGGCTCAGGGCTTTAGCCCATGTAACACTTACACTGTGTCCATCCTCAAGGGTTCACACCCAACCAGGGTGTCACACGGGACCATCAGGACTGTCCTCTGCTTTAACTGAGGCTTTTGGTCGTCTGCTAAACTCTTCTTAAGCAACTCACATTGCAGTCAAATTTCACTAAATTTGTCCCAAGTTTTCTTCAGGATGAATTGCATTTGCTTTTTCTTCATCTTGGGGAAAATTAGTGTCTTGGAAAAGCCAAATTCAAATATGACTACCAATGGTTGTCCTGACTTTGCTCAAGTCCATTGCAGTGAGGCAACTGCTCAGCTCCACTGTCTCTGCCCATCATGATGAATCTAAAAGGGAGACAGGGTGTGCTGGATGGGGATGCATCCTCTGCTGGGAAATTATCATCCAGCACACTTAGAAACTCTCATGAGACTTGACTGTGGCCTGCAGGCAATCTCCACAGATGTGTCCCAGAATTAAATTATCTATGCAAATACGGTTTTCTTTTCACACGTTGCAAATGAGCCTGTAGAGAGACATCCACGCTGGGCCTCGTTTGATGAGGCAGCCAGGTACACACAGGCTTGCACACAGTGCTCCCTCTTGGGCTTCCCTGATCTACATAGTCTGCTCCGAGTCCCCGCTGTAGAACGGGTAATGTTGCCATTAGCATGAAGCACCACCCTTCTCTCTCTCACTCACTCTCTCCTTTCTCAGCATGTGGCAGCCAGCAGTGGTAACATCCCCCTTACAAAACACATCTAGCCACACTTGGGCCAGACCAGTTTTGTCCAATTCATTCTTTAGAGGGAAACTTCTTCACCTTTTCCTCTCACAGACAAAGTTTCCTATTCGGGAATTTAAACAACTGATTATTTTCTTTTCACATACCCACCTAGTCCATGGTCCCTTGGGCATAAATTGTTTAAGTTTTACCCATTTGAAGGTTCACTTTGCAGGGTTCATTAAAGCCACCCTGCCTTTCCCAGCCCATTTCCAGGCCATGAGGTTGGGCACTGGACTTTGGACAGGCAGCCAGCCCATGGAACCCATCCCCAAGAACCAGGGCTAAGGGCCCCACACAGTGAAGCCTCTCAGCAAACACCAGCCACTTCTTCAACCTCTAGGAGTTTCTATTCTCTTCTCCAGCTCCCAGGAGCGGGACCTTGGACTTATTTATACTTTTCTGAGATTTCTGAAGGCTTGAACAATCTTTTGCTGTTCCCACACCACAGAAAGTGTTGGCTTTCTGACGCTTTCCCAACAACCTCTTCTCAACTCCCCTTCATTCCCCTTGACAGAAGTTCCACATTGTAACCACTTACCTCGATAAGGCAACTGGGAACATGTGTGGACTGCTCTTACACAAAGAGCTGCCCTCAGGGAGGTTCCCACTGCTCACTCTGTTCCTCCCAGTACATCCTGGAAGAGTGTCCATTCAGACAGTGAAGTCTCTGCCAGGAGTAGTTAGGTGCAGCTGAGGACATGAATATTAACCGGGTCACGTTCCCTTTAAAGCCCATTTTCCATGTCTCTGTGAACTGCTTTAAGATAACTTTGTAACTCACTCCTGCCAGAGAAAATTATGAGCCCAGTTAGTGCCTCTCCATCCAGGGCAGGTTAAAAAACCTTCCTTTGTAGCAGAAGGCCCTGCATCTTCCCAGATTTGAAACAGTCTCTCAGAAAGATGATCTTTGTATGGTTGATGTGGACCCCACTGTTGCTAGACGGACAAGCCAAGATCTTAGGAGTGACCCAAGTGGAGAAAGAAGTAGGAAAAAGTGGGCAGAACCAGAGGGATCAAGAACATGTTGGAGGAAAAGCACAAGTGACATGTGACCCACATCCCCTTGTAGCAGAAGCTACAGCACTTTGAACTTGTCTAGGGCAGGAAGATCAGCTCCGGCGTGGTTTCCACCATGCTCAGAACTGCAGCTCACTCCCACCAGTGAAAACTGGTTTGTTAGCAACACCCTGCTCATCCTGCCTGTCTCTTATGCAAAGTAGGGCTAATCCCAGAATCACCTGACAGGGGGCCAGGTCAGAAAGTCACAGAAGGCTTGGGCCTGAGACATGACTTCCTTCCAGACGCCGTTTGGCAGCTCCCTGGAAAAGTGGAGCTGGTGCTCACTGCTGGAAGAAAGGCTGGTCTGCTTCAACTCTCCCCGATCCTTTCTGCTCCATCCATGAAGCCAATCTATGGGGTGCTAGAAACTCTCTGTGTGAAGACTTTTTGCATCCTGCCAGTGGCAATGCTGGATGGGGACCAGCTGGATGGAGAAAACCCTCAGCCAGTCTGTCGGATGTGGGAGAGAGGCTGACAACCTTTTGTAAGCTGGTTTCCCACACGCTTTCTAATTATTGTTTTTTTGGGGGATAGCATCAAGGGGAAAACACGAGGTTATGAATTAGTACTGCGGCAAGGAAAAGGGAGCCAGGGTAGAGCTGCTGAGAAAGCAGCGGGACGATCCTACGCCGCAGTGTGCAGCCAGAGTGGGTGGGAATCGAGGGAGGCTCTGACCGAGCTTCCTGGTGGAGGAGGCACCAAGCAGCTCCTGGCTCTGGCAAACAAGGATGTTCATACAGATTTGGTCCTGGGACTCAGAGACAAATGGCCCCATCTTTGATGAGATCCTTTCCAAAGGACTATCGCTCCAAATGTCCTCCCCTTCCTCTTTCTTCCCCCCACCTGACATACTGAGCACAATGTCAAGGGTGTTGAATGTCCCTTTGGTCACTTGGGGTCACCTGTCCTGGCTGTGTCTCCTCCCAACCCCCCAGGACCTGGCAGCACGAAAAGCAGAAAAGGCCTTGGCTCTGTGTAAGCTCTGCTCAGCAATAACAAAAACATCTGTCTTATCAACCCTGTGTACAGCACAAGTTCAAAACACAGCCCAGCACCAGGCACTGTGAAGAAAATTAACTCTACCCGGGCCAAAACTAGCACAAAGGGGAGAGAGAAACTTGGTGGATCATTCCCTCTCCCACACAGGGTAGGAGCACGTGCACAGCTTTTATTAAACATCAGCAAATCCCTCTCAGAGGGATGGGATAAGGCAGAACAGCACTTTATGGCAAAGCACAGGTTCTGCCAGTGGGAGGACAGGGCATCCTTGACTGAGCTGTCCACAGCTTGATGTGTTTTATTTACCATAATACAGAAAACAGTGCGGGAGGGTGGGCAGGTGGGGTGGAGGGGAGCAGAAGAAGAACCATACAGTGTTCTTCTTGTTTTTTTCCACTTGCATTTTCCATTGGAGACTCGGTTTTCATCAGTTCCCTGTTTTAGGTGAGGGAATAACAAATGCCCTCCGAGGTTAGATGGCGCTTCAGTGAAAGGCCATGCCTGGTACCACGCTTCAGAAAAGCCTGCAGAGGTCCAAGCTCCTGAAGGCTCTGCCCAAGCTCTGCTGCATGCTGACACAGGAGACCAGGAGTTCAGCTAATTTTAGGTAAGGGACTGGTCATGCCAGATGCAGTCAGTGAGCTTGCCCACTCTTTCTTTTCATACTGAGTCTTAATGTAGGATTTCATTAAATGTGTAGCATGACCTGGAACCCAGAGGAAGCGTTCAGCCTCTTTCATGCTAATCTGAACCACCAAAGCTTTCAAGGTTCACCTCGTGCTGCCAGCAACACCCAGTGCCAGCAGTGATTAGTGGTCTCCTGGGAGGTATCTCAGCCTCTTAGGATTTGACAGGGAAACAATAAAGTTTGCGGTGGAGCCGAGTTTCAGCTGTGCCCATCTGCTAAATAACAAGTGGTAAATGATACTTTCCCTCAATTGTAGCAGTCCATGACTACTCATGAAGTCATATCATGAGCTCATCTCAGTTATTCACCACGTTCTTTCTTCTACCTGACACAGTGAAGATGTTTTTCTTTCTGACAGCAGAGAGTAAAACCAAATCCAAATCCCCACTAATGCAGATCTAATGCACATGCAGTGCACAACAGAAGCATCTCTTGTTTCTGGCTCTAGCTGCCACATCTGAAGGATTTTCCCTTCTAAGAGCTGGAAAGACAGGCCACTGCCTTCCTTTTAAGGTGTTCCCTTGTCCCAGCAGGGGCCTGGCACTTGTCTCCCTGGATGCCGAGCACTGTGCTGCCAGGTAAGGACTGCGCATCCCTGTTTCCAGATCCTCACAGACAAGGAAAACTCTTGCTCCTGGTAGTCCTTAGAAACAAAAACTTCAGGCTGAGGCTGAGGCTGACAACCACCTGGCCCAGAGGGCATTGGTGGGAGATGTTCAGCACTCAAAAGTAGTTCCTGATGCTGGTGGGAATGAGTTGAATGAGAAGCTTCCCACGTCCATCCCAAAAGGGCCATCCTGGAGCAGAGACCAGCTGTCTGTGTCCTTGTCTGTCCCCGTGGGGACAGCTATGGCGTGCTGGGGGCCAGCTGTGGGAGGTGTTTCTGGGCTCACTAGGAGGAAGAAGAGGAGGCACTAAGATGTGAGGACAGAGGGAAAGGCCACCAACAGCTTGCACCAAGAAGCCCTGTGGAAAAGCACGTCCATGAGAGTGGGCTCCTTGGCATAGTCTGTGCTGGCTGCCAGAGAAGGGGCCTGCAGCGTGAGGAAGGGAACAGGGCTACCATGGGGTCGTGGAAAGATCCTTGTGCAGAAGGAAGAACAAGAAGACAGGAAAGGGAGGCAAATGGGAGTAAAGACAAGCCAGTAATGCTGCAAAGCTGAGTCAGTCTGATACATCAGTGCAGAGCCCTGGCATTCACAAGGACAGCGCTGTTGACTGCAGAGACAAAGGCAGAAGGGGTTATGAGAAACAGAGCCAGGAAATGGAAGTTACCACCATCTATGTTTGGGCATCCATAACGCCAAGAATAACTTGGTAAATAGGAAGTTAAAAGCCAGGAGCTCATCAGCTGAAGTGAACAGGAAAAGGAGAGCAGGAACAGGAGGAGTGACAACTGAGAAACAAGGCAAATGCAAGCCTGGCACGCAAGGAAACAATTGGTTCTTACTCTTTGTAAAAGCCGGCACAAACAAATTTCAAAAGCAGAGCTACTGTTTCCAATACAGCTTTCCATGGATGTGCAACGCCCAATTTAACAACCACCAAAGTACATCTTACCCTTGGTAGATGCCGATCTAAATATGCCCACATTTTACAAGTCACATGATAGATTTTCCATGGCCTTTAAAGCTATTTTGAGTCAAGGACACGTACCTGGAAAATCACAGATCTTTAGTACAGAATTTTTAACTAAGCTGTGAAGCACTTTGATCAATAAGTTCACTGCTTTGTTGCTACTAAGAAATTCAAAGCAGGAGCTGCAGATTGCTTTACCCCAACATTTAGAATCTGAGATGGGAAAATATTTTACAACCCACAAGATTTTTTGCTTACTGTCCTTTAAAGGGATTATAATCACAGACTTCATAGGACAACACACACCAGCCCTGAAGTTGTGAACTCCTCAGTCTGTCTGAAGGTTCTGAAAGCCCATTCATCATGGGCTGCTTTAAAAATAAAAGAAACACATCTTTCTTTTCTTAAAAAGAAACTTTAAAAAATGGATGTCTTTGAAAAAGTTTGACTAGATGTTTGCCAATGAAATTTGCATGAAGAAGACACTTGTTGCTGAATAAAATATTGTGAAGACAAGACATTTGTCAGCTTTATTCACCCTGGAGAATTCTGAAGAAAAGTTCATGACAAAAGCAACAGGACTTTCAAGTTGGAAAAGGTTGTTACTGTAAAAAGAAAGGAGACGAGAAGAGGGAGGAAGTGGCTGGGCTGCCATGTACAACTAAACAGGCACATGGAAACCTCTCAGAGCTGGGATGTTCAGGCACGTTATGACAAGGAGAAAACACAGGCAACGGAGGATGTTTTTATCACTGTAGCCAGGAGTGCCAGCACTGATGTCTTCTATGAAACAGCAACTCAGCTTCTGCAATGGTTAGTTAAACGCGAGGATGTACCAGGTTCCTGGGAAGCTGGCTTGGGAAAATCTATTCTGCTGGCATCTGGAGCAGTAGCAAAAGATGCCTGGAACAGCCTTTTCAAATGCCATTCCAGCCTTTCTGTTGCCAGGCTATGGACTTCAGGAACGAATGCACTGAATGAGCAAAGTCACTGCAGAACCACGTCCACCTCCTGTGGTTGCCTGGACCAAGACTACAAACAAACATAAAGTTGTCTGCAGAACCTGTGGAAGGATGAAAAGCTTTTCTGGTGATGAACCAGCCATCATCTTAAGGAGTTGCTGGGTCATGATAACCACAAACCTCCTTATCCATCCCAGACATCACTGGAGGGTTCATCTGTTGGTGTACTAATAAATGTGAAAAAATTATTTGTGGGGCATATTTCCATATTCCTACATCCCTATCCATGGAAAAACAACATCTGTTACCTTTACACATGATGAAATATGTTCTGCTCCATCCATAGGCCCTTTGTCACACCACTGTGACAAAGTCAGACCAGGGCCTCGTTTTGTCATTTCAAATTACCATCAGGCTTCACCTTTGGCCACAGAAATCTGGGCACAACACTGTGATGGTTTAAAAAGCATCAGGTGAGACACCCTCCCTAGACACTTGTGATGTGTGGAACGGTATAGAAGGCGTACTTGTTGAAAATCTACAGCTTGTCTGAGGAGGGAGTGGCATTCAGAAAATGCCATTAAAGAGGATGTTTCCTTCTCACTCACCTGGTACAGAAGCCACCTTCAGAGGTCGTGATCAATGGCACAGATCACCCACCCCTGGCGTTCTCCTTTTGCCGGGAGACCACAACTGATGTTGGAAGGTGTTGGAAGGTGTTCTCTGTCAAGACACCCTTGGTTCAAAAGCTGGTGTGGGTTTGAGGAATTACCTTGGGGTTGATATTCTTTCCTAACATGAATCCCCAAAAAACTTAGGTAACTGGCAGTGTGACACAGAAGTGACACTTTTGCCACCCATTTTCAATATGCTTCTCAAAGGGAGTCACCTTGGAGGGGCAGGTCTGTGACTGTGGGAGCAAAGCTCCTGTGACAACCCAGAGCAGAAGCAGGCAGTCCCTGGTGAACCTCCTTCCCCAAGCAAAATGACCTTTTGGATGCAAAAGCTCAACTGTATAATGGCAAAGGCACCTGCCCTTTCCCAGCCCTAGGGAGGCACCTCACACGAGCCTCTCTTGGTGCACTGCTCAGCCAGGGCTGTGCCTCCCTCGGACCGTGCAGGGATGGACCCTTTTCACATCCTCACCAGCAGCCAGGCCAGCTCTCACATCAGCTTGTTTTTGGGACAGCCACCCGCAGCATCAGCAGTAATCAGAGTAACACCCCCTCCCCTTGCACATGCCCTTCTCCAGGCTCTTGGTGGAAGACAAGCCCTGCTAATCCCCTCCTGTGCAAATGGTGTTTATGTGCAACCGGTGCAGCTCAACAAGCACAAGCTCAGGCTCCTCCTCGCCGCAGGAACACGCTGGCCCTGGGAGACGCCCTGCCTTTGCCCTCTTTCCTGTGGGGAATTCACTAGCCACAATGCCCTGCTTGAAGCAGGAATACACCCCATCAGGGCTTTGCCAGCCACTGTTAATGCCGACCATATTTATAGCAACAAACCAAAGCAGATACCTTACTGATGGAGAGTTTGAATGTAACATGCCCACAGCCCTCCCTCAAGAGGTGTGGGAGCAAACAAGATGCTCCTGGACACGCTGCACGGTGGTTTTCTTCCTCGTGGCCCAGAATTGCAGGGACCTCTGAGCACAGGGATGAAAATACCTGCTGCCACGACGTGCCTGGTGTATGCCAGCTGTCAGCATTCAGTCAAGGGAAGTTTTTGCCTCCCAAGGCCATACTTCTCCCCTCCACACACACACCAAACAAAATTTGTTTCCCTAGAAGCGCTACGAAGTGTTTCTAGGCAGGATTCTTGGAGGGCTGTGCGTGGGACTAGGGACAAGCCGTGGCCAGGCACCACAGCGTGGGCTTTCCCTACAAACCATGGCAAAGGGTCATCTCCGAGCAGGTTTTCAAAGTGCAAGGCAGCCAGATGGGGTTGTGAGTTGTGAAAGACCAACATAAAGTTTCAGACATTCCTGGACCATTTCAAAACGTGTTTTGACGAGCCCAGTTGCATGGGGTTTTCTGCAAGGCCTTTTATGATTATATCTCTCAGTAGAAGACTCAAGACTGCTTTAAAGAAAGAAAAACAAACAAAAAGATGCAATTTAACTCCAAATACCTGAAGAGAGTAAGTAGGGAACCCAACTTTGGAAAACACACTGCAGTGTTTATTTGAAGATAAAAACCACTGCTGCAAACCACTCGGGTCTGATTTAGATTATAAAGGGTGTTTGGTTATATAAATGCAAGGGATGTTTTAAAAGTCTTCCAGCAAGCCCCTTTCAGCAGTGCTACTCACAACAGAAACAAAGTGCTGGGTTCAGCCACTGCTTTCACCAGGCCCCCTGTGCCTGTGGGGAGGTTTTATGAGCAGGGGTTGAGTTCAGGGCCCTGTGAGGGAGAGCAGGGCAATTCACAGGGAAACAAAGCGCTGTCCCAAGCGGCCCAGGGGGATCCTCTGCCAAGGAAGCACAAGAATTGACTCGATAACCTGATGCAAAAGATGTCCCCAAAAGGACACGTTTACCCCAGCCTTCAAAAAATACCCAGCATTGTTTGAAGCAGAGGGTTATTGTTAAGGGAGATGCAAGGTCCCTTATTTCTAGCATCCAGGTCCCCATCCATACTCCTCTCCATTCCCATGAAATGCCAGTTTGGTCAAGATTTGTTCAGTGTTACCCTGCTCACAAGGAGAATCCGTCAGGTCACCTACATCCATCACATGGTTCCTCCATCCTAGAGGAACCACGGGCTGCCCTCCCGAGTCAACACTGACAGCCTTTGCAAAGCGAGGCTTTAGAGCAACCACATCACGCTGGCTGGCACAAAGGACATTGCTTACTCAATATTGCGTGTTTGTCATACACTAACTTTTCCCAGGGATGCCAGGAACACCAGGAATTACTGAGGAGTGTTTTTCCGCAGTGGCATTTTCCTATCAATTTTCAAAGCCCTAAGGCTGAAATTTACTGTTTCAGGGAAAACCCCCCAAAAAAACAATGCTGTGCCTTTCCTAGATGTCCTTTCACCAGCAGTAAATGTCTGCGTCCTTGCAGATGTAAAGGGTGATGTGCTGACAGGCTGGGCTCGCTCTGGGACCCCCTGTCCCCAGCTAAGCTGTCACCTCGATGAAGGGTTTGTTTGCCCTCCCAACTCCCCTGTTCATCAGTGCCCAAATCAAGCTCAGGCAAGGACCCTGTAACACTCTGGTCTGTCACGTTCCCTTGCACGAGGAACGACAGAGCTGGATGAAATCATTTATTTGCCATCACAATGATCTTCAGAGATGAGTAAATGACACTCTGATGAAAGGGTAATATTTAGGATAAATATATAACTCACTTATCAGTACTGACTTTGGGTCCTGCTTTTTCCATGGAGTCAAGAAGGGGTTACAGACAGGGCACTTGGACAACACTCTGAAGATACATGAATCCTTTACCACTCTGAGAGTAGCTCTGAGCTGCTACAAGTAGGTCCCAGGCCAGGACAAAGAGATGACCCTGCCCTTCTTCGATGCAGCACTTGGACTTCCTCCCCAAAATTTTTTTTAAAAGGTTGGCAACTGCAACTCACAACCTCAGTGCAGAGAAAAAGGTGCATACATTCAGCTCCAGCTGTCTTGATCACCTAAGGCAGCACGTCTGAGTAGGAGAAGCACAGCTCTACTTTATGGTGACACACTTCCCATGACTGCATCAACACAACGCTTCCCTTTAGATCTGTGCAACTGCGTGAGCCTAAAATGTCAATCTGACATTCTGAGCATCTGGTTCAGCCATCTACGTCACTCACGTTTCCTCTGCACTCTTCCTGTTGCTTTAGTGCTAAAGGCAGAGGAGAGGGTCTGAGATTTGCTCCTAGAGACTAAAACATGGGCAACTCACGTCAGGAATCAGCACTTCTGGATTTCCTTTCCAAATATAAGGGAGGCATTAAGAAGGCACAGAAAAGGGTATCCGTAAATTAGTTAACAAAAGGAAATAAGAATGTTCTCGGCCTGGGTATTACTGCAAGGTCACTGCACTCCTCTGTACTTTATGTTACTCAAAATGGAGCTGCTGCATAATTTGAGAGGTTTTTCATTACATATGAAGTTGAACCATCTCTGAAATAGTTCCTGCTGAAGTTAATATCAAGTCATTCTTGTTTCCCACTGTCCCATTTTCCAATACACCACATTTCTGCACTGACAACTGGTAATTGCACGGCAGGATCTGAAACATTTTGGCAATAGATCACAAAACTCTTCAGGATGTAGGAGGAAACATGGGATTACTCAAGAAATGGGAACACATTAGCCAGTTAACATGATCAGAAAATTAGCATTCAAAAAGTCATTTAGAGGTTTCAAGGTCAGCGTATTAAGAGGGAAACAATTCACAAAGTTTAGAACTGTTGTTTCACGTTGCTGGAAAACTCCACCATGACACCACCTTCTCTTGTTGGGGTATTTATCCTGTCTGTGAGTTACTTCTGCCTTCAAACTGTGGAGCAAATCTCTGCAACGCTGCACCAGCAGTAAAACAGGGTCTGGTTCTGTAACACACGCTGGTCTGTCACAAGTGGGCCCCAAGAGCCAGGAGTGTCAGCAGTCCCCGTGGAAGTCTCACCTGCTCTTGGTTTTACACAGCACAGGTCAAATCCCATCCCCAACCATGTACAGCCCCATTTTAATGCTTCCAATCCCACAAGAGCTCTGTCTGCAGAAACACCAGAACTGAGATGTCGGAAAATAACGGACAGACAACAGTAGAAATAACATTTTTGTAGGTTTAGTGTTTGTAATTTGTTTTACAGCTTATAATGAAATACTGTTAGAGATAGGCTACATTCATATGTTTCAGGCAAAATACAGTTTTAAAATTGTAAGGCACTTCAAGATGTCCTAAAACAAATGCTTATTTAAAAATTCAACAAGAGGGCTGGATGAGAACTCTTTCTACCCTTTAGTGTTCTGGTCAGTAAATGATCAATTCTCTAGTCAGGCAGGCAAGTGAAATAATCAATAGAAAGGTTTCCAAGACAGAGTCACTGCTGTATTAGTGTGCATTCTGGAGCAGTCTATTTGAAAGTGTCTTCAGTTGGGGAGGGAGGGCATGGTGTGAATAAGATGCATTAAAATAGTTCTTTGAACTGGGCAACAAAGATGCATTGCAAGGATTAAGTTTCATTACTTTCATTGGATTAAATTCCTTCCATTCATTATTGCCAACAAGAGTAAGGAATAAAAAGGAGCTGGTTCTCCCCTCCCTCCCCCCCAGTCCCATTATAATTCAACACAAGATTTCAATGACTTAAAATGACCAGGACAGAAGCCCATGAAAAACTGCATCTGGCCACTTCAGAGTACGTTTAAATATTCATTACTGACTTCCTCAGGTCTCACCTCTTATTAAAGAAAGAGAAACATAAAAGAATTGGCAACTGTCTAAGTTGCTTCCCATCAAATTGATATTTTGCTTCTTTTTAACGTGACCCCACTGTTCCCATCGAGTACCTGCATTCAGAAACACACCAGCAGCTCTCCTTGGCAGAGGCACGGTGGGGCAGGGGATGAATGCAGGCAGGGCCCCGGGCCCCACGGGGAAGGAGCAATGAGCAACTTTGCTTAACACACTTGGGTCTCAGCTTAAAAACAGCTTCAAAAGCTGGCCATGCTGGGCTGCTGTAGCAACAAGGGGGCTGACACCAAAACACTGACTGAAAACTTCACTCGAAGATGCATCTGTAGGAGTTGAAATCTGCTAAAAACTGACAAAAAACAAACAAACAAACAGTGGCAAAAACACTGCCTACTACTCAGGGCCCCTGAGAAGGGGATGGTAGAAACGAGTGCCTATCATCCATCTGTGTATTTTCAAGTTGTGTCTTACCTATTTTATTGCTCGGTACATTTTCAAGTCTTTGGGAGCTGAAAAATGACTCACAGGGGCTCAATGGGATAGGCACTACAGTATACACCTGCACCCCTAGTCCTCTCAAAACCACCTCGGAGGGACAAAACCTCCAACCCAACCAACCAACCAACCAGTAATTTGTTTTTCCTACAAGTTCTTGATTGTTTTAAATTCTGACTTACTTGAATTGCACTTTAAAGCCCAGCAGCAAAAAGAAAACTTGGTAGCTATATTCAGGAATATATATATATATAAAAAAATTTTTAAGAGTCAAGACATTTTATCAAGTCTAAAAATGCATAGATATCAACTGCATAAGCTGTCAAGTTTGACCTGGCTACAGTAAAGAATCTGTGAAAAAAAAAGACTACCCTAAGAGACCATATAATGTTTGGGCAGAAGTGGGATGCTTGTTCAGTTAGGAAAGAAACTGCAGTTAAGGATCGAGCTAAATTAGAACCAGCCACCACTGGTCTGAACTCATCACACACAGAGGTGCTGCTGTGCAAACAGGAACTCTGATGAAATCTAGCTTTGTGAAGTGAAAAAATGCATGACTTCAAGGCAGCTGCTGCTAAAGACAAGAAAGGAAGGTGGTACCTCATGGCCCTAAGCTCAAAAGATCTCGAGATCTCAACTTGTGTGGCTCACTTTTGCTGGCAGGAGAGTCAAGCTCTAGATCACTGAGTTGATTGCTATGGTTATACCAGCAGGCAAGTTAAAACTGTGGCTCTGGAATCATCTTACTGTCGTTCAGCACTGGTGTGACTACGTTCACCTGGGACAGCAAGAAGCGTGTGAAAGATGAGAGGAACAGAACAGGGCACTCACTGGTTGCAATTTCACTAACAGCATGCAGTTGGTTTCTCTCAGTATCTGTAGGTTCTTCTTCCCAAGCAAACCTCACAGAATTTGCTAAAGTGGCATCTGGTTGCTTGGCACATGCACCTTATTGTGTCTTAAAAATATACTTAAAAAAAATTACTTGGGAAGGCATAGAGCACATGCAATTAATTCCCTGTGGATCTATGCACACAGGGAATCACGTGTGCATGTGGGAGCTAAGTTGCAATGATTAACAACAGACAGGGCACTATTTTACAACCAGATAATTTCTTTCAAGTTCCAGTTTTTCCAAGGGAAAACTGGGGAAATAAAGAGTGCTGTCAAGGAAGTGCAAGGCAAAAAATTCAACATGCACACCGAGACAGACTGGAACATACCAAGTTTCAGAGACCTTGTTCTTCAGGTCACATGAAAGGAAAAATTGTAGTCTAATTAAAAAAAAAAATCACTAAAGCTAGTTATAAAGAGCAGAATTATCAAAGTGCTTTAATATATAAAGTGTCAAACATAATTAAACAGGACCATTAGCACAGAGCTGCCATAAGATGTTCAAATGGGTACATGTGTTTTCTGAATGCAGGAGAGAAGCACAGGTTTTTAAATCACCCTCTAGGGCCAAAGTGGGTTAAGAAAATTTTTCTTGTTCATTTCAGCTTCCTAACATGATGGTTTTGCTCTGCTCCTGCATTCAAAGGCACAGTTGGATTTGCTCTATCAAAAACTGCATCAAAAGGACTGTCTACCATGAAATATTAATAAAGGGGCAGCTCTCACTGAGTGAAACACACAACGGCCTCATAAAGTAGATTTATAGATACCTGCCAATTAATAATATTAATTTTAAAGGTATTTCTTGAGCTTAAAAATTCCGAGCTATTTTCTGCAGCTTTCCTTTAAACACAGTTTAAGATAACTGAGTGTGTTATTTGAACCATCAAGAGACTGCCAAAGCTACTGCAACAAGAGCAAATGCAAACAAATAAATAAGGAAGACGTTTCAAAAGCACCTCGTGCAAGAAGCTCAGACAACATGCCTCTGCCTCCCTACCAGCTTTTCCTCTCCTGTTAGGAACCAGGAAAAAAAGACATTCTCCACAGCACTTCTCTGGGTACTTTCAATTCACTGAGCTGCTGTGTACCTTAGGCAGATGACCTTAAAGATGGAAAGTTTAAAGATGGAAAGTAACTCTACCAAGCACAGCAGAGCAAACTGCAGTGGGGAAATGTGGCTGTTTATAAACAAAAAAATGTCAATCAAGACCTTTCTAGCAATTCACAGCTATAAAAGCAGATTTGCTCCAAATCTGTAAGCTGAGACTCAAAAGCATGACACGGAGCACCACATCTGGTCCCTTGCACAGGCCTCAAGTCTGAAGTAATACCAAGTACAACAGAACAACTTGTCTGTTTTCTGAAGGCATCATAAAGGCAGCAACACTTCAGGAGTAATGGGAAGAGGGAGGAGGAGGAGGAAAAATAACAAATACTGTCAGAAGGAGACCCTAAGAGCAGCTTAGTATAACAAGGGAGAAAAAAAAGGTGGCTCAGTTCTATGATGGCTATAACATCTCTAACAGTACAGAGACCCTACACCTCTAGGCAAAGGAAGAGTAACCACAGTTTGGAAAAATCTAGTCCTGAACACAAAAAATTCAACTTTCATTTTCAGTGGATGGGTGTAAAATCTGTAACTGAGATCAAAGGAGACAGAAAGGAATCAAACTGCTATTTAAAACACTGGGGTCCATACATGCTCACATGGCATCATTAGCCTGTTTCTGATTTACCACAGTGTTAAAGGATCTGGACAGTCTCCTTTGCTCTGCAGGATGACTGAAGTCCAGTCAAGTTTCATATATCAAAATCCTTCTGAATCCGCCAGTGAGAACAAATCCCTCTCCCAGCCCGTCTGAGGGAGGGGGGTGCCTCCCAGCCAGGAGACTTTTCTAACAACCCCAGGCAACCTACAGGCAGCGCGCTACCGTAAGCAGCAGCACTGCACCAAGCAAGTCTAGGCTTGCTAAGATGTTCTGTCCCTGCGTGGACTTGAGGACAGTTTCTCATGAGCCCTTCAGGCCAGCGGCTCACGCTTCACCATTCCATTATTGCTTTTCAAATCCATTTTCCTTCCCGTCTTCCCCCGTGGCTCCCCGTTATCCCAGAAGGACTTTCTGCATCCTGTGGGCAGCGACGCTGGCTTCGTCCTCGGAGTCAGACTCGCTCTGGGAAGTGGAGCTCTGGGAAGTGGAGCTCTGGGAGGCAGAGCTGCAGGGAGAGGAGCACTCTGGGGAGCACAGGTAGTGCATCAGCGGGAGCCGATACTTCCCACAGAAGTCAACGAACTTGATCTGTCGGACGCAGCTGTCAAAGTACACGCCTGTGAGGGAGAGGGAACAGGAGAAACATGAGACCCTGTGCCCAGAGACCTGCAAACTCCGCAGGGCTCCTGGGCCTGGAGCACGTGCCTTGAATCAGGATTTAATTGGCACTGCACTGGATGTAGGAGCACAAGGGATACTGGTGGAAGGGACCAGGATACCTACGAAAATGTGAAATTTCTTTTCTTAGTAAAGAACTCCTGTAAAACTGTATTGTTCTCTTTTTAAGAGTTATTTGGTAGGTGATTCAGAACAGCACGCTCTTCACATAAAGACACAGGGCAGTTACTTCCAAATAATGTGTCAATTTCTTCTAACCATTAGGGAGAAAACTCAGGCTGGGAATTTGCAAACTTCTTAAATGACAAATGAATTAATGCACTCTATTTTCAAACTTGTAAAACCTCTTCTACCAGCTAGTAAAAATGCATTCACAAACAGACCTTCACAGCTCTACTTTCCTTCTGCTTGAGTGAAGTCACCATGCTGAGCTTGGATGCTACTTTCCATGGCAACAGTCTTGCTGTAACACACAATTACGTTCTCTTCCTGTCACAGCAAGTGATTTTAGACGCTGACATTTTCAGAAGTTTCCAGCAGAGTTTTAAGTCCTAGCTGGTCAGGAGTAAGCTTTTCTCCTGCAGTGCTAGAGCAACGCTGCAGTACTGTGCAAGTTCATAAGGCATAGTAAAAAAGTACAAAACCAATCCACTGTTATCCAAGCTGGGCAAAACTCTTAAAAAAAGAAACTTTTCTTTCCCTCCCAACATAAGCCCCAGCCCTTCCATCTTTGCTTATGGAGCGTGCTTTGATACTGTCCTGTAAGAAGATAACAGCTTGCTTTATGACTGCAGGGTAGGTACTAATTAATGATTTTTTCCCCCTTAATCTTCTAAAGGCTAAATGTGCAGATCATTTACTCTGGATAAAGATTAAGCATTGAGCCAAATTAAGCCCGAGCATTCCAGGCTGTTTTATGAAGTCCTCTCCTTCCAAGATCTACACGCTAGTGGTCCCAAGCTAGAACTAAACAAGTTGCTGTTGGTAACTGCTGAGCACTAGAGCCACTCTCCTCTCTTCCATCAGAAACGATGCTCACCGTTCAGCAAGAGCGTGTGCAAGAGTTCTCCTGTCCATTACTTGCTCTGAGCTATTTCAGGGCAAATAGATCGGAAACTTCAGACCATAAAACCACAGTGGAGTGCTGGGATGAGCTACAAAGACTCTGACAGAAGCGCTGTCTTACATTCCCATGCAAATACAGTAAACCAGCACTACAACTCCGAATACTGTTCCTAAGGGAACAAGGCTCCTTAAAGACAAGTTTGCAGGACACCTGGAGCCAGAATGCGGATGCAGTAAGTAACACCTGGAACCTGAGTGAGCTCATAAAGTCATGGCAAGAGAGAAAGGAAACCATCAGGTAAGAGCAGGAAGCAGAGCTGTAAAGGTGAACCTACCCCCGCATTTAGGGTTGGGACAGTTGCTGGCCAAGCTCAGGTACCGGACAAGGCTCTCCGGGAGGTCGCTGGGAGTGTAGGGAATGTTGCGAGTTTTAACTGTGCGTCCAGCCAGCTCCTGCAGGCTCGGGGGATTGTAGGTCAGGTCACGCACAAACCGCACCACCAGCGGGTTCCCACGCAAGCTCAGCTCTTCGAGGTGAACCAGGTTAAGGATCTCTCGAGGAAGGTAAGTCAGCAGGTTATTGTGCAGGCTAAGGGAACGCAGGGAATGCAGCCTAAGGACAGAGATAGATAGCTTGTCAAGATGTGCAAGCAAAATTGCCCCACAACTGCATTCTGCAGACCTAATTACTCTCCCCTCTCCCACCAATTGCTTTTTCTTTGGCTTTTCTCCCTTTTAAAACATAAGTTCACGCTAAAAGAGCTGCTCTTACTCCAGCACACACAATGCGCTAGAAAACTTGGCTCGGCTCCGGAATACCTGCTAAAGAAACGCAGCCTTAAACACGCTGCTGTCCCTCTCAGTATTCTCCACACACACCCCCCAAAAAAGGTAGAACAAAAGTGTGCAAACCGAGCGCTTTCAGGGGACATAACGTTTCCTTGTGCCCAGTGCATGCATCAAGAACAGTCCCATGCAGTGCTCTGAATAAGTCACCTGCTCTGTCTCATGCATTAAAGATGATTGCTGGGAGGCAGCCAGCCCTGGAAAGCCCCATGTTTTCATTGCTTGCGGCTGCACCATCTCGCGCTGTGACACCACCGGACCTGAGAAAGGTCAGGCCAGGCCAGCTACGGCACAGGGGACAACCCATTTTTTTGCTTTTGGACGAGGCTTCCCCCTCTCAGGAAGCCCAAAGCAATGCTCCAGCGCGGCATCCAGGGCTGCTCCCAAACTTGTAGAAGTTATAAGACATGGTATATCAAGAATAATGCCACTACACCAACAAATTCCAACTCCGAGAACTCCATGCTGCCCTTTAGCTGTTTTTAGGGTTACAGCTTAGGCTACACGTACAGAGCTGCAGTGTCCTCTTTCCCCCCATTATGAACAGATAAAGCAGTAACCTAGCCCCTAGAACTGTGCCGTAGGATTAAATGAACACTCTGAGATCCCAAAGTAAGGAATGCCAAGGGAACACAGGGGATGGTACAACAAAAAAGTACACACAGAAAGGTTTTGGGTGAAAGGCAAAACAGATCATTCCTTCATTATTAGTAAAACAGTACCATTCTTACTTCTTAAGGTAGCAATTTATCTTTTCTGAGTTGCCTGGGTACTTTTCAGGGCCCTCTATACAAATCTGTTAGTTCACTGTAAGTTGCAATCTCAGTGATGTTTTTTAACCCTTTGAAAGAGTTTTTCAACCCTTTGATAGAGTTTATCAGACAATATATTCATGGTCTGCCTGCAGTGCACCATGCCAAGGATGTTCTTTTTCAAGTCCAGTCACATTAACAAACTGAAGGACAAATAGGTCCTCCCAGGTGCTTTTATCCACACACACACAAGAAGAAGTTCAAAGAGTTAATTACAGCTGGTGGCTGATGACAGTAAATACTCACTGTGACAGCTGAGGTGGAATGCTCTGGATCTTGTTGTCACACAGAACTAGATACCTCAGAGAAGGCAGTTTTGCTAATTCAGGTGGAATTGCTGTAATGAAATTCCCTCCAAGGTAGAGAAACTCTAAACTGAAAAACAGAAGAGAAAACAGTGCATTATTTCATTAATTTCAAGTTTCCTTTAACACCTAGGTTTTCACATCTCCTGCATTTCTTAAAGGAAACTGACAGATGACTACCTATGAGATAATTTGCTGAGAGAAAGAAAAAAAAAGCTGAGTTGCACATCAAAATTACAACAGAGCTGCTGTTTCACAACAGATAATGTTGAGATTTTGCCTCTAGACTCCTGCAGGTAGGCATCAGACAAGTGTGTATTCCTACACCAACCCCTTTTGCAAAGCTCGTGCTCCTATTTCCAAGGAAGAGCAGCCTGCACACACAGGGTCTGCAGCACTGACACAGATCCTGCTGCAGCCAGTGGGAGCTCTCCGTTTCGGCAGGAGTGAAGCACCAGCACAGTGTCTCTCCCTGGAAATCCTGGTCCTGCACTCGTTGCTCTTTGTGGAATCATTTGACTCCTCAGTGACTAACTGGAACCTCTCAGCATTACTCAGAGGCAGCCAGTCCCCCTTTGATACAATTCACACACCAACACCACAGCTGCAACAGCACAGAGTGCACCGAAGTCTCACAAGAACATGC
Source organism: Mohoua ochrocephala (assembly GCA_013398855.1). NCBI lineage: Eukaryota > Metazoa > Chordata > Aves > Passeriformes > Acanthizidae > Mohoua > Mohoua ochrocephala. Next base: position 79,218 of record VZTA01025924.1, on the reverse strand, counting down.
ATGCAATTTCTCAGAGAGATTGATTTCACTACACTGAAGTCAGGAAGCCCAAAGCTACCAGAAATCATAGCTGGGCTTCACTGCAGTTTGGGCCTAAATAAAAGAATCACTGGATGTCCTATGAAAACTCAGTGGATGGGAGACAGGAAGGGAGAGAGGCGCTAGATCCCTTCTGCCAGGTGGAGCAGCCAGTATTTGCCGTGCATCTCTGCCCTTCTAGGAAGAAAAATTGGCAAGCATTTCTCTTTGACATAATAGCTTCCAGTCCCCATTCCACGGACTTGGGTAGCTTTCTTTCCCTGTTCTCGGATGTTGTCTGAAAGAGGAACAAAGGCAGGCTCAGTTTGGGTACTTCTTGCTAATCACAGTCCAGCCAAGATTTTTTTCCGTGTTTGAAAAAGGTGGATCCCACAGTCCTGGTTCAGTATCTCCAGTACACACTCGGGTTGCCTAACTGCAATGCACCTTGGCCTTCTCTGATCCAATACAAGCACTGCCCACGGGCCAGGGAAAGTGAACTCATCCAGGCTCCATCTTTAAGCATAGGTTATAACTTCCCTGGAGTAGGAGACACCTTCATCTCACCCCAGCAAGTGAGAAACGCTGTGGATACAACTGGCACAGAAACACAGGAAGGGAGCGCCCAAGGGACACCGTGGTCGACCCAGACAAAGTCTGAGCCCTGAGACTCTGTGCCACAGCATGTGTGGAGCGCAGAGGAGCTCCTCCCTGAGACTTCCCCTGGGATGGAGCAGGAGAGCAGCAGAGAGAGTCTGTTTTGCTCAGTTCTTGCAAGAAACTTGAACCCCGGAGATCCAATGACAGCATCTGCTTGGGGCTATAGAGGCCACTACTGCAGCACAAAGGTGCCCAGCAGTGAAGGGCAGAATGACAGATCTTTACAGCACACCAGGAGATGCTCGCAGGGCTCAGCTTCCCCTGGATTCCCTTGTATTTCTGGAGTATGTCAAAGGCAAGCTAAATAACTGAAATTTGACAAAGTGGGTACAAAATTAAGCCTTGAACTGAATTTGATTATATGGAAAGCAGTAGCTACAGACCAAGTGGGACAGCACATTTGGAGGTTACTCTGAACGTGCAAGGAAGCACACAGGGAAAAACCACCACCAATCGCCACTGCTCCAAAGTAACCTCTCTTTTACTCAGACAACCTGTAGGTGAGGAGTGGGGGTAGGAGGAAGGCTGCTGTGCAGAGACCACGTCAAGGAGAGATTATTTTTAATTAACTTTTGATCCCCTAACAAAGCCCTGAGTTTTAACCAAAATTCCTCCTTCAAACCTCCATTGTTTCCCAAGGTGGATTTAGGCTGCTTGGCTCTCACTAGGGACTTAACTGCTGAGTATACAATTCCTAGGCATATTTTAACTCCATACCATTGCTGGAGCCCACACCAAAAACTGTTGGGCAAGGGAATTCTAGCAATGTGGGTTTCAATATTTAAACAAGGTTTAGAAGTGTACAAGTTTGCACTTCCTAGGAAAAGTGAATAATTAACTCCTCATCCTTTGTGTTTGAGGACACTAATGCCTGTAAAGTGACATGGCATGAAAACACATCCTACCAGGGAAGGAGAAGAGGGCGCAAATTATATAATAAAAATGTTTTAGAAATTCGTTTCAAGGCATGAAATGCATATGTTTCAAGAGTAGCCTACTGTACAAACTAAGTGTGCAAAAACACTGCCTACAAATCCGTTCTGTAAAGTCTGTAATGAGAACACTCAGTCATACCAGGAAGGATATAAAGACCTAACATAAGAATACAAACTGTCTCTAACTAAAAACCCACTAAAGAAGATAACTCCTTAATTGGCAACAAAATGCTTCTTAAAAAAATGTTTTCTTTTTGCTCATCTTCTGAATCACCTTTTTGGAGTCAGTAGACTAAAAACTCATGAGGCCCAGTCTGCTACAGCAAATTCAGAATTTCCACATCAACTTATGGTATTAATTAGATGATTAATTTATTAAAAAACCACAGGGAGGAGATTTTGAAACTACAAAAAAAACTTATTTAAAACATAGGAAAGATATTCTTACAGCTTCCACTGAAACACTGCTCAGCAGGAAAACGAAATCTGTAACTCCCACCCATCAAAGTACAATTTGCTAGGAAGAAGGATCTAGCGTAGTCTTGGCTATGCAAGGTGAAGGAATCAACAAGAGCCATTTCTGCATCAAATTAAAGTGTCAAGAATCGTCTGAGCAAAGCTAATAATGACACAGGAAAGCATTTTCAAGAGACACGACCCTTTTATCAAGAGCACTGACCACAGCACTGGGACCACAGCTTGTTCCCAGCTCGTTTGCTCCTGGCCTGATTTTCCTGTCACACTAAGCCTGTACCTAGAGGCCAAGGTGATGCTGGCTCTCAAGTTGTCCTACTCAGGGCAGGGCAGTTTGCTGCTTGGTAAGACGAGCAAAAGCACTGCTCAGCTCTGCCCTCTTCACACAAGAGCCTGCAGTAAGTCAATCCACAACGTTCATCACAGGTTTTTGCAGGAGGACCACAGCAGAGATGGCACTGAGCTCAGTGAATGCTTCTAACTAACCTTTCACACTTAGACCTAGCTCTTCTGACAATCATTAATCTGTACAGTCATTTTGATCGATCAGCTACGGTCTTGTGAGCTGCTGTGTACACAGAGGTAGAACTGGATTTTTTTCCTGCACTTTCAAAAGTCCAGAACCTTCAAAAAGCCAGAGATCAACTATCATCAAACAAACATAAGCTCGGTTTCAATTTTTGAAGCTAGAGTGAATGATGTACTTCCAACCTGCCACACAGACTCTGGCTGAATGAGTTTCAAGAGAGGACAAACAGTAACAAAATCAATCTCAACGGAATCTGAAAAAAGAACCCAACAACCATGTGACAGAGTAACTAATGAGGGTTGACACTTTCTCTCCTGCCTTTTAGCAATGTTGACAAATACACTAATAAAAGGCCAGAGTCCCTTTCAGCCTCACACCCAGCAGCCCCCTGCTCAGCACAGCCAGTCCTAATTGCTGCCAAGCACAGCCAGCACACTGAGCCCATCATGTGGTGCTCCTCTCTAGCAGCATATTTCACACCACTGGGCTGTAGGGCAGCAATGAAAATACTTCTACCTACTAGGAAAGGAGTGGAGAAATGCTCAAACAACCATGATCAATTCAGGGAGTGGCAGCAAAGTTTAACATGCAAAGAGACTGTACCTTCTTGCTTGAGTATGTCCTTGATGTTTTCAGGTCATCAGGTACCACAAATCAAATCCAAAAGCCCCCAAACACTCAGTAAATAAGAAGAGCCACTCTGAGCACTAGAGGTATTTTTTATACCCTATCAATTACCACAGCACTCCCATAGTCATGTTTCAAGGGGATAATGTCTTCAGGCACAGGAGATACTCAAATTTTCAATCCACCCTGTTTCCCCACAGATGCTTCTTCGGATAAAATTTAACAGCTGACATCAAACAGATGCATCTAAATAGGTAATCTAAAAAAACCCAAACCAACAATGGAGCCTGAAATAGCTCCAGGTCTTTTTAAGATAAACGTTTTAGCAAGAAATTTCCAGGGCAGTTTTGAGGCTCATGCAAGGGAGGAATTTCAAAGCAGCCCACAATACACTCCTGTTAACCCTGTTCTACGATTTGCTAATTCCTGAGAGAACTGCATAGCCTTTGCTGACACGCAAATTTAAGATCAAACGGTCGTCTGAGCACTATTTGCAAAACGTTTGAAGAGGGGAAGAAGAAGGGAGACAGCAAGCAGATTTCCTAATGCTGTATCTTTATCAAAGCTCCGCTCGCCCTTTTTCCCACACTAACAGCCGTTCTTTAAGCGTATGCTTGTCTAACATGCTTAATACTACCCACGAATGAAAGCAAACGCTCTGGTTTTCAATGCATCTAAGCCTTTACACAAACCTTGGACGAATCCAGTTAGGCCTTTGAGGTCTTTGATCCCAGCCCTCGCACAACCAGGCTTTATTAGAGGAATACCGGCAAGAGGGAAAGGAGCGTGCACGGGTCTTTTCCAAGCTCTGCCTGCCCCCGGTGCCCAACGGAGCACGAGAGTATTCCCTAGGAGAGTACGACTAAACTCAAAATTCCCATGGGAGATTCAAAGTACTGGCTGTGTTTCACCAAGCCCTTGAGAATTATTCATTTTACAGGACACCTGCAGGCCTGCACACTGATCAGGGCAATCCTTGCACCCTTAAGCCAAAAGCCACAGCTGCACCATGACGATCGGAGCTACGTTTTACCGGATTTGCCACACAAATTTTGTGCCAGGATGGGCACAGGTAGATGGCCACATTTCTAGCTCACCAGCTGTAACACACATTGCCCCAGTGCATCCACAGCTGGATCAGCAGTGGGAGGATACGCAGAACCGATGCAGCAGCGGGATCTCCATGCAGATCACAGTCCAGGAGCTGCTGAGGGCTGTGAACTGAGTCTGAGAGAGAGTGACCGACCATAACATCTCCCACTGAAAACACAGCAAGGTCAGCAGGGAGAACTACAGAGAAGATAACACTTGTGTCTGCCTATGCTAAGCTCGTATTTTATCTGGCAACAAACAGGAAAGCAATGCAAAGAAGCTGCTCTCACACATCTGGTGCATTCACCACTCTAAATCCACAGCAAGAGCCAATGCTCAGGCCTTGCACTGTAGTGACACGCCAGCTGTCAGGAACTGGGGATGCTGGGCATACAGAACAGCCTCAACAGGATCAAGAAAAAGCCCTCAGCAGGGGCAACACCTGCGTTTCTCAGAAACACACGAGGCTATTGCTGGGCACCCTCGATGCTTACAGTGCAACTAGGATGAAAGAGCTCTGAATTTTCCTAATGGAAAACATGAAGCAAAGGCTATTTATGCCTGGTGCCAGCTTGCTATGATCAGCATCATCCTACTGCCATCATCAGAGCAATCGTGATCATACACTGACGAAGCCATGCAAAGGAAGCTCCGAGCATACAGGTGGTCCTTCCACAACAGCCTTGGAGATAACCAACAATCAGGAACACTCACATTCCACGCAGGATCTTGCACTGCACACAAAACATTTGTGTGGGCAAGGACGGGGCAGATGGCTGAAGCTGGAAGGAGTAAGACACGACAGCGGCAGGACTGGTTGTGGTTCTTATCACCAGGTTCATTAAACTGCTGAGTCACCAGGAACATGCCAGGGAAAAGCTTCTGCACAATGCACCTGACCCAAATACAGCTTGCTGCAAAGTGGTGGATTTATTATCTTCCTGCGAGTATCAACACATGGCACACACCTCCCATTCCAGGACCTTTGCATTCGTAGTCACCAGCACGTTCCTTCTCCTTTGGCAGGTCAGACCCATCAGCTTTTTATACTTTCAACTTTAACACATACACAGGCTCCTTATCCACTGTATTCCTGGCCTTCACTAAAACTGGTATGCTGTCCCTTCAAAAGCTAAACCAGGAAACTATGGGGTGCAGAGGAAAGACACAAAGCTTTTAAAAAAAATCTCATCACAACTCAGACAATCCTTGGAAATCTAAGAAGCATTTCTAGATATCTGTAACTCCAGTCTGCTCTATAATCAGTGACTGGAGCAAATGGAAAGCTGCCAGGGTCACGGGAAGAGGAGAACTGCTGGCCTCAGGAACTTTCGTAGCAGCAGGAGGAACTTGATCAGTAAGAGTGCTGCCTGCATTCCCCTGTTGTCTCAGAGCCCCTAAGATAAGAGAAAAACTTCTTTTTATGAGAAGTTGCACATAGAAAAAGGCTCAAGGTCTTGGCTTGTCAGCAGCAGCAAGACTGGCACTTGCAGATTGAGCTGTGAGGTCAACAGAAGCCACAACACCAGGTCCCACCTCCAGCTTCCAGAGCTCAGAAACTAACAGAGGTCTCCATGTTGCTGTGCTGTAACAGCTGGCTCTGCTCCGTCCTTGCTCAGACTCATTTTACCCCTTCCACAAGAAGCACGCTCACGCTGAGGACACTCTTTTGTCAGCAAGTAGGAGCAGAGTCTGGCAGCAGCTTGTCTCCAGAATGTACTTTCTATGTTTTTGGTTACCTGGGTCCCAATGAACAGATTCAGGATTCCCTCTGGAGGAACAACACATTATAAAGTGTTGTTTTCTCCCAGTGCCGGCAAAGCCGTACGCGGCTCCCTTTTGTTACTCAAGCAGTCCTGGACACAGAAATCACTGATGGCAGAGTGGTAAAAAAGCTGACAGTCCTGGTGGGGCACAGATTTGCTATCTTGAGCTAAAGTTCAATTATATTATGGTGACATGCTAGCAGAAGTTCAATGAGGTAGCAGTGGTGACGTGGGCAGCAGACAGAAGCTGTGTCTAAGAGTAACTTTTCCACCTGACACGTCCCTTTGCAACGATAAAGGGACAGTTCAATAGCTTGGTCTCCATTTGCTCTCTCTGAATTCTCATTCTGGGGGTTTGAGCATGACCAGCCCAAGAAAAGCTGCAAGACAGGACAACCAGGAGCCCTGCTTCAGGGCAGGTCAGAGGAACAAAGCAGAGGGACAGAGGTGCAGTGTGGAGCACAGGTCACAGCCTGCTGGGGCACCATGCGCAGTGCTACACAGCCCAGTATCTTCCTGGGGACATCACGGAAGAAAAGCAGGGCTGAGGTTTGCTTTCTTAGGGAAAAAAGAAGGAAAGAGAGAGAAAAAAATCACAACCACAGACTGAGACCATGTAAACAGCAGCAGGGAGCCTCTGACTCAGAGGTGGGAGCAACAATCACATCCCAACCACACCCTGGATGCTACCAGATATGCTATGGAGACAATGTGGGTCATCTTCCTCATGCAGCTGCCCTCCTCCATTGGCCTCCTCTCCCGTGCCTCATTTCCTTTTTCATTCCTGAAGCATCTGTTCCTAGACAGAGAAAAAGCTGAGCTTCCTCTTCCTCCTGACAGCCCCAACCCAGCACGTATCACAACTCTGTCAAGAAGAATACGGGCATTCTCCATCACTCAAAATGTCTCATAGCATCTCTCCAGAGTCTAAGTTAAGTCCAGAGAGCTTAACCCAGAATTGCTCCAAATCCTTAAACAGGCACATGCTATGCCTCCTGGACAAAAGCCACAAACCCAATTGTGTTATACTGCAGCAGACAAAGCCATTTCCCAACAGCAATCAAGCAGCTCTAGTACTGCTCACCTACACCCAAGGGAGACATCTCTCCACACAGAACATCCTATGCTTCCCCTGGATGCAGCTCTGCTGAGCCATCAGAGTGAATCCAGGTATTTAGGGTCAAGGGTGCTGGAATTGGCATAAGAGAGGCTGCCTCTGGCAAGTTCCTTGGCAAAGAACAAAGCAAACAGAGTTCAGATCCAAAGTGTCAGCAGAGAGCCGCACAAAGGCCAGCCTGACGCTTGGGAATCCAGCACGACACACTGAGGTGCCTGTGTCACTTAAGTCACAGCAAGCATCCAGCCTGCCCAGGAGGCCAGCAGGCTTCAGGAGCACGCGGCACAGGCCAATGCAGGCAGCCAGTACCCAGTGCTGTCTAAGGCCTGCTCCCACCCCACCACTGTTCCTAGTTGCTGTGGGTCAGTGGTGGTGGATACAGCCCCAGAGCCAGATGTACCACTGCACCCGAGCACGGCCTGGGGCTCCATGCTCCGGCTCTGTCAGTATCCATCAGATCTACACGAGACGATGGGTTGAGAGAAACACCACAAAACCCCACCCACGACAGCAAGCCCCCAGTGAGGCTGCAGCTGTATCTGCAGAAAGGCCCTGTTGTTTGCACGAGCCACAAACACATCTTTATTCCCCTGAGCAACCCATCGTGCAGCCAGGAGCTGACTGACACAGGGGGTTTATCTCACTGTCACCCAGAGATGTGCATGAGAGGAAAGCCACGGAGAGCCTTCCACATGCCAACACTCACACCAACCACACCATCACCAGGAGAGCTCCCCTGCACCACAGCAGCCCAGGGACTGGGCAGTCCCAAGAGTCACCCAGTTTGTGAGCACAGAAGGCCCATCGTTGCCTGGAGAATACACAGGATCGGTTGGGTTGGAAGGGACCACAGCAGGTCATCTGTTCCAACCTCCCTGCTCAAGCACAGTCATCCTAGAGCACATGGCACCAGACTGTGTCCACTGGAATATCTCCAGTGAGGGAGACCCCACAACCTCTCTGGGTAACTTGTTCCAGTGCTTGGTCACCCTCAGAGTAAAGAAGTTCTTCCTCATGTTCAGGAGGAACTTCCTGTGCATCATTTTCTGCCTCTTGTCCTATTGCCTGGCACCACCAAGAAGAGCCTGCCTCCATCCTCAACGCCTACCCTTTAGATACTTATACACATGTTGATGAGGTAAAGAACGTCCTGGAGTCTTGGTAACTCAACGTGACGAAGAGGAAGGGCCACGTTAGCGGCAGCAGTGCTTGGAGACACCTGACGCTGTAGAGAACTGACCCCCCGAGGGGGAGCGTGGCAGAAAACCCGGCCGGGCTTGCCGAGGCTGTCCCTGTTCCCGCGGGGCCCTTCCCTCACCTGTGGAGCTCCTGGATGTCGGGCGGGATGCTGTGGAGCCGGTTGCCGCCGAGGCTGAGGCTGCGCAGTCCGCGGAGCCGCAGCAGCGCGGGCGGCACCTCGGCGAAGCGGTTCCCGCTGAGGTTGAGGACGCGGAGGGAGCGGGCGAGCGGCGCCTGCCCCAGCCCCTTGGGCAGCGAGCCGGGCCCGCCCAGCCGGTTGTTCTTGGCCAGCAGCGTGTGGAGGCACGGCAAGGACAGCAGCTCCGTGCCCATCTCCACCAGCCCCGTCCCGCTCACGTCCAGCACCTCCAGCGCCGGGA